>JAOWBP010001760.1:67671727-67686081 GCA_028571105.1 Tragopan temminckii | reverse complement strand
AGGACGTCTCTTCTTGTTGTGATTTTTATTGTGACGACAGAGGTGAGAGAGGTGGGCCCATGCCAACCTTGTGAAGTTCAACAAGGCCAAGCATAAGGTCCTGCACCTGGATAGGTGCTATTCCAAGCACAGATACAAGTTGGGCGGAGAATGGCTTGAGAGCAACTCTGAGGAAAATGATTTAGGGGTGTCAGTTGATAAAAGATTCAACAAGAGCTAGCAATGAGTGTTTGCAGCCCAGAAGGCCAACCGTATTTTGGGTTGCATTAAGAGAAGTGTGACCAGCAGGACAAGGGAGGTGATTCTACCCATCTACTCTGCTCTTGTGAGACCCCTTATGGAGTACTGAATCCAATTCTGGAGCTGTTCAACACAAGAGGAACGTGGAGTTGTTGGAGCAGGTCCAGAGGAGGGCCACAAAGATTATCAGAGTGCTGGAGCACCCCCCTCCCCATGAGGCCAGGCTGAGAACTTCCCATAATAAAGGTGAGTTTTTTGGTTATTTGTTTGTTTCTTTATTTTTAATGTATAATTTCAAACATAACTGAATTGTTCCAGTGCAGCAGAAATGCTGAGTCATGGCCTGAAACAGTGATTGAGCACTTTTGGGGAAGGCAGGGCCAATCCAGGGGAGCTCAGGTGTATGCAATGAGTCTGAGTGACCAGAAGGGGTGGATCCTGGTTTCCCTCCTTCCCAGACCTCTTTTAAGAGTTGGCAGCAGAGGTGAAGGTATTTTGCTGGAGATCCCTGCCTACCTGAGGCCTTTCATAGGTAAGCTGATTTTCTTTTTTCATTTCTGTTTCAACAGCTGCTGTGTTAGGCTTGTCCTCTGTTGCTGCAGTCAGAGATTTTGCCATCCTGCTGTTATTGCTATACTTTTCATCATGTTATAGTGTTATGTTCCAGAAAAATTTTGCCCTTTGCTACGGAACAGGAGAAATATTTAATGAAATGCAACTCTTTTAGCTAAGTGACACACTAAACAGCTAGTAAGATTATCATCTTTGTAACAATGAAATAGTGGTTTGGAAATCCAAAACATTTAAATATTATTTCTCAATGCTGCCAAGTAATCCCAACAACTGTAAGTCTCCCACCAGAGGAGGTGGCCGGGGACAGCAGCTGCTCAGGGACAGGCTGGGCATTGATCAGCAGATGGTGAGCAACTGCCCTGTGCATCACTTATTTTGTGTCTATACACACACACACGCACACACATTATTATTATTGCTCTTGTGATTTGTCTTTTCCATTTCTGAGTAAATAGTTTTTTATCTCAACTAACGAGTTCTGCTTTTTCTTCCCCCCGATCTTCTCCAACATCCCTCTGGGAGGAGTGGAGTGAAAGTTTGTGTGGTGCTGAGCTGTTTGCCAGGTTAAATCACAGCATTATTTTTGACAAAGTAAGGCATAGTGCTATAATACTCTCCAAAATCAGTTTTGTTCTTGGCAGTTTGAGTCAACTGTATGGAACTGGTGAAACTGTTGTGTCAATAAGTTATTGTTCAAACCAAGGTTGACTATCCCATGCTACAGTAATGAAAAGAGCAAATTCTTCCAAATCTCATTTAAATCCTTTTTACTGTTGGCTTATGTACTTTGTTTACTCTGTGTACAAAATTAAACAGCATATCTTCAAATAATCATTGAAGTACCTGGAACCGCAGCTGATTTAAGAGAAGCTTATTTTCTGCCAGTGGAAGGGAAATAAAATCTTCAAAGAGGAAACATAGGTTTGCAATTTAAACTTCTTAGTGTTGAAAAAGGACAATCACAGTAATATCTACACCTGAAAAAAAAGAGACATTTTTAATTACATGCATTTTCTTCTAGCTTAACTATGGGTTGTGAGTTACAGATTTGAAAGAAAACACCTATGATGCCTCAAAGACAACAGTATTTCATACAATGGAGAGCCTGAGGGTTTTTTCTTTTAAATTACCTTTTCCAGGTCTGAAGAAATCCCTCTGAGTGCATGCAGCAGAATGAGCACAGTTCTCTGAAGGCAGGGAGTCTGTAAGCAGGGATATTTGCTTGCTGCTTTTCTCATTCATACTGTTGTTCTGGTCACAGAAAGCAAGGTCTTTTCTCCTATCTACTGGCGTTTCTAGAGTTCGCTATATGTGCACAAATACAAGTGAGAAGACTGAAACACAAAGTTACATGCTGTAAACTGTCAGCAAGAATAGTTGAGTTTCTTGTATGTGGTTAAATCAACAATATCTCCTCAGGTCTGCATCAAGGCTTCCACAATATACACTCAGAAATACCTTTTGAACACTGATATAATAGAATGGCTTGGGTTGGAAAGGGCATTTAAGATGATCTATTTCCAACCCCCTGCTATAGGCAGGGACATCTCCCTCTAGACCAGGTTGCTCAAAGTCCCATCCAGCCTGGCCTTGACTGCCTCCAGGGAGGGGGCATCCACAACCTCTCTGGACAACCTGTTCCAGCATCTCACCACCCTCACAGTAAAGAATTTCTTCCTGATATCTAGTCTAAATCTACCTTCTTCCAATTTAAAGCCATTTTCCCTTGTCCTGTTGCTATGTGTCTTTGTAAAAAGTCCCTCCTCAGCTTTTCTGTAGGACCCCTTCAGGTACTGGAAGGACGCTACATGGTCTTCTTGGAGCCTTCTCCAGGCTGAAGTGCCCCAGCTCTCTCAGCATGTCCTAAAAGGGGAGGTGCTCCAGCCCTCTGATAATCTTCATGGCCCTCCTTTGGACCTGTTCCAACAGCTTCATAACATTCTTGTGCTGAGGGCTCCAGAATTGGATGAAATACTCCAGATGGGGTTTCACGAGAGCAGAGTAGAGGGGCAGAATCCCCTCCCTTGACCTGCTGGTCACACTTCTCTTAATGCAACCCAGGATATGGTTGGCCTTCTGGGCTGCAAGTGCACATTGCCAGCTCCTGTTGAGTCTTTCATCAATTGGCACTCCCAAATCCTTTTCATCAGGGCTGCTCACAAACTGTTCAGTGCCCATCCTGTATTTGTGCTTGGGTTTCTCCTGAAGCAGGGACTATGCACTGGACTTATGTTTATTCTAAGAATGGAAAATAAATGACAAAGCCATTTGTTTTGGTTACAGATGGACAAGAATGAAAGTTAACAAAAGCAGTTAGTAATCATAATAATGTTTTTGCTGTCCAGTTTAAAAAGTATGTAAGCATTTGAAGAATGCTTCATTTTTAGTCTTCCATCCTCTTTTTGGAATAGTATTCATGCATCTAGTCTTAAATGAGAAATTTAATGCAGTGAGCCTAACATGGTTTGAAGACTCATGGCAAAACAAAGGCTCAGTTTAGTATAGCAGCTCTGTAGAAAACAGAACAAAATCTCTTTAACATAGAGATTCAAAAACCATAAGCTGAAGAATTTATCTCCTTGATCTCTGTAAGTAGCTCTTGCCTTCGTTGTAGCTTGCAGAATTTCCCAAGAAGTGAAAAAAATCACAAAGAATCAGCTACAGCTGACAACAGCAGCACAGTTCTTTACTTCATCAGCTGTGCAGCACTGAACACTAAGCTGATGTCTCTTCTTCTGATTTAGGGATACAGGTTGTATGTAAAATCTTAATTATAGCCTAGGATTCCATTTCTTTGGAAAATGTGTATGTAAGACATGGGACTTAAAGGTTGCTTTATCTCTTCCTAATCTCAGACTCATTAGCATATGGCAAAGGAGAGAATATTTTATACTCCCCTGTCCTAATTCTCCAGTAATAAAATACAGGAACAATCCCAGCAATGAAAGTGCTTACCTCATGCTGGCCACAACTGACACTAAGCTTCTGCTTAACTTGAAACAATGACACTTTCTATCCCCGGGTTAGCAAATCCTGGTACCATTCCTAATTTTAACTTTTCTTTCAGTTCTAGCTAAGGGAATCCATCTCCTTTGGAAAAGTGAATACTGAAAATATCCCTTGTCATCTTGCTATCACTTAGAGATATTTAGCTTCCAGAAAGGGAAGGAACTCTTCTGTAGTTAAGGTTTGGATATTTAAATCTAAATAACTCTTTCATCTTCACTGAATCCCAGGGATTCATTGTGCTGTACTAAAGAAGATGAAATACTTTGAACTGTGAAAAGTCATTCAATCAAAATCTTCAATTGTGATTTCCTAAATGCTACCTTTAACAAGCTTGATAATACCTAGAGGACACCTTTCTTCTGAAAAAGTGAATAAGTACTGTCCAAAAGGGGCCTTAGTATTTTTCAAAAACTCTTAGAGTCATTCACAGAAGAAGAAAAAGATGTCTTCAATATTTAGATTTGCTTAACTTAATCATAACCTTCACATTCAGTATAACAAAAAACAAACAAACAAAAAACAAGCACAAAACCCAACCAACAACAAAGAGCCTATCCAAGTATCCAAATGAAAGGGAGGTTATTTACTGACCACTCCAACCTTGTCCTCACTGGTGGAGGTCATACAGCCTTCAGCCTTAAACTGAGATCTCTCTCCAGACACCGAAATCCTGACTGTCACCTTAACTTTCATTTCAGCCAGTTTATTCACCTTCACAACAAAAGAAAGCATTAAGAGTTATCACGAATCTTCACCAAAATATAGCCATTTCAATTTCTGTGTATTTGAACTGCAGAGCATCAATCTAACTTTTTCTGGTCTTCTGATCCTGAATTCCTAAAATTCCAGTGCAAGAGGAACCAGGCTCTGTTTTCTATTACTGAGGACAGTAATATCATAATTTAGGATTCTTCTGGTTTCTCTTTTATCTGCAGACAAATGGAATCTATAAGGTTATTTTAAAAATATTTTAAAGCCACCCATGTTTCACAGGCACAGAATACATTGTGGGTCATGGTACTTACTGTCTGGGCATTACAACACCTGTATTGCACCTGCCAAGACTAGTTAGCCGAAAAATGTATCTTGCTCATATGCACAGGCAAAGTGCTTAGTGAAAGTGGCAACTGTTGATAGCTAGTGATGTTTTGATATGCAATATGTAAAGAGTTATTTGTCATGATTACTTATGGTAGGTAAGACTACCTAGACTATACTAAGTTGATACGGTGTTTAGTAATAGCTGAATTAATTACTTTTAGATCTTCATGCTTTATTCTGATTTCTCTAATCACTATTTTTTTTTTTTTCTTTTGCCACACTCCACATGACAGAAAATGAAAGAGACAGATTGGAAGACGGAATGTCAAGGAGAAAGTTAGTGCAGAGGTAGAGTAAAGGACTCCTAAAATAGAGTCCAGCAATCACCAGGAAGCAGCTTTATTTCTTCAAATATATATTCCACTTGCCACACAGTAGTGTTGAAGGTAAACTGATTGATGTTTTCAAGCACTTTCTGAAAGTTGCTATGGAAATGGAAAGCATATTTATTAGTTATTTGCCATCACTTTTTGTTAAATTCAACTCTTCTGGACTCTCTTTAACTCAGAATATTACTGCACTCTTCAGCAGTAGATGTCATTAACAGTCCCACAAACAGAGCTCTCCTGTGCTGTTCTATGGACTCACTTTCCATTCAATACATTTTAGCTGTATTTATAACTAGACAAACCTATAAAATCAGATCCATTTTTGGCACTGGAGAAATCCCTGGCAATCGTCCTAGGAATTTTCATCACAATATATTAATAGTTCAAAAGTTGAACGGGCCCTTAATTCTTAAATATTTATGATATCTATTACTCTATGAACAATAATGTAAATGTAGTTGAAGTATTAACCTCTTGCAACAATTGGAATCAGAGATGCTATGTCAAGGCATTTGAAGCCCTAGGGGCATATACATTACAATTTGTTAGCTACTCAGTAATTAGTGTTGCTGCTACCATTTCAGGTCTGTCTTTCCTTTTCCTGAACTATGACCATAGCATTTAGCAGAAGAGAAGAAGGCATCTTATTTTATCTCTGTTTGACCTTACTTATATACAGGTAGGCATTCTTCTAGGTACAGCTTTAGTTGTAAGTTTTTATTATTTTTTTTTCCTATTCTCTTCTGTACTTGAAATATGAAAACCATGATTTAATCATCTAGAATGGTGGAAGAAATTATTTGTCTTTTGAAAAAAAAAAAAAAAATTAACATTATTTAATTTGTCTCCAAGAAAGATTTTTTTTCTTTAAGAACAATAAAGAATTAAGATTAAAAAGAAAAACAATCTAGCTCTTAGATAGGGTTTAGCTTTCCCCTCAGAAACACAAACGTGTCACCTTGGCATATCTACATATGTGCATGAAGAACATCCTTCCAGGAACATAAAAAAGAAGAGGTGAAACATCACTGGGAAAACACCATCCTAGGTGACAAATGCCTATGCTAAACCAGCAACGGTTCCTGAAGTGAAAGGAAGAAATACTGGCAGTGCTACTGCCTGGTAATAGCCTTATTAGAAAAATGTGCTTATACAGTTTGTAGCTTTGTAGGGAGCAGAAGCAAAGGCAGCTGGAGGCCCCTTACGCAAGGGAGTGAACCTTTCTTCTTTGTAAGCATTCTTGTCTCTTAGGTTTCAGTTGCTTTCTGTTGGCATGTGTCTTTGGGGAAATAATAATTGGGTAAGTGAAGACTGTGCTTTGCTATCAATTCCTACATATGTCCAAGGTATGAATCAAGAGCCCCCATGAATTTCTTCCTATCAAAGTCTTACAGTGCAGTGGGGGAAAATAGAAGTGTTTTACTACCTCTGTTGTGGGAACTGTCAGTTTCTTAGCAGTAAAAGCAGGAAAAAAAATGAAGGGACAATATCCTAAAACACGATTTTCATCTGTATTTCAATTTCTTTAAAGCTTTGAGAGACAAAGGAAAACCTTGTCTGAATGGTCACACACAATTAAAGGACTCCGTGAAGAAACTAGCCTTCAGGATTTATTTCTGCTTCCAGGTATCAGAATGTTTTAGTATTTTAAAAAGTGTTCAGGTCTTTCAAGGAACTTGAACTTGACTGCACTTCTTCACCAGGGCAAAAATAATTTATATCGGCTTGCTAGATGTTTCCGAGGATTGAACGTTTCCAATAATTTCCAAAGCGGGAAAACCACTATCCTGTAATTTTTTTTAAATAAATATTTGTAGTGTGTTAAGGGTAATTTGAGAGAACAAAGTCATAGACGGAGGGGAAAGAACAGTTCCTATACATTCAATAATAATCCATTAAATCATGAAATACACAAGTGAATTGTGCATGCCAGAGGATACTATTCAAATATTTTCAAAATATTTATTTCTAAATTTGGGTCATCTTATTATAGCTATTTATAAGTAATACACAAGATAGCAAGTTTATAAGTGGGTTTGGTGTCTGGCCAAATAAAGTGAAGGAAATATCCCTTTTCTCTGGAACCATCTGAAAAATAAACTGTTTGACGCAACAAGTGATGTTATAAACAAAAAAGATACCTTAAGAAGTAATGTGTCCAACTGTACTATAATATCCACTTCAATACCAACAGGTCAAAGAATCATAGAATCATAAAATGGTTTGGATTGAAAGTGACCATAAAGACCATCCGGGGGAAGCCACTCATCACTATCCTTCACCTGGACATAGAGCCATTGACCTCAGCCTTCTGGCTGTGACCATCCAACAAATTCCTCATGAAATAGTTCACCCGTAAAATCCACGTCAACTTAGAGATAAAGATGTGGAGTGAGACCATGTGAAAGGTCTTGCAGAATTCTGGGCAGATGACATCAGTTACCCTTCCTTTGTCCATTAAAGCCATTATTCCATAATAAAAATTCACCACAATGTTCAGACATAATCTGCCCTCTGTATGGGCAGGCTTGCTGTCTTGGACTACCTCCTTATCTTGCACGTGCCTTAACATACCTTCCTGATGGATTTGATCTATGAATAGAATTAGGATGGCTGACCTAAACTGGCTAAAGGGATATTACATATGACATTGTGTGGAAGGAGTTTTGAAGGGAGCGGGAGTTCATCTCTCTCACATCTTCTGCTCAGGGGGCTAGCTTTACATCGGTGAGCAGTTCCTCGTGCATTACTTGTTATATACATTAAAATATATATTTATGTATGTAGTAATAACCATTATCCTTTTCTGTCTTAGTAAATAGTTTAACCTAATTCCAGGAGTTCTACACTTTTTTCCTGATTCTCTCCCCCATCTCATTGGTAAGGGGTGGATTGAGTGAACAGTTGTATGGTGCTCAGCCACCTGCCAGGTTAAGCCACAACATAGAGGCAAAGAACTCATCAAGTACCTCAGCCTTCTTTGTGTCTGTTGTTACAAATTCTTTCCTATTTATCAGAGAGGGTACATTCTCCTTGACTTTTCTTTTCTGGCCAATGTACCTGTAGAATCCTATGCCAAGTGCCACCTGTGCTTTGACCATCTCTGCATGTCTAGATGGCATTCCTGCATTCTTCCAAGGCCACCCATTTCAGCTTCCAATGCCTGTACATTTCCTCCTTTTCCTTCAGCCTGACCAGCTCAGTCAAGCTGATTTCATTTCTCTTCTGCCTGATTTCTTGTGCTGGGGTATGGAGAGCTCTTATGCTCTCAGAAAGGTGCCCTTGAAGAGCTGCCAGGTCTGTTCT
Organism: Tragopan temminckii; assembly: GCA_028571105.1. NCBI lineage: Eukaryota > Metazoa > Chordata > Aves > Galliformes > Phasianidae > Tragopan > Tragopan temminckii. The sequence goes on along the minus strand of JAOWBP010001760.1, from coordinate 67,677,523 downwards.
TCTCCTGTGTCCCTCAGGACAGTTTCCCAGGGGTTGTCATCCAGTAAGTCCTTAGACAGAGAGAAGTTTACCCTTCTGAAGTTCAGAGTCCTGATTTTCACTCCTTGCCAGGCTCACATTCCTCGAGATCAAGAACTTGTTCAGAGCATGGTCGTGACATCACAGACTGCCTACGATCTTAAACTCTTCAATGACTATTGAAAGTCACTCAGATTTGTATCTGTATCAGTATTGTAAGATATTGAAGCAGTTTGAAATTTTCAGTTTTGGCGTGTTTTCAGATATAGCTTATCTGTAGAAGATGGAGACTTGTGTATGGCCTTTATACTCCACAGTATCATGCTACTGATTTTCAATTTCACTTGAGTTTCCCTATCATCTTGACACAGCTCCTTTGAAGTTTTGAGCTCTAGAAGCAAATACATCAAACAAATTGCCTTAACTTACCTCTCCTGTAAATCCATCAAAAAAAAAAAGCAAATGACTTTGTTGGAGGTAAGGAAATCACTCAATACAAGACCTGAGTTAACATTATAAAGCATGCGTGTGTGTAGAGAAATCCCCTAAACACTGAGAGAAAATATGAAAGCATTGGTATTTTTTCATAGGACATGATAATGATTTTTTTAAAATTGAAATGAAACATTTCAACTGCAACAAAGTGATTTCAAAATTTGAGAAAAGGAGATACTCAGGTGAAGTGCTAGAGGAAGCTCTGGTGTTAAAAATATATACATATCTGTGTATGTTTATTTGCCTGAGGGCTACTACTGGAAGAAATGGGAAAGTAGATTAGCTATTAAAGTCACGCATATAAATTACTAGGTTCTGTAACTTGACTGTAGACAGCAGGAATTTAACACTGAGAAAGTGTCAGAACAGTAGCTGATCTATTGACAAAACATTATAGACTAGAAATCTCCTTGGTTGGTTCTTCACATGAAAGCAATAAATTGACATTACAAGGTCCTATAAATGCATTTATGTTCAGAGGGAACCTAGGAATAGGAATCTTTTTTTGTTAGTAGGTAATAGATGCAAATGATTTTGCAAAAGTCAGCAGCATCAATGAATGCCTTTCCTGTAGTAGTTATATTTCCCCTAAAAGAGTTACAGTGTTTTCTTCCATATCATATTTTTCATCCAAAGAATGAGAAAATTTTTATGTTTAGTTCTATTTTTAGCAATACATATGGTGCTCTGAGCCAGAAGAGCAAATAAAGATTTTAGTAACTGCAATTACTAGGCAAAGTTAGGGATGCTGTTGGCCCTTCATCTGAGAAAGTATGACGAGCAGAAGACATCACAGGTGTCATTTATATAGGCAGAACTGTGGATATGCTACATGTTTCTATTTTGTGCAGCTAGGTACAGTTTAAATAAATGATGAAAGAAGTCAGGAGGCTCTTCTAAATCATGCAAGACTTTCTTAGGCTGATGTGAATTACTACATCTAATGGAGAGCTTTTCAAGAGGAAGAGGAAAACCTGCAGTAAACTGCTGAAGTCCAAGTGGCATTCAAAGAGCTCCAAGCAGAGAGACTCTACAGCTTCTCGGGATAACCTGTACCAGTCCTCAGTCACCTGCACAACACAGAAGTGCTTCCTGACGTTCAGAGGGAATTTCTTGTTTTGATTTCTTCCCACTGCCTCTTGTTTTGTCACTGAGTACCACCAAGACGAGACTGGCTCCATCCTGTTTGGATCCTGTTCACATACATACAGAAACTGATAAGATGGTCCCCAAATCTCCTCTCCTTCAGGCTGAACAGTGCCTTCTCCCTTGGCCTCTCATCATTGGAGAGGTGTGTAACACAAAAATGTCAGTGCTTCTGTGTAAAGTTTACCAAATCCAAAGAAAGTACATAGAGGCAAATTAATATTCGTCGGCTTAATAGAGACATATTCATGTTACTGGAGTGGCTGGCTGGTAGAGAGCTTGCCCTGGGTTTTCCCTCAGCAGATACTGGTGGCAGCAGGCTAGCAAGATGGGTGTACCACTCCCTATTATCATGGCCATATATATAATAGCAGGAGAGTAAAGCACCATGTATCAGGATAAGCAAAGTCGTTCACAGAAAGCAAGACTTATTACATCTGTGGAACAGTTTCACAGGAACAAGTTTCTTCTAGCTGCACATCTTTAGCAGAAGCTAGAGGCAGTTTACTTGTGTTTCCAAGCTAACATGAACAGTTTCTTATGGGTTAGTTGCCTGTTCAGGAAATAAACTGTATTTTTCCACACAGTCCCTTCATCACCTTGGTAACTCAATTGGACTCTCTCCAGTATGCCCATGCCTCTTGTAGTGGAGGGTTCAGAACTGAAACCATTCCTAGAAGTGCAGCCTCACCAGAACTGAGGAGATGAAGGGTCATTCCTCTTGAGCTGCAAGACATACTTTCCAAAATGTAGCCAAGAATACTTTAAGACTTCTTAGTGGCAAGGACTTATTGTTGACTTGTGTTCATCTTGGTGTCCATTAGGACACCCAGATCCTTTTCCACAGAGCTGCTTTCCAATTGAGCAGTCCCCAGAATGTGCAGGGGTTGCAGGCACCTGGTCCTAGGTGCAGGGCTTTGCATGTCTTCTTGTTGAACGTCATGAGACTTCTTGCTTGCTTCTCCAGCCTGTCATGGTTTGTCTGGGGGTCAGTATGGCCCTCTGGTAAATCAGTCACTCCTTCCAGCTTTGTGTCACCAGTGAATTTACCAAGAATGTACTCTATCCCATTGTCCAGAATGTTAATGAAGATGTTGAATAGGTCTGGACCCAGTACTGACCCCTTGGTTACTCTGGTCATTACTAATGTCCATCAACTAGACTTTGTGCCACTGACCACTACGCTCTAAGTTGTCCATTCAGTCACTTGGTTATTGAGACCTTCTCAGAAACCAGTTAGATGTCTGCATTGATTCATAAAGATGATCTGTTCATTTTCACCTTCCTCAGTACTTGTTTCTTCATGTGGCCTGTAGAATCTGAGTTAGGTGTATTTCCTTCAGAGTAGTTTGGAAACATCAAACTATTAAATAAAAAACTGTGTGATTGTGCAGTAATTTAAAAGTTGTTTGTTTGTTTGTTTTCTGTTATAGTGCTCATGAAGGTCACAGCTAAAATCAGAGCACTCTTTCATCAGGCACTGTACAGTTAGTGAGCCATTTACGTCCTAAGCAGATGAGATTTAAATAACAGAGAAGAAGGCAATACCACCTTTTTGGGTCACAGGGAGAAAAACAAGTCCAGAGGCTACAAATTATTTGCTCAACATTCAGATTGGAAGTTAGTTATTGAACTAAGATCTCTTGTGAGCCCATCCTGAGCTTGAATCAATAGTCATTTACCCTGTTTGTCTTCCTTGTTGTTGTTAAAGCTGTTGTATGATGTAGATGTGAACTATTGGTGCTACAACTGTGGCTTTCTGAAGCGGCTTTTCTTTCTTTCCCTAACAAAATTAAACACAGTGAGGCTATGATGAATTAGACTTTTTGTGACACTCAAAATAGTAGACAAAATAATTTCTGAGTTAATAAATCTCTTCAAGTTCCTGAGCACTCACTGGCACAGGCTGCCCAGAGAGGCTGTGTAGTATCTTCCTTGGAGATCTTCAGGAGCTGCCTGGACATGGGTCCTGGGCACCCTGCTCTGGGTGTCCCTGCTTGAGTGGATTTGGGGCCAGGTGGACTCAGAGGTCCCTGCCAATCTCAGATTCTGTGATTCTGCGCAGGAACTTTACAAATACCTCTATACTATCATTTGTCCTGTACTCCTCTCTAGACCTTACGTAGATCTTTTGACTGTACTTTCGGCAAGAGCATGAATGTGTGAATTCAAAGTACTGAAAAGCCAAAAAAGAATAGAGAAGAATAAATGTATCTAGAAAAGAAAATACATTCTTGTAGTTGCCATTTCTTCTAGATACATGGTAGATAGTGTTCACGTAAGGTAAACAAATCTGTTGACTCAGCCTTTTTGTTCTGTGATTTTTATTCTGGCTTCTCTATTTGTATCTCAAGGAGGAAATTTATCAATCACATAACAAATAAGAAAGTTGTTTAAAGTATTTTTTTGGCTATATACTGAATGAATTTGACAAATTTCAGGACTGAGTACGTCTTGAGGGCTGATGCTTAATAGTTTCTATGTAGCTATCATGTATTCTGAGACAGTCACTTATGAGATCAATTAATCTTCCTAATTATAGTGTACATATTTTTTTTTTCTGTAGCTCTTCTACCAACATTCTTCACTCACATCTAGCTGAGGAATGAAATGTAAAAAATTGCTTAATATATATAAAGCACTACATCATGCATGCGTAAGTACCTCTCTAAAGCTCTTTGCCTTTGCAATTTTTCTATGTCCTTGATATAGGTAAAATAAAATAAAGATCTGTCAGATTTGGTAGTACAGAGAGATACTGATGTTTCTTCTTTCTGTGTTTCCACCTTCTTCATTTTTTACTTTTTTGGCAGAAAATGGCATAGAAAAATCAATTCTGAGTAAATGATAATATAAATGTCCTCAGGGTATAAAAAACTAAAGGTTATTTTGCATGCATGAGGTTTACAACATATAATGTTGTACACTATGTATGCATATGCATGCATTCAGCTGACAGATGTCCAGGGGCTACGTGTATGTTTGTGTTTTGTCTTTGGCTGTTAGTTTTATGGCTTATATTTTGTATTTTAAATACTTTGTGATAAGATTCAGAATAAACATTTGAATAATTGGGAAAAATGGAAAAAATAATAGCTATCCAGATCCTTGGAAATGCATTTATTTTTTCTGTTGTAAAATTATGTGAAAAAAATTGTACAATACTAAATGTGCTTTTGGTTAGAGTCAAGAAGGTATTTTTATTGTTGAATAAAATCCAAAATTTTGAACCAAACACAGATGTTGGGTTTTCATCGCATGTGCTGCACTTCAGAGTAGATCAAAACAAAAGAGCAAATTCTGAGCATTTGTTTTAACAGATGTGTCAAGTTTTAAGTCATTTAGCAATTTTGACTTTGGTACAAGTGTCATGCGTGCATATATTAAAATATTATGTCCTTCATCACCTTTAGACATGAATGTGATATTGAAGATTGATCACAGAATCACAGAATAATTGTGTGGGAAGGGATCTCTGGAGGTCATTGAGTCCAATCCCCTATTAAAGGAGGCTCCCTTCAGTAAGTTGCACAGGAAAGATCCATGATCTGGTTAGCAAAAATCTCCCTTTACATGCCCTGTACCATTTGCTATGATGTGTTTCAATTTTTGAAAGTATAGTCAAAATGCTACTTTCATGCTCTTGGTGCAGTTCAAGTGAAGTAAATGTGACCTTTATGGAATATACATGTTTTACTATGTTATATATACTTCAATTAAAAAAAAAAAAAAAAAAAAAAAGTTGTTGCTGTTAAAATCAGAAATGATTATCCGAAAGTTACCCTGAGTATTTTTAACATGTAAACAATAGAGTATAGGTGCTGAATGTACTTCTGAAGCAAAACATCTATGTTAGCTCTGGAGAAAATCTACTAGGGATTGGAATACTCAAGAACTCAAGCTGAATACAGAATGAAAAGCTGTTGGAATTTAAATAAAAATTTCTTGGAGTGAACTATATATAGTAAGTTTTTTTGCTTTGGGGAATCTGACTAAGAAACACCTGAATATGTATTTTTCAACCTTTTTATAGAAAAGCTGTAAAAATGTTTGGAACAAGGTTCCTTTCCTTTCCTTTCCTTTCCTTTCCTTTCCTTTCCTTTCCTTTCCTTTCCTTTCCTTTCCTTTCCTTTCCTT
>JAOWBP010001760.1:67652231-67663835 GCA_028571105.1 Tragopan temminckii | reverse complement strand
GGGAGAAAAAAAAAAAAAGAAATAAGGCTCTGGTTTTGAGTTTGAAAGCTTATACCTTTCTTGGTATATGCTGGCAATGGTAGGCCAGTCAAAACATAAAGCAGAAATCACACAAATAAGAAAATAATGTTTTGTGTGATATATAAAGTCATATTTTCACAAAAAGGACTTGAACAAGACACCAATTGTGGGTATATGGTTTGAATGAAATAGAATGTTTATTAACAATTTTTCTAGCAAATTCTCTACAGTTGCAATTGTATTATTGCTGAATAAAATTGAATTTAGATTCATATCTAAAATTTTTACTTTGTAATTCAACACAGCATAAATTTTTAAAATATAACTTGCCCTACTTTTTCTTTTATAGATCATAACTTGAATTTGAGAGTGGGTTGTAATATCTTTAACTGTGTTGAATATTACCTTATTTTGTGAATCCTCCTACCAAAGTATCCTTTTGAAGGATAATCTTATTTAAGAATTAACAAGAGAGGCAGAATCCTTTTGCTTTTGTCAAAATGTACAAGCTTCATCCCAATTATGCAAATCAGGTAAACTGCAGTCAGAGGATACATGAAAGAAGTGTTGTAACCTTATACTCGCCATTCTCAGCAGGATAGAGACAAAATCAGCAAATTACTTTATGAGAAAAGCTGATGTTTTTGCTCTTTATCTGTTAAAATGGTTACCATGAGAACTCAGGAATGATTTCTATGCAAGAACATATTTGATTTTTGCTTATTCATGCCTACAAATAGATCTTGAATAGATTGCAACACTTCAAAAATCTTAATTGCTAAAAGTGCTTATAAACTTAATAGGCATTGCTTTTTTTCACGTGGAATCTGGTACCGCTTTTCTGTGATGAAACCTGCTTTGAAATTTGTATTTTATAAAAAACGTGAATTTATTGTTTCACTTTTCATAACTGACTATGTATATTCCTAGAACTGAGTGAAATATTACTGCTATTTTATGAGAAATATTCATAATAGTAAATCTCAGCTGCCTGAAAATCCATTAAAATAGTAAGGGTTATAAAAATACGAGAATCAAATTAGAAACCAGTGTGATCAAATTGTGCATCACTTAACATCACAGGGTGTTCCACTATAGCCTTAGCTCTGGCTTTCAGATACAAAGACATAGAAGACTGTTCTTTCCCCCTTCTCCCTCACTCCCTGCCAGCCTGGGTTCAGGATAATTTCAAACTAGCGATTTTCTGTGATTCTGCATGGCATTTGGGGAACACCTGCGACTAGGTTCAAAATCATATGGCATACTTAGATTTCACGTTACATTTCAGTCTGAAACAGGCTATATGAGATTAGTGTTTCTTTAATTTAACCATTCCTGATAGGCTGTTCTCCACGTGGAGCAAGCAGATAATGCCAATTTTGCAATAGATGTTCTCAAGCTGGTAGTTCACGAGGAACTTCTCTGCAAAATCAGAAGAAACCTGGTTGTTCTGAGACTCACTTTTGAGATCTGAGTTTTAGTCTTTGAAACTTGAGTGCTGGACACTGCTCCCCATGTGAAGCCAAACTGCAGCTGCGTGACTAAGGTTAAATGCCAAATGGCTGAGGGACACCAAGCTGAAGTCCTAGTGATACTCCTTGAAGTTTTGTCGTAACTTGAAGTCCAACCCTTTGTATGCAGAATTCCTCATTTAAATCTATGTTGTTCAGAAAATTAGAGTTGCCAAACACAGTTATATTTTTGAAACTTGCTAAGTTTCAAACTTGACTGTTTTTAACCAGGTGCACGCTTTTGATGACTAGGTTTCAGAACATTATCAGCTATGCCTTCAATTATATTCTTACTATGTAGAACTAATTGCAAAGAATACACTTAAATTTTGTTATGAGCAATTAAGTAATTGTGAACTGTGCACACATAATTTGAATGTTTCTGTAAAGAAAATACAGGCTGGAAAATTTGTGCATGGGGCTTATTATATTTTGAGCGTATAGTCTTGAGCTCATTAGTGTATTTGTTCTGCTTATTTGCATGCAAAAATATAAGTGGTGGTAAAGTGATTCTGTAAATAAATTTTAAAAAATGCTTACCTATTAGAGGTGATAGGTGTCAGTTTTGTTGAGTTGAGCAGCATTACAAGTGTTCAGTACAGCCCAGGACAAGTATATATCATAGCTTTCATAAAGTGCTCAAACTGGCTGGGATGCTTTCTCTTGAACTGTTTAATTTGGCAAAAATAATAATAATAAAGAAACAAAACCAAAAAAACCATCACAACAACTAACCAGCACACTCATTCTAATGACATTTTCCACTGGAAAAATTTTCCTAATTGCTCTGGTTTTGTACTTGCACTTGTCAAGAAGCTGAAATAAAAATTTATCTCCCAATTTGATCATTTCTAAGAAAAAGGGAATTTTGAGATGGAAGTAGAGGAAAGCTTTCAGTGGCAATATATTTCTGTGTATCACTGGGAATTAAATCCAGCCTTTGGTGAGCCCCACAAGAGCTACAATGATACAATGGTGAATAAACCACCCAGGGTGGAGGAGGAGGCTCCCTCCCTCTTTCAGAATGCCATGTGCAATGATCATTGATTCACTGTGTGTGGCAGGACAATACTCTAGTAAGTTTTTTTTGTTTGTTTTTTTTTTTTTTTCCTGTGCTGGTTCATATTACTTTGGAAATGAAAGAAAACTGACATTATGAGATTCATAAACCTAGAAATTCTGCACAAGATCACTTCCCATTTTCTCTCCTCATTTTATCTCTCTGGAACAATTTTCACTGTGCAGTAGTGAATGAAAGAAACTGCTTGACTGAATAAATGAAAGAAACTCTACTTTGACTCTACTCTGTTCACCAAAAGCATCCATCGGTAGGGAAATATGTGAGTTCTTAGACTATTTTAAATGAGGATGCAAGAAAAAATCGGGAGAAAAATCATCATTTGCTTAGTTCTTTCCAAACAACCCCTTTTCCTTTTTCTCCTCTACTGCTTGCATTCTGAACATTACACAGTGCACATTTGCTGAAATACTGATCAAATCTTATTGCGCGTGAAATTCACTCACAGCTTATTAGGTGACCAAACGGATATGCAACTCCACTCTTTGGCTACAAGTCCTATGGAAAAGACCTGAGGTCAGAAGGAGATTTTGTTCAGTTCTGATGACTTCCTTCGACAAAGGCTGTCTCTCTTGCAGTGTGAATGACAGCAGACTGCCCTCCATCACCAACAATCCTTCATGTTCTTCTGCTCCAGCTCCTGCCCAGCTGTTGTAACTGATGTTCTGTAGCCAGGCAGCTGCCTGGTGCCAAACAGAGGACTGCCTTTGGGATTAGCTTCTAGCAGGAACAGGAGTCTTTGCTTTTAGTTCTTCCTGTAAGGCTCCTGTAGAGCATTAGATAACAAAAGGTGAAGCTGCCTGTTCCCATCTTGTTAGATTATGAGTCAAAGAGCTCCCCAGAGAACTACCTGAATGTTGTGTTCTATCATCTGGACAAAACTTTCTTTTACAGTTCAGTTGTTTGTTCATTGATTATTTTGTGTGCTATAATTGCTAGTCACTGCAGTGCAGCAGGGTCAAGTTTTACTTTTGATACTTAGAGCTTAATCCTCGAGGACTCCTTAAAATCAGGGGAACAATCAGGGGAAAAAGAGGTAGGTTTTTGTGGTCCAAATAGCTGCTTTGTGTAGTTGAAATTTACTTACTGCATAACTTTTTTTTCCTCAGGGAAAGATATGGAAGCTCTGATCTCTCTATGTCTTTAACACTGAAAACTAGTTCAGTTTTAGCATACTATAGAAGATCCTGAAGCACCATAAGCACAGGTGTCACACACCTTCTTAGCAATATTCATCTCAAACAGTAAGGCATTGGACTATTTGTTAAGGCTGAAGACAAAAAATGTATTTTTAATTTTGCTACTTATTCTCTGCTTACTAACATTATGCTAAACTATGCTATGAACTGAAATATATCCAAGTGCATTTAAATTCTTTTCCCTTTCTGGTTTTGACTGGGACCAAACCAGGACATCTCCATTTCTCACAGTCTGAACACCACTTCAGACCTTGTAGTGCTACTGTCCATCCTCCAAGAAAGGCTTTAAAGGGACTTCATAGACTTTCTTTTTTCTCAAGCAATAGCAGAAGGACCTGCCATTTGGAAAGAATGAAAAGAAGGGGGAAATATACTGCATTCATTTTAAAGAAATACTAGAATAGAGAACAAAGGAAGAGTGATGCATTTCGTGAAACTGAACATGCAGTGCTGCATCTTGGGAGGTGCTATAGAGTAATGTCTTCTGGCTAGATGCCATCACAGCAAATTTTACCTGATCTCTCTGAAGCCTTCATAGTGACTTTCACGCATTCATCTGCATCTGCTCTATTCTGCCTGAATGCACACAGGCTCTGCTGCTGCTCTGAGCAACTGGGAACAGAAAGAGTTGTGCAGACAACGAAATTGTGAAAATGCACATCTGATGTGGAAGAAATATCATCCTGGAAGAATTACTGTGCATTCTTCAAAGCAGGAGCTGTGTTTAAATAAAAAAAAAAAAAAAAAAAAAAAAAAAAAAAAGAAGCCTGTTGGTAACATGGGGAGATTCAAACACATCACATTTATTGTAAGGTATGTGTTTGATTTACTTCTCTCCAACTAATGTCACATTCCTAGTATTCGGTTAAGTATTTGGTTAAGATTATTGTCCCCCAATGTCTCTATTTTTTTTTAAAATAAATTATTATAAGGTTTATTTTCCATAACCTTTGCTATTTAAAAACTAACTGGGCAGTGTGACCTGTCATCAGTCTCTTAAGGTCTTTTTCAGGCTGGTTAAAAATACTGCCTAATAAAGTTTCCTTAATCCTACCTGCTTCACAGAGGTCTCTTAAGATGGTTAGACTGTAAGAGATGCCATATTTTCAGATAATAAAACCGAAGAAGAATGCTACCGTCACTTTGCCTTAAATATATGCATTCCTCCTAGTGTGCTATGTGGCACTCCTTCTGTTGGATTTTATTTTGTCTTTGGTTTTTAGACCTTTCTGAGGCAGATAGTCTATTTGCAGACACAAGAATTTGGGGCAGTGCTGCTGAATGTCTAGCAAAAAAAAAAAAAAAAAAAGGGAAAAAAAAAAAGGTTTTAAATGAAAGATAACTTTCCAGGCAAAGGAATATTCATACAGATCACTAAATTGGAGTTGCTGCTTGCATTTCCTCAGTCCTCTATGTCGACAAAATGACGTAAGCACAGCAGTAGCTGCAGTAGGAAGGCAGCACTGGATGTCATCCAGTCTGATGCACCTTTCTCAGAGCAGAGCCAATAGAGCAAGTTGTTTGTGGGTCCAGTTGGGTTCTGAGTATCTTCAAACTTTATGAAGAAATGATATAGTGTCTTGAAAGATATATCTATTACTTGAATGCCATCTGAGTTGACTACAACCAGATTGTTTCACTGACACTTTTCATACAGTGCAATTGTCTGTTGCCTTCTATCTTAGGATTTTTGAGGGGCAGGATCTTCATTTAACATTGTACTCAATGACAACAGTTCTTAGTTTTCAAAGCCATATGGAAAATTAAGAAATAGATTTTATTTATCCATCCAGGAGGAGTTACCCATGTAATTATGTTATTTACAAATTGTATATAATGTCAATTACAGCTTAGGAAAGAATGATTTCTGTGTGTGTGCTTACAAGAGCACAAGTTCACACAATCCTATTATAAATCATATATTTTGCTTCACTGTAATAAAAACTGAACAAATAAAAGGACTTGCTTTTCTTATTCATAAGCACTAATTAGTAATCTTACTGGTGTTGGGTCTAAGTTACCCAAGATAATTCATGTTGATGATTCACGTATTATTTAAACAAATAGTTGGATCTGGATGCACATTTGTTTAATTTTGTTATGACAACAGCTTAAATGGACTTTGTAAAACTTTCTAAGTTGCTGAGTTTTTCTTTAGTAGAAGGTACTCCAAAGTTCAAATACTGGAGAGGATAATGGAATGGCATGGCAGGAGGGTCAGGCTTTCAAATTCAGTCTCAAAGCTGAAGAAGCAATTATATGTTGAGCTTATGGAGAAATATGTTTATAAATCTACCTTCTGGAAGCCTATCTTTGGGCATTCCATCCGATTGATATGTAATGGCTCATTCACAACACACTTCAAACAATCACTATAAATCATATGAAGTTGTAAATATGCCTGGATATTCTGCAGAAGCTGTACCCTTTCAGCAAGATCCTTGAAATACATGTGACCATTTACACTGGTGCTATGTAATCAGTAGTGCAATGTGAATTGAATTGCCTATTGACATTTCCACACTAGGATTGCTACTTCTTCGTTTCAAAATCTCTTCATATTCTTCAGGGAGATGAACTTTTAACCTGGATGGATAGTGATAGGACAAGGGAGAATGATTTTAATCTGAAAGAGGGAAGGTTTAGATTAGAGGTCAGGGGTATTTTTCTCTCAGAGGGTAGTGACATGCTAGAACGTGTTGCCAAGGGAAACTGTGTATGCCTCATCTCTGGAGGCATTCAAGGCCAGGCTGCACGGGGCCCTGGGCAGCTCAATCTAGTGCTTGATTGAGTGGGTGGCAATCCTGCCTGTGGCAGAAGAGTTGGAACTAGTTGGGCTTAGAGGCCCCTTCCAACCCAACCCATTCTATGATTCTGTGATCTTGGAAATCCGCGCAAATAGTTTTCTAACTGGCTAGGCTTCCTGCGTGGCCATCATAAGCAAACCAATTTGTTTAGTTTAGGTTTTAAGAATAGAGTGAATTGGTCTGAGATCTTGAATATTAAAGAAGGAACCTTTTGCCAGGCACCTTACCTTTAGACTTCAAAAGTGAGCTGACATGAATCACAACTCTAAAATATAGAATAGATTAGCAGATGAAATATTATATTCCTTTCCTATTGATCGTGATCACACTATTTGATCAATATAGAAAAGATGCACATTTGTTTTCAAGCTATGTGTTTGAGCAGAGCCAGTAATCCTTAAATTACATATAATAATCACAACTGGACTTAAACATGACAAGTAAGGATAATTAAATTTTTCCTAAACTTGTTGTGCCCAGGAACACTCTAATCTTTATGGGACCAACAAGGACTTCATCTGTGTTCCTCTGTTCTACAGCAAGGGAGACTGATCCATCCTCATTCTTGTCAGGTGTTTGTCTAAGCAGCTCTCAAGGATGAAATGATTAGGCTGAGTGACCTAGGTCTGTTCAGCCTTGAGAAAAGAAGGCTGAGAGAGGGTCTTATCAATGTCTATAAATACCTAAGGTGCGGGAGGCAAAGGGATGAGGCCAGACTCTTTTCAGCAGTTTGTGGCGATAAGGGGAAATGGCCACAAACTGCAGCATAGGAAGTTCTATACAAATGTGCATAAGAACTTCTGCATAGTGACAGTGACGGAGCCCTGGAACAGGCTGCCCAGAGAGGTTGTGGAGTCTCTCTGGAGACCCACCTGAATGCCTACCTGTGCAACCTGGTCTAGGGAGCCTGTTTTGCAGGGGGGTTGGACTGGATGATCTCTAGAATTCCCATCCAGCCCCTACAGTTCTGTGATCCCATGAAGGATATCCAGTGCCATAGTCTCAACAAGTTTCCCAGGTAATCTATTTCAGTACTACATTACACTTATCATCAGAAAAACTTCGCTGATATCTAGTCTAAATCTTCTCTCTAATTCAAATAAGTAAATTCTTGTATTATAAGCGACTGGCACTGCCAATTATTTCATTTCTCCGTTTATCAGCCTCTTACGTATTTGAATACTGTTATGTGCCTCTTCTGTATGCTTTAATTTAAATGACCCTTACACCTTCAACTATCGTTTGTGGGTCATGATTTCCTGACTTTTGTTTTCCATTGCTCTACTAAGCTACTACTCAGCTGGTTCCTGTCTTTCTTGAATCACAGTGCCTGCAACTGGAGAGATCTTAGTCCTTATTAATGATAATCAGAGAGATGGAATTACATTGTTTTCCACACTGTGTTTATTTATGCATTTGGGTATAATGCCATCCTGCAGTATAAGCGTGTATATGAAAATGTACAGTTTGAAGACTATAATGCTGATGAAGTCGTGGAAAAATGTTCACAGTTTTATTGAAATTGCCCTCATTTTTGTGGTATTAGGAGCAATCTAGCAGATAATTCAAAAATCACAGAATTACCTTTTCAGAAAAAAAAAAGCAACAGAATTTAGACTCATCTGGGTATCCAATCTTTGTCTGACATTACTTGAAAAAGAAATAAAAAGTGACTTGTTTTTAGTTGGTTTTTTTTTTTATTTTTTTTTTTTTCCTTTATAGAGCTGAGTCCTAAGCAGTAGTAATTCAAGCATCTTCACGCTGTTGTGCGTGATATCTTGAACTGTGACCTGGGCTCCCTTTCTGAACTGATGTGTTCTGCTGCCATGGCTACTGCTGACGTTAGCTGCCAGGTAGGCTTGAGTTTTAATATCTCAATTTTAGTGACAATAAAAAAGATCAGGCTCAAAATGTGATGAAGTGTTTACATACGAAGTATAAAAGTGGTTAATATGAAATAAGTATTGAGACACAAGTGCTTCAACTACACCTTGCAGCACTCATTTTTCTGTAGGCAGTATTTTTGGCCTTTAAAGGATAAAAGAAAAATCATCTGGCAGATCCCCTTCTTTCCCAGTTCTGAGTACACCTTCAGATGCTACTCTGACCAGCTCTGTCTCTTCCCAAAATACCTGGTTTGGAGCTGCTAGAGCTTTGGTTGTTCTTTAGCACTTTGTGGCCACTGGACTTTGGAATTGGTGCTTTTAGGGCTATTGCCTCTTCCTGGGCTTGTGAGACTAGCTAGAATGGTATGTGCTGTTCTCACTGGCTAATGGAGATGGTCAGGATTTCATCTTTTGTCATTGCTCTTCCAGTAGAAAATAATTTGACAAGTTCATATTTGAAGAGCTCTTCAAAATCATGCTTATGTGTTTTAGTTATTAAAAAAAACAAACCCTTAAAAAATATTGAATAAATCTAATTCATTTCTGCATATCCACGTGCTATTATTAGAATTACCAATTTTGACAAAGCTAAATGCAGATCTGTTTTTAATTGTGTGGATATGTACATATTAATATATATCAATATGTTTTATGTCTAGCTGAAATATAAAAGGTAAAAAAAGTATTAAAATTTTACAATAGCCTGTTTTGTCTCTGTAGTGTACTAGGTCATCCACTAGATAACAGAACTTTAGAGCTATTAACTGCATAGACAAGAGAATAAAACAAGGTGTTTTTTTTCACTGCTGTTTGTCAAAATTAATGTTTTCAGTGACTCTTCTCTCTGATGACTAATTTCTAAGGTGGCTTCAATATCATTCAGAAATTATAGCATAGTCCTGCAGTATGGCTGGCCATGGATCTTCATGGCCTATCACTGTGTATGTGATAGTCATGGGTTCTTTGTTAAACTAATACTCTACTTAGATTAATCCACTAACATTCAACCAACTGTGTGCACATAGTATCTGAAGTCAAAGTCTGCTCTATTTAGTGCCAGGAGGAGATCTGGAATGTACTTAATTGAAATCAGTCCTTGTTGCTATAATTATAACTTGGTTTATCATTTTCTCCTGAGATTCTTTTCATGAAGAAGATGAGGATTTTTAAAACTTTATGCTATTTTGCCATCTAGATAAATTATTTAAAATTGAATTTATCTTTGGAGCTCAGTGTAACACATCCATATCTAAGCAACTTTTGTACAGCTTTGCTCTGAAGATGTTCATGTAGAAGTGTTCCATCTGGCAGCTAGCACTTTTTGAACCCTCAGCAGATTTCAACCTCAGTGGAACCTCAGTGGTACAGCATTAGAGTAGTGGAAGTGAAATGCATCCTTTCCCAACTCATTAGCAGATTTCAGATTTCATCTGAGAATTTGTGTCAGCATAAGAAAGAGTAAAAAATTGCTCTCTCTGCTGATGACAAAATGATTTCTTTCCAAAACAAAAATGAAAAAAGAGAAACATCTGAGTAACCCCTGAGAGCAAGCACAGCCATTGAAGACATAAAACTTACACTTCAAAAAAGGAGAGTAGCTCTGCTGTACAAGTGCATTGAGTTTGCATTCTGAGATTTTTGGACTCATTGTACAGGCATTATAGAATCAATCTGTCTATGAACATATGCTATTGCTCACTTGCAGTAGATGGAAGGAAGATTTAGTTAAATCTCCTTCTTGTGAACTTAGAAGTGTTGGCAGTCAGCACTTAGTTTTAATAATGAAGCTTTTTATCAGGTGCCTTTAAATGGTAAACAAAATGTTAATTTGCAGACAGGTTTGAGTATAGATTTTTCTTCAAAGAAAATACGTGAGGGGAAGAACTCAAGACTTACATTGCAGAGCTATTCATAAACATCTCAAAAAAGATGCTAAAATGCATGATACAAAGATCCTTCCTTTGGGTCTCTTTCAAAGACAACCAAAAAGGCTGAAAATTACATCTGGGTTACAAACAGTAAAGTGCAAAAAACTTAGCAAGGAAAGGGAAGCTTTCAACACTAATGAGAAGGAAAGGTTTCCTTTCATGTATACACAGATTCAGAAAATCATCTAATTGCTGACCCTCCTGATTTTTGTCTCATTGTAGAGGTCTTGAAACAGTTGGAACACTTGAGTTTCAAGTCAGGAATGTCCTGCTAGATTTTGTTGGGATCAGAAGTAGTTCTGGAGGGTGGAGAATGAGATGTTGTTGGGAAGTGTACATCAGAGGGAATCTGTGTGTGCCACGCAGCTGTGCTGGATGCCTCTGTGATTTCCCTGATCATTGCCTCTCTGGTGCAGGTTGAGGCTGTTCAGGTGAAGAGTCTCTTGAGTCAGTGCAGGTTCCATCCGCTTGCTCCTGTATGATTGGTTTCACTTCCCTTTGTTCTCTGCAGATAAAGTTGGGTATTCTGGTAGCTCCTGGTGGCTTCTTTCCTATCAAGACTACGTAGTAAGCCATGGGGAAGATCATAAAGCTGCTTTCTCTTGGCTCTTGTGCTGTAGCCTGGTGTTTCAGACTGAATGCCATGAATGTGACTTGCTCATCCTTCAGATAAATAAGATGGCTGCTCTGAAACTAATGCCTCATATTTTATTATGTTGGACCACACAGTCAAAGGTGAATGTTGGTGGTATGGCAGTAGAGGTTGAACTTTCCTAACAATACTCCATTACACTTTGTTGCGGTGTGACTGATGGCAGCAGAGGAGCAGTCTAACAAAATGGTGTCAGACATGGAAGTGTGAATGAAGTGAAGGTGAGGAAGTGAATTTGTCCATGTGGAAAAAAATGGCACCCACTGACATTCATTGACACTTTCTGAATGTTGATGGAGACCAAACAGTGAATGTGAGCACAGTGAGGCAGTTGGTGGTGCATTTCAGCAGAGGTGGCAGTGTGTAGTGGGTTTATCTGAACAGGACGAATGGCTGCAAGGGAAAGGACATGATGTTGTTAAGCTAGTAAGATTGTAGATACAAAGACACAGTGACCTGGTGCAGCAGAAAAACAGGCTGTGAGCCAGGACTTTCCAGCTCAAGGTAGAACGCAGAAACCGC
>JAOWBP010001760.1:67614881-67652131 GCA_028571105.1 Tragopan temminckii | reverse complement strand
CATTTGAATTCCTCATAGAGATGTAACATGCTAGAGTTATATTTTTTCTGAGTCATGTATATTCCTTTCAGAAATTATGAGCTTTATGGTCCACCATAGCAGGAAAGTAATTATAGATAACACTACAGCTTTGAAGAAGTGCTGGAACTCTCAGCTGGGATGCCTGTTACCTACCAAGGAGGGATTTAGACTGAACTACTTGAATATTTAAGCAACCATTTTACTTGGAAGTAATTTGTCTTAGTATGTTGTACTAACCTATAATCTGTTAGAACTGTAAATAGTCTGTATGTTTTTCTTGTAATTAGGTTTACTTAATAATAGACACAGACTATACATGTATGAGCCACTATTTTCAGGCAATTGATGGAAAATTCTTGATACAATTATTTATTTTCCAGTTCAAGTGAATGCCTTTTCAATAATTTCTTCTTAATATTTTTTCCAACCCCTTGCAATGTTTATTTACTTGTATTATACATTTTCTAGTTGTTAAAGGAAGTAGAGATCTCCATGTCTGGGTAATTTGAGAGTTTGGTGAACTACTTAACTGTATTTTCTGGTTTCAGAATTGCATTTTAAAAACATACTTTTGATCATTTTTCAGTAAATGTTCCATAAGTAGAGTTTCTTACTCAATTGTTTATGAAAAGTGGAGTTCCGGTTAATGAAATCACTTTGTCTAACCAAGGGGGTAAATATTAATTCTCTATGATGGCTAAAAAAATTGTGACTGGAATAATATATTTAATTTGAAAGATAATACTGTGTTTTATGTGAGATCTCTAGTTCATGGAAGAAACTTGTCAAATCTAGTTAATGTTAGTGTTCTTGCTTTATTTTATTTTATTTTACTTTATTTTAATTTCAGGGAGAATACTTTTAAATCCTCAGCTAGATAACTGAACACTCAAATATGCCTGTTTATAATTTATTTTGTAAAGAATGAGGTAACAAGACATTTCTCTGGTGTGTGGCAAGGATTGTCACTATGAGATTCCAGATTATTTTAGGAAATTATTTGGAAAACATTTTTCTTTTCCTGAATTTGAGTTCATGAAACAGATGAAATAAACACAGAGACAAATGTTTAAGTCTCTAAGCGTGACAAATTTTAGCAGTGCAATTGCCTCAGAAGAATAGATCATTCAACTATATCGCTGCTTGTTTTGTGACGTGTTCTAACTTGATTGCAGGTTTGTAGTTTTGGATAAAGTGTGTATTATTTTCAAATACATAGAGACATGCACAGAACACATAATAGGTAAGCTGGGAAAATAAATAAAAGGCTGTAGAACTGAAATCTATTGTTTGGTATCTTTTCAGAGCTAAGGGGTCCATTTTCTGAAGGCTGTCTCACTTTAAATTGCTTGCTACTCTTCAGTAGAGTTTTAAAAAATGTGAGAAATAACATTTTCTCAGAAGAAAACGGCATGAAGGAATAAGCAGAGGTTAGCTGAATGTAAACCACTGGGTAATTGGCTGGCTGGAACTTTATTAATGTCAACATCAAGTCAGTTTTGCTTCATTCTTATTCCTAGCAAGTTCTTAAGATTAAGGTAAGTTTATTTTGTTCATTTAAATTCAGCATTTAAAATATTAGCTATCTTTCCTGCTTTCATTTCACTGGCTTTAGTTTATTGACTGTTTGAGTTACTGTTTTAATACGTTTTTTTCTTTCATTGAGAGTAAGTTTTTGAGCCCTGACAATGTACTTAATTATTCATGGGAATGCAGTTGTGACTCACAAGCAGAACAAAAGACATACATACTGTGAAAGGATCAAATTGGGAAACCTTTCCCCTTAAGAGAAAAAATAATTGATTAAATTTCTTCTTCGAATATTATTTCATCAAAATGTTTTTTTTTAGCTTGAGGCTGACTTCTGGGATACCTCTTATGGCAGAAATCTATCCATCCCAAGTTGTTCTGTTACAGTGCTACAGTATCAAACTCTGAAGAATGCCTGCAGAACCTGCGTGATAATTCTGCTTTTCTGAGGATTTGTATTGGGCAATTTATTTTGTATCAGTAGAGTTTGTGTATACAAAATGTGTGACTCCTTGCATCAGACCTTGTATTAACTAAGTTGTTTAAACAAATTCTTAAACTTTAATTGATTTGGCAGCAACTAGTGCTCTGATTCATGTGAGAGCAGAATCAGGATCATACTCTGCCTTAAAGGCTGCAAGAAGAGATGTATAAATTTGTATCGTCATTAATATGTATTAAAAGCTTCAGCAGTTGAACTGAATTAGATCATATTCTCGAATAAGAGGAATGGAATAGTGCTTTGTTATGCTTTATAGAGAACTTGAATAGCATTTAGATAAATGCTGAAGTTATTATGTTTTTCTGAAGTTGAAAGTTTTTCATCTTTTTGAATGTGAAATACAAATTCAATGATGTTCTCCCACATACGAAGTGCAAACTAATTTGAAGAATGTAAAGCACAGAGTTGCAGTATTTTGAGAAGGGAAACAACTTGTATCTAATATGATATTAATTCTATACTTCCTTTCAAAATGTCAAATTTAAGAATGCAGGCAGCCCTTTTATGTTCCTTTAGGTACAAATACATGAAATCAAGTCTAAAAGTATATATTTTTAAATGCAATGTGATAATCCATTCAAAAATTAGAGAGCTTGAATTCAGAGAAATTTGCCTAATCTAGTGCATCTGCCTGCATGAAAATAAGCTAGTACAGAATGACAGAGACACATAATTTTTGTGTTAAATAAAGTACCTCTAGGAATAATTCCGAAGTATGTTTTTTCATATACTTCTGAACAGTTATGAAAAAAACCAACCAGTATATTCTTAAAATCAGTTAAACCAGATCTGCAGCGTTGTGATTAATGGGAAATTTAGAGTATATGTGGAGCTATCAGAAGAGTTACCGTTTCTTGTTCCACCGAGCCAAGCCTAGCTCAGTTAACACTGAGGGATCTTCTGGGGAATTAGTGATTTTTATATTATTTGTTACCGATGAGTGCTTCTGAAGACAAAGTACAACGCTTCAATGTTATAAAACTTCGTTTACTCTTATTAGATAGCAAGCACAAAACAGAGTATCAGATTAGTACTGAGAAAAGCTGACTACATCAAATCTTGGGCTGCAGAGGTCTGTAAGTCCAACAAAACAGTCCCTCAAGGCTGGTGGGATTTCAGCTGCATTGGCTTCTGCCACTAATTGAAGTGCCAGGAAGGGATTGGAGTTTCTTGAAATGTTAATAGCTGTTTGAAAATCTTGCTCTATCCACTTAGCTAACCCAAAGTAGCAGCAGCAATCTACGCGAGTTTCTGTAGCTCTGTCAGCTGATACTTTGCAGTGATGTCATTTATTTTATAAACTCTACTTTTGTTCTTATTAGAGAAGACATATTTGGATATCTTGTAAAATTCCTACATGTTTTAGAAAATATCTGTAACTGTAATAATTATTTTTCCCTTGCCCTTTTCTTGCACAAGAAAAAAAACAAGTCACTCCAGTGAAAAGCTTGAAATCTGCAAGAACACTTTATTTTCTAGACTCAGAGTAATTGTTTAGTGCACCTAGTTTCTTTTTTATGGATGCATTCAATTTATATCTTCCTCTTCCTCAATAAGCTTTTTGGTTTTTGGCATATACTTGCTTAGCACTATTGACCATCAGTTTTCTGATGTTAGGACTAATCCCCATTTCACTCAGTGATGTTGATTTTTGTCCTTGTTAATCTTCTGATTGATTCTTTCTGTGACTGTCTTCTCAAAATCATTGGAGAAGCTATGTAGTGAGTAATTGCTTCTGGGCTATAGCTGCTACTGAAAGAAATGAGTTGGGTGTATCCTGTAAATTTGCAAATTCCAAGACAATATTACTGAGGTTTTTTTTTTTCCTCATGAGGATTCATGATTTATTACTTGCAAATACCTATTCTGTACTAGGTGTCAAAGAATGATTTTGAAATGGAGGGTGTTAAAAGACATTTATTTGAAATTCCAATTCTCTGAGGCCATACTCCAGGCATTTGTGTACTCATGAAAACTTATTGGAAAAGAGAAATAAGTATATTGATCTTGATGTCTTAATTACATGCTGGGAATTGACAGAATCCCACTGTTATCCTCAAGATGGTAGAAAACTTAAGTTTTTTTCCCCATAGCAACTACTGTATCAAAAGATACTTAAAAGTGCTAAGAGGGGAGGTATTATCCATGGCTTCTTAAGCTGACTTCATGTTGTATTTTGATTTTCAAGTCCTTATATTCCAAATAACTTATAAATTATGAAGAAAAGGGATCAATCTGGAGTGTTTTCTGCCTTCTGTGCATAAACTACACTGTGGTAGGGTTCACAGTACAAACAGTTGTGTTATTATCTCCTGGTTTAGAGAGCTGTAAGCACATTCTGAAGTAAAACATATCTCCTTGAAAGGAATGAGTTTAACATGATAGTTAAACAGTACTTTTTGAGAGTATTTTGCCCAGAAAACACACAGAGGCACATGGCACTTATCTTGTAACAGGCCAGACAGCTTTTACTTTGCTTAAATGAGTGGCTTGTTATTGCAGCTTTGTTATAGTTGATTATCACTGAAGCTGTTATTTAGCATATGTGGTACAGACATGGACAGCTAATTTACACATTTGTATTGAAGGCCAAGTACTTAGCATGCTATTTAGGATTAAAAAACATTTGTTGTGAATTTAATCCATTAGAAGGATTATCACTGCAAGAAAAAAGAACCGACAGAAAAAGCAATGTACTTTCTGTTATATTCCACTTGATTATAAGTAATGTATATTTGAATGGGAAATCTTTCAATTTAGATATAGCTTAACACAAGTTCTTCTTTTCCTCACGTTTGGAAAGCATATTCTTATGTTTGTCACTTTACAGTCTGTCATAGTATTAGGTTGTAATTTCTCAGATAGACTTGGGTTTACCAGGAGCATTGCAGAATTAATTATAAAAAGATGCTTGCTGAAACACAACAGCCTTATTCTAAAATTAATAATTAAAATAAGAACCATAAAAATCATAAGTATAGTTCTGTAGCTTAGAGCTAAGGATATAATTGAATTTCAGTGTCTATTATTTTGTTATGCAGTTCGTTTCTCTACTTTAGAACCTGATTATTTAAACACTCAGTATGTGAAATTCATAACTGAGCTCAATTTTGGTGAAGTCTAGAATTATGAAGATTGTTGCATATTTTTATGTCTTGGATCTCTCATAAGCATATACTGCATGTGCTGAATGAAGCTCTGCTCATGTTAGACTTGGAAGAAAAGAAACAATGATGGACAGGAAAGACGGTACAGGATCATTTCTTCATAGAATACACTAAACATTATAGTCCCAAAACCTGTAAGAAATATACCTGGGAATGCTCTGCTTTATTTGACACAAGCAGAAAGGGATATCCAGTGAAACCACCAGACATTATGTTCAAAACAAGTGAAAGCAATGGATGGATTTATGAAGCAGCTACTAAACACGATAGGCGCTGTATGCAGTTTCTGGCTAAAGAAAGTCCCTATCTGCTCTTTTCAAGAAGTTGGAAAAATCCTCTATGAAAAGCTTAACATCTAGTCTCGTTTCTTGTATTCTTCCCTAAGCACTGGCCTATGGGCAGGGAGAATATGTTAGGCTAAACAGCCTTTTATTCAATTCTGTTCTCAAAACCATGGGTCTTTTACTTGTTGAGCGACCCCTGTGGCTTTGTTGGCTGATAGCAAGATCTTTTTAGAATATGTCTCTTCACCTAGCTGTTTTTTTCAGAGACTTCACACTCCAATTACATAGGCTGAAATGAAACACTGGTAGAAAAAATGTAATATTTTAAAATAATAATAGTATGTAATAATAATGTTATTTTCTTATACTCTGCAGAATTGTATCTACAATAGCATTTAGCTGAGAAATTTTGTGTGGAAACTGAAGATATCTGCAGAATAGTTTTGACAGATTCCTGGTTTCTTCATCTTTTTCTCATCTGCCCACCAGCAGTTCTTCAGCATTGTCCTATAGTTATAGTTTTGTCCAGTTTTCTTAGGCCTTGGAGGGAAGGCTGAATACTTGAAATGGTGAAGGCAGAAAGAAGTTGGAATAAACAGATGAAACTAGATGGTTATGTAAAGGAGGATAGTGAGAAACATTTCAGGACTTTTCCTGCTCAGAGAAACCCAGAGAAGGATAATTATAACAGAAATTACAGTTGTTAGATGGTTCTTTAGCTTCCACTCTTTTAAATATTTTACGCATGGAGGGCCTATTTTCTCTGATGCCTCTGAAAGAAGTTTCTGACTGTATAACTTCTCTTATTCTTTTGTAGGCCATGTTTTCCTGTTTGATACATCTTACGGTATCAAAATAAATGTGTGTTATTTATGTACAGTATTATGTCAATGAAAATAATACATATAGATTAGCTACATTAACTGCCTGCACTTCTTCATGTATGTGTATTATTTACATCTCCATTCTCAAGGTGATTTTGTTGTCTGCTTTAAAATCTAGTAGTAAAGCAGTTGAAAACCTTTTTGATATAATTAACACTTTAGCTTGGAGCATCAATGCCTTGATGGGCCCTTCCTGAAGTATCTTCTGCCTCAGGCTGAAGAAAGCTCAGTTATATTGGAAAAAAGAATTCCAGATGTTCCACTAGGTTTTCTACTTAGCTATTAAGAGTATTAAATCTTCTCTTTTTCTAGGATGGAAATAGAGTTGGGGCAGAGATCTACTTGCTTTATGTTCCTGTAAGAAGGGATTCTGAAAAGTTTGAGAATCAATTTCATCTTTAAAATGTGTGTCTCGCTCCAATTTATAGGAGGGAGAGGAGGTTCTTTGATATCTGTATACCCGGCGTGAGATTAAGAAACAGTGGTTCAAATGTTGGTCCAACCAGTTTATTATAAATCCTAATCAGGGAGACAGGAAAGGGAAGGATGGTGACTGTTATGAATTAGGGTGACAAGGAAGGAAAGGAAGGTGATAGAAAAGATAGGAAATAAGCAAGAATTGCATAAAGGGGGATAGTCACCACCAGGATCCAGCAGCGGTCCCGTTGCACGCCGTTTCGAAGGTCTGAGACAAAAGCAGCAGGGGGAGAGCAGCAGCAGCGTGGCTGGCCTTGGGCAGCAAGCAGGTAGCAGGAAGAAGCCGCAGGGTAAGTCTGGGAGGAAGCAGCAGGACTCAGGTAGCAGGCCCAGGAGAGTCCGTCAGCATGCAGGCATTCCGTAGTGAGGGATCTGATGGCAGACACCTATCCTCATGGTTGTTGATCCCTCTTTTATCCTCCTTTCTTCCTGCCTATGTGACTTCCCTGGGTGCTTGAGCAAGTGTCATGTGAGTACCCCCTGAGATGGCCATCTTCCTTGAGATAACTCTACACAAAAGATCTCTTCATGGCCATTAAGCTGTGGCTTATCTCTCTCTCGCTGCCACTGGCCTTGTCCATCTGCGTCCCTCAGACAAAGGATTTCTCAACCCTTGTCCAGGACTTGCTTGGACTTGTCCATCTGTTGTCCCAGCAAGCTTTGAGATGATGTAAAAGAATAATCTCTTACAATATGTCAAAATCTCTCTTGCTAGAAAGGTCAGAAGGAACAGCCTCATTGTAGATACTTGCAGTGACTTGAATACCTTTATAAAATCCCATCTGTATGACACAATATTAGAAAACAATGAAGATATGACCAGGTGAATTAAAAGATGTGTATATATATGAATCTGACATAACAAATATACATTCTTCTTTAAGTTATCTATTTGCTTCATTTTCCTATTACCTTGGTGTTCTTCAGCTACTGTTCATTTCTGGAATCAAAGTGATCACTCATATTTTGATGATCAAGTAACAAGAAAAAAAGGAACTATGCAGAGAATCCCTTCTGCCTGCTGAAGTATTGCAGAGTATAAGGGTTAGATTCTTGATTCCAGCGGCATCAACAACAGGTGCCTGTGTTCCCTTTTTAAGCAATAAAGAAATTAGATCTGTTTTAATGTAAACTCAAAAAGCCTCATATTGCTTTAGCTTGACGGAAAATACTTCACAGTTATGCTTTAGAGTTGCTTCTCTCTGAAAATCATGACTTATCTTCTTTAAAACATATGAAGGGGGTAGAATTACTGGTTGACAGGCAATGTCAGCACTGTACTTCTTGAATGAAAATTATCTGTATGCTCCATGTTGAAGTCAGGGTTTTCTAGCAGCCAGTCTGCAATGCCTGCCATTTTATAGAACTGTCTCACTGTTAGACTTCTCGAAGAAACTGGAAAAAAAAGTTCAAACTCCATTGCCTTGGAGGACTAGAGTCTGCGTGAGCACGGGGGACAAGGCCAAGAGCAAGGTCCTGCAGCTGAGTTGGGGCAATCTCAAGTACAAATAGAGGCTGAAATGAGAATGGATTATGAGTAGCCCTGACGAGAAGGACTTGTTGGACTTTTTGATGAAAAATCCAAGGAGCTCTTTCTTCCCTCTTTGACCATTACCCTGTTTCCAGGTTCTGTCCGTCTCTTAAAGTCAGACTTTGTGCACAGCAGGTCCCCCCAGCTTGCCCTCTGGCATAAACCTCAGACCACACAAAATTTTCTCAGGGGGACCAGACAGTTCTTCTGCCATTGCTTTTGCTAGTGGTATTCTTTATTTATCTCTTGGCTTTCTCTGACTTTACAGTCTATTTGTCTCCTAAAGAGACAACCATTTACCAGGAGAACCACTTCAGATGCCACTGTCTTTTATTCAAGAACACCTTGTATTCACTGTCTCAGGTGAATTTTGAAGATGTCTGCAAAGGAGATCCCTCAGTCTCTGGGCAGTCTGAGCCAGTGCTCTGTCACCTGCACAGTAAAGAAGTAATGTTTATTCATGAAGAAAATGTATGTAAAAAAACCTCCTGCATGAGGTTCCTTAGGGTATCATGGGCTGAGCTTTAAGATGAAATTTTAAAGGCTGTCAATTAATAATGTGCCATTGATTTTGTGACTTTAAATTAAAAGAAAATCAGGTAGTAAAATTACATCCAGTTTCTCTAAACTTTTCCCTTATCTGAAAGTTCCTTTTAAATATTTAAACTATTTAAACTATAAGATGATTTTGAGGGCACACAGAGAACTGGTTGAATCACTGTGGAGAGTTAACGAAGATGATTTGAGATGGATGTTCCCCCCCCTCCCAATTTTACCTTATCTGTTAAAAAAATCGTGTAAAAAGTTTGAAAGGTTTTTGCTCAGTGTTTCTTTTACGTTTCTGGGAATCATTGTCTATTTCTGTCAATGTGTGATTAGGCAGAGGGAAAGAATTTCCAATGAACAAAAGAATTATATTTTTAATGTAGCAGTGTTTGACGTTTAAACATGTACTCCAGCTATTTGTTTAGGTGTTTTTACCATGCCATACTTTGCAGAATTTTCTCAGCTGTTAGGTGAGCTGTGAAATGAGAGAGAGTAAGGTACAGAGAGAGAATGTTTAAGAGATCAGAGGCCAGAGAGTGGGTGTTGTATGTAATATTTCTTTTGGAATTACCTGAAAGGAACAGGTAAAAGGAGCCAGCAGTTCTTATTATCTAGCAATCTCACTATTCAGATAGAACATATTTGAGGAGTACAAGTTTTCACAGTACTTTCACCACTTTTTAGTCACTGCTCTATGAGAAAGAGTAATCTCTTGACCCAGGCGTACTACATCTCCTCCTTCAGAGGGACCCTGAAAATGAGCTTTTAGTGACTTCTCAAGGCTAAGATTTTCAACTCTCATTATCATTTAACTCCTTGAAATACATAGCGAGTAAATACTATCTGTTTTAACTCATCTGTATTGTATATGTACAATTTAATTTCCTGTGATGCTATTGGCATCAAGGTCCAGTTACTGATTCCACATGTTCACAGAGACTCACTGAGTTGTAATTAGATAAAGAGGCTGTGGTTCCAGAATAAAAATCTTGCTTTTTTTTTTTTTTTTTTCCTAAAAATTACTTGGAATCTGTCAGATTTTGTGCAGTTCTGAAATGAGATGAATTTGAAAAAAATTAAATCTCAATAGGCATTCTGAAACATTAAAAGACCTGTGGGTTTTGTGGTAAGGATCCACCAGACAAATAAAACTTGGGTTTGACCAGAAGTACAGAATTAAAAAGGTTCCACAGACTTGTTTTAAATTTCCGTAATGTTCTCTCAGATCTCAGTTCACAGCTCCAGCTCTGCTGCTGCTTCTCTATTGTGAACCAGTATCCACAAGAAACTAGACTAATTGTCCAGCCTCCATCTACTCAGGGCATTGATTCATTATTACTTACTTGCTGAATCATGTCACTGTGGGCTAACACAAGAGGTTCACCCCCAGCAGAGTCATGATAAACGTCATCCTTCAATTTAAATAGGGCAAATACTATGGGTTTGCAAAAAAAAAAAAAAAAAAAGCATAATTTTCTATTTTCCTGAGTCAGTCCTACAAACTAGTGAGAATGAGGAATGTGCATCTTGGGAATCCAGTCAGATTGGTGCACAGAAGTACTCAGAAGATAAGTAGGGGTGTCTTTGGCATTGATCCCAGTAGAGCATCAATCTATGCTTTTGAGCAGAGTAAAAAGAGCAGAGAAAGTAAGGCTTCCTTGCACCAGTAGCAGTGCCTACTGCAGCTTATCTGGCTGAAGTCTGGAAATTAAATTTTTATATGCAGATTGCTCATGCTAGGATTATATGTCTTTTATTCCATTTCTCTCTGGTTAAGGAAAGGGTGATTGCCATAGTTAAGATGGAACAGCATCTGGCAGTCTAAGCAGAAATTCAGTGACTTTGTTGCTTATTCACAACAAAATTAGAGCCTGCCCTTTCTTTCTGTGCACAAACGTTTTCCTAGGATAATGCAAAAAGTGTGATTATGATTTAAAGTGGATCTTTCAGAAATACACCCCTTTGTGTCAGACACTTTTCTGTTCCAAGGAAATACAGTTAAAATAACCATACCACATCATTGCCTTAATTAAAACTCACTTCTCTCCTGTGTACTTCCTACACTGAAGTATTTTCTCCCCTGTAAGGCCTTTATTCACTTCCATTTTGTACAACTGAAGTTAAGTCCTTTCACAGAGTTTAAGAAATAAATTTTTCTAAAGCTGATGTAACAAAGACCTTTCTGCTTTCCTATGATGGCCTTTACTCATGTTTTCACTAGCAGGCTTTTTGAAGTGGATGAGACCACTAGTCTTGGGACCATGCATGGAGCCTCATAGCAAGCATCACAGTCACTATTATTATTTCCTGACTGTAACTCAGTCTTTTATTCTCTTCTCTCCTCTGCTTTATCATTTTTTCTCTCCTAAAGCTTCTTTTTTTTTCCTTCTTCTTTGTTCTGTCATTTCATTGATCTATGCTCAAGCAAAATCCCACATGAAACAATCCCACCAACTTTCAACATTCCCAACCCAGAAAAGGCATGAAAGATGAAAGTGTATATTTATATCACTTTACTGGGCTTTTTTTTTTTTTTTTTTTTTTTTTTTTTAAGTATCAATTACTTAAAATCTTTTGGGTATTTTTTTTCTGTTTTATGAAATGGCTTCCATATTGATGTAACTCTTAAAAGGATATTCTAAATGAAAACAAAATTTCACATTCCTTTCATGAGATATTTGTTTAGATATACGCTTAATTATGCAAAGTAAATAACTAACTTAGAATTTAAACGTGTGTAACTTTTTAATGTATGTAAGTAATTATTTAATTTGAACATGTATTCTATTTCCAAGGAAACTATATAATCAATGCTATTTTAAGGACAAATGAGTGTAAAATTGCAGATGTCTTTGAAGAAACAGACTTCATTTAGGCAGGAGGTGGTAATTGAAATAATTGAATCTCACATTGTAGTTAAGTTTGCCTCCTCTTTTTTTTAACAGTCACAAAAGAATATGGAATTAAGTCCTTTAAATTTTGAGATGAGATTAATTTCCTGTCTATGTACCTAAGATAAAGATGAAAGAAGGAAGAGAGCTTGAAATGATGTTTCCATATTCTTCCTCCCAGAACAACTTCAGTGAGATATGCTCTTTCTGACAGAGTTTGTCTTTTAGATACGTAAAAAGACTAGGCTGCAGGGTGTCAGATACTTGCAAGCCCTAAGACAACTCTCATTCTCTATTGGTTTGTTGGTGCAGCTATGCTGCAATGGCTAAAGAAATCTTCTGAATTAGGATTTTTCTTTGCCTTAATGTCATAGAGTGCAGGCTGTCAGCACTCACTGGTGTGGCTTCAAACACCTCAGCACACTTGGCCACCTGGAAGTAGCTGATCCAGTGGCTCAGTTGCTGCAAGGCTGAGGACTTGCAGTATGTGAGTTACCTCTCCTGTAAAAGATGATGTAAGTAATTCATGTGAACTAATGATGGTGTGGTCACTGTAGGTCATTGAGCACAAACAGGTGAGGTTTTGTAGAGGGAGTGGAGGTGGGTTGTTGGTCAGCACACAGGACTAGGAGAACATGGGTTTTGGAATGAGAAGGGGGTCACAGAGGTGACAGAAAAAGGTATGAAAGATAGAATCAGTGAATCTCCCCTTGGGATAGGGTCTGAGATCCTGCAGACCAATTTAACAAAAGTAATTGTGTTTATTGTATACATTCCCACCTAGAAGCCCCCAGCTGGATGATACACTGTTACTCATTCATCTTTTTTTTTCTTCTGTTATGTGAGGTCTCACTGACTTTATATCCAACACTGAGATAACATAATAGAATTTTGCTTCAATGAAGTTTGACAAATAAAAATTTCCTTGTCTAGTTCATACCGCACAGTGTCCGTACAGTATATTTAAGCTGTTAACAAGTTCTATTCCCCTGGGAAAAGTGAGTTGCTTTAAAATTACTAAGATTTCAGTGTGAAACATGAAATGCTGCCCCACCAAGAAAAAAATCAGATTGACTTTGTGTAGCTTTCTGATTGTTCCAAAGACAAAAGAAAATACTTCCAGCAAAAAACAAGGAGATTGAGAAGAGAAATAATATTTCTGCTAATTATTACAGTTTTGGCTTTTAGCCACCTGTCAGGTAGTTCTTGTTAAGAATTAAAAATGAAGAAATTGAAACTTTTGTGGATGAATATAAAACAAACCTCAATATATTCTTTTCTACTTGTTCTTGCCTGCTACTTTTATTTCTGTTAGCTTATATGGAAATGTGTAGCTTTTAGGAACATGTAACAATTCTAATTATAAACAGAGTGATACCACACCCTTTTAGTTGTATTTCTAGAAAGCACAGGTCCAGGATGAGATTCACTAGACATACTGGACTTTTCCATTGTCCACTGATTCTTCTCCATGTTCTTCTTCCATTGAATATGTGCAAGTCTGCACTCCTCCCTCCATTGTGTTATGAAACAAACTTCCCTTCTCTCCTTTAAAGCAAAAATGTCAGAATGTGAGGAATTTCTCTTTTAAAAATTTTTTTTTTTTTTTTTTTTTTTTGAGTTTATAGCAAATGACCATGGTAACTTATTCGTGTGGCTAGGATGGATGATAAAGCTTCTGAAGTATACATCAAACTTCAACAACACCTGTGAAATTCTGCTCTCATTTAGGTAAAATTGCTTATTCCTTAGCTAGTGAGTGTTTCTCACTAGAAAAACCCACCTGGCTTGGCTGACTTGATTAAGGTAGTTGTGAGGATGATAATAACTCTCAATTTAATTGCTGGAAGACTGCGGTAGTAGCACGCTCCAAAGCCATGCGGATATTTGCCAATCACGTGTATTGTTTAGAATTATTTTTAATTGTTTCATTAATCACCACCTGTAGGGGAACTGTTGAATCATGGCCTGAACCTCTGATTGACCACCTGAGGCACTGAGTCAGCAATCAGAAGGGGTGGAGCCTGGCTGCATCTCTCCTAGACCCCATTTAAGGTCTGACTGCCACAGAGGAAGGCTCTTTCTCTGGAGATTGCTCCTCCTGGAGTTTTGTTGTAAGCCTACAACACTGGTGAGCACTTTCCATTTATCTTTGATTATCTTTTCTAACGTGATAATCTTACTAAGCCTAACTTTTCTGTGTACTTATTGATCATCCAATACTTTATGATGTTTGTATACTTATTAAGCTTATACTATCTAGAAACATAATTGAGAGATACTGCTGGTAAGTTAAGCTAATATATTACTGAAAGGAGACAGAAGTATACCAAAGGAAAAAAAGGGGTAAAAGTCATTAGAAAAAACATTGGCAGAGCAGGACCCCATGTCTGTACACCATTTGTAACTTAATCACAAGCCTCAATTGTGTTCCTCACAATCTGATTTGATTGATGCTACTAAATGGTCAGACCTATCAAAGCATGAATTATGCTGAGGGGTTTCAGGATTTAGTGGGCATGGCAGCCATAATGGTAAAACTCACGGTAATGTATCCAGTCTTGAAACTGAGTGTCTGACAACAGGTTTTGAGGGGAAGAAGAAACCTCAACTCATTATCAATATGCAGGCAACATCTGTAAGATTTTTTCAGTGGTAAACTTCCTTTGCTGTTCAAATCTCTCAGTTTAGAGTCATAATGACCTAGAATAGGTTGTCATGCAGATCTATTTAAGGCACTTCTGACAACCATTTGTCAGAGTGCTTTTAAACCACTCGGTTTATATCATTTTACTTCATGTGCACTTTGGCTGACTTTCATAATTAAATTCACTTTAGTGTTGACAAGTTTTCTTCTTTAGCTTGGCAACTTAAAAGATTGACTTTTACATAGAAACATTTAAGTATACTCAGCTTTTGTGAAATCTGTATTTTTAAAATTGTGGTTTGAAGTATAGCTTTGGAGTTCACACAAAAATGAGTAAAAACTGGGAAATGTTCAGCTGGCAGAATTAAGAAAATAGATGGCTGAGCACTGAGTAAGAACTTTAATTTTCCATGTGTTTTTTTAATATTTGCTGAATGTTCTTTTTTTAAAGTTACAAGTTTTGCCATGGATTTTCATTTTTTCAATTTCATTCTTTGGTATTGTAGAGGGAAGAAATATCTCAAAACTACAGCGTTTTTTTCCTTTATTAAGGTCTGCAAAAGTATACTTTCATGAAGCTCTGCATAGGCATAATAGTCTGCTTGAAATTTCATGTATGCTTGAAAATTCAGTTCACAAATTATGTTAAGTAAATCAAACAACCCTCCACGTCTTTCCACATAAATGCAGATCCCTTCACCCACTCTGGATAAATAAACAGAGAACTAGAAAGCCTTCTCATAAGAAGTATTACTTCATCTGCCTCATTTAGGTAAGAATTATTTAGGCTGCAGGCATTATAACTAGAAAAATGCATTTATTTACATCACAACTTCTCTTAGATTGTTAGAATTCAGTTATAATAGGGACATCTGGGAATCTAGCAATAGGTAGCTTCAGGCAATCCTGTAAAAAGTTTGTAAATTCCTTTTGTCATAGTTCTCTCAAATCCTCTGCATCTAGCCCTGTATGACCTCAACAGGAAGTAAATAAGTTCTCTTCCTGCAGCACATCTGGAGAGTTCAACTAAGGTAGTATTTTACCCATCTAGGTTATCCATTTAACGTAACATTATCAGGCAATTCTTTAAAATGTTGATGAACACCAACTCTAATTTACCTGCACAGACCTCAAGAGCTTTGAGTGGGGTAGAATGAGATATGAACCAGTCTATGAAATTAGGAAGGTTTACGCTTAGTATGATTACACAACAAAATATTGGTGTAGATGATACTTTCCTGAAAGGAGAGAGAGGTAAATTATATCTGTACAGATAGTTTTGTCATTTCCTTTGTCTGAATTCTAACATTTGAATGGGAACTTTAACAATGCTTTTTAACACAGGTTCTTTTGTGTACCATTAATTTGTAATTTTGTCGTCTAGTTGTAGACTGAGGCAATGCATTTGTTTAATTTGCTTCAAGAAGACAGGAATCTGCTTGTGACTGATCTGGTGTCGTATCTTCCTCATTTATTGAGGAGTTGAGTTTTAGTCCTTCCCTGGAAACAGCTAAGCAATGCACAGTTGCTTGCTCACTTACTCCCCTCCCCCAGTTGGATAGGGGAAAGAAATCAGGAAGGCAAAATTTAGAGTACTTATGAGCTGAGATGAATAAAGTTAAATAAGAAAGAGAATAAAAATAAACAAGAGATGCACAGCACACACAGGAGTGTGGGTTACACTTAAAATCAGTCTATTCTGGCTGCTGCTTTGGAAATGCAGTGGGCTTGCCAGCTGGCTGTGGTGCTCGAATCTTCAGAAGTTGTTCTGTGTTTTGGGCACTACTTGTAATCCTCAAAAGAATGTCAACAGGTACAGCTTACTGTTTTTCCTAAAAGTTGCTTCAGTTTTTTAGGAATCATTCTTTATTAAAAAGAATGTCTATATCTCATATGTTCTGCCTAACTTGGCATGAATGTAAAAATTCTTACACCCATCTAGAAAACAATATGAGAGTTTGACTACTCTACCCATAAGTCTCTGGGAGCCATCCATAAGTATGCTCATGTCATTCACTGTAGCCCTGTAGAGGCAGTCCTGACTACTCACTAAGTGCTTAAGTTTAGCATAGTTTGTTTATGAAGTGCATTTTATTTGTTTATTCAAGTGTCACTGGAATACTCCTTTGGGATCTAAAATC
Organism: Tragopan temminckii; assembly: GCA_028571105.1. Classification (NCBI taxonomy): domain Eukaryota; kingdom Metazoa; phylum Chordata; class Aves; order Galliformes; family Phasianidae; genus Tragopan; species Tragopan temminckii. Next base: position 67,635,510 of record JAOWBP010001760.1, on the reverse strand, counting down.
ATTTCACTTTGTCTGGGCTATTTTTGCCTGCTGGGAGGTTAGAATTACTTCAGGGGTTGCAGTGGTTTGCATTCACAGGCCTCCTTTCACAGACTGAAGTATTTTATCATGTGAAGTTTGCCATGTGATAAGGTTCGGTTCCATAGTTGAAATATTGCCTGCTGATTCGTAATGGTCAGTAAGTTGGCTCCTTCAACACTTCAACAGAAAAAAATAGAAGTGATTATCTTCTTGTAGCCTCAATTGCAATCATGCAATTGATTTGGTGTTGCACTGCAATAATTTGCTAGTGTGGTGTATTGACCTAGCTGTAGGAATGTTTCTTCTTTTAGCAAAAATAAGCCAGAAGAGAGGGGAAAAATAGGTAAGCATATACAAACATTTGCAAATCTCTCAGTTTTTTTCAAGTACAAATTTGAACTACCAGCAATAATATTTTCATGTAACCCAAGCCAGTTGCTACTGAAAGTCAGGGAAATAGATGTGTCTTAAAATTCATCTACTGTCAAAATAATAGCACTGTTTCAAAAATATCTGGATGCTTTTTGCACTCAGGATATGAATAATATAAGGTGATTTTTCTTAAGATATGTAAAAAAATAAAACCAACTTTACTGCCAAAGTTTTTTTTTTTAATTGAATGATTTTGAAGAACAAAAGTATTTCAGAAAAATAATTCAGGTAGTGCTTTGCAGTACATTTAGTCAAATATACTTCTGAAGCTTTTTTATCTAAAATTTCTTTTGGGAAACCTCTAAGCATGCTGTCTCGCATTCTCTTCTGTATGCTATTGCACTTGCAGAAAATGCGTTTTGGTTGTTAGGGATCTAACTTTTATCATATAGCTGCTAGATAGCTTACTTATGGAATTTTATTACCTTTCTAATGCAGAATATATTACACTTTTCCACAGAATGTGTTTATGTTAAGAGGAGAGACTGAGAACAATTTACTGAGAAATATACTGAAAGGTGGTAAAGATCCTCTCCTGGGATAAGGAAGTTCAAATCCCACCAAAAAGAATGTTTTTGAACATAAGTAAGTCTTGCATCTGAATGAAACGTCCTGATTTTGTGCCTCTAGGAGAAAAAGATATCACATCTTTCCCATTAATTCACAGAATGGCCAGGGTTGGAAGGGACCACAAGGATCATAAATCTCCAATCCCCCTGCCATGTGCAGGGCCACCAGCCTCGCCATTTAATCCTAGGCTAGTTAATACTAGACCAGGCTGCCCAGGCCCCATCCAGTCTGGCCTTGAACACCTCCAGGGATGGGGCATCCACAACCGCTCTGGGCAGCCTGTTCCACCACCTCACCACTCTCTCTATAAAGAATTTCCCCCTGACATCCAATCTAAATCTTCCCTCCCACAACTTAAAACCATTTCCCCTTGTCCTGCTGTTATCTACCCTTTCAAAGAGTTGGTTCCCCTCCTCTACGTAGGCTAAGTACTGTATTGTAAGTATTGTAATTCTTCGAATGCCTTCCATGTCTACCCTATCTAAGACCTAGATATGGAGGAAAAAAAAGAAAATGGAAAAAATAAAAACATCCTCCTGGTTCAGGTTAAGAAAAAAGCAGTTAATCCTGAAATTGAGAAAAAGAAGAAAGAAACTGCTTTTTAAAATTTAAGAAAAGATTTACATATTTAATCTGAATGTATCTTTTTTTCACCTGATTTTATGGTTCAGTCATTGAAATGAAAAATTGTTTGAATGTAGAGGCAGAATTATAAATTAACAAGCCAGGTATGAAATGAAGAATAAATTATAAATCAAAATAGTATAAGTTGATCTTGATCTCAAAACTAACAAAAAGGATAAGAGAGTTGGAGATGTAGCTTGAAAAGGGCCATGCTACTTCAGTTATTCCACTTTACAGTGTCGTTGGGATGAACACTATAAAACAAGTATTTCGCAGGAAGTCTGTAGCAATATTTGGTAATTAAATTAAGTATGTCTGCAGCTTGAGAATGTTCCTTTACAAAGGCAATAATGACAAAATACACTTCTATCACAGTTGCAAGTAACGTTAGATTGTTCCCTTTTCATCAACCATTCTGAAGGATTTGTAATACTAAAATTCATGAGAAAATTTTTGGAGGAAGATACTTAAAACCTGTTTAGTAATGGATCTTTAATGAATTATATGTAAAAATAGTTTCGTCTTTACATTTGTAAATAGTAGAATGGTATTTTTTATTTCACCTTTTTGTGAAAGAGACAGTATATATAAAATACTCCTGGAAAAAGTTTTAAAGCACAAGTTTTAACTTTATGGTGCTATCTAGTGATCAACATAATTGATGTGAGTAGAAATAATGGAATTTTGACTTTTAATGAATAGTATATACCGATACAGTTGATGCCAGAAATTCTTCTTCAGCATATAAAACTAAAATTCTCAAAGTTTAAGGTTCTCAAAATTGTCCCTAAATCTTTTATCAGAAGTGAATAAAGGATAAAAGGTGGATATCTAATGAGAAAGGCTCACTGTCTATGTGTAAACTTTCCATATTAGCTTTTCAAGTATAGTTATATACGTAGAAGTGTGGATGTGGATTAAGAACCATTTCATTTTTATTTTTGAAATGGTGGGCATTAATATTTTGATACCCATACATGTCCTCTTGCACAGGAAATAACTTAAAATGCTCTGTCATAAGTTTAATTATTTTTGATGCTGTCTTTTAAGACATAGACTACAGAACAGAATATCTCAGACTTTAGCACATAAGACTGTGATATTTTTACCCAAAGTTTGATTACATTTTCATATTCTAGATCAGATTCCACTTCATCTTTGGCCTGACCACTGAGGACAATATCTACCTTTTGCTGGCAGTGCAGCTGTGTATCTCTGTGATAGCTCACTCATTTAAAATAAGGATGCACATATGCTTGAGAACATTATGAAAATAACATTGAATATCACCACTGGCTATTAGGCCTTATGTATTAACCACCTGTCTCTTTGTTACTACCTCATTGTATTCTTCTGATGTAGTGAAGTATTTAAATTTTTTTTCTCTGGGATTTATGCTTTCTTAAATTCTTTTCATATTATTCATGCAAAACTTCCATTGTTTATGCTATCTGTGCAGCAGCCAAAAGTGAGCAGAATGTATTGGCAGAATGAATAAAGAAATCTACAAAGAACTGCTCTGTAACTTTGACATCCGAAAAGACTTGAGAGTAACAAATAATGTGAGATGCAAGGAAAAAGGGAAAGAAATTCAGGGGAACAATATCTTGTTATTTACATGTGGTACATTCCTTGACGTTTTCAGAAACATCAATGAGCTTAGTTAGACTTACAGGCGGAAAAATGTCTACACAAAGTCTTGAGATATGGACCATGAATCAGAGAAGAACAAGGCAGCACTCTTCAGTTTATAGGAATTTTTTGAGAGGACTGTAGGAAAAACACCAGGTAGTAAGGAGAGATTGTAGAGGATGGTAGCAATTTTGTGTGAATACATATTTACATTTCTGCATACAGGTAACAAGAACAAGGAGATGTTTCTAAAAAAAAGTTAACAGAAGGAACATGAGTAGCGATTGGCACAAGAAAATGTGAGATTTGGGCAGAAGGGTAGCAGGTGACTGAAAATAATGTATGGGCAATTGCTCATCTATACAGAGTATTTTAAAAAAGGAAATTAATATGAAGCAGATGTGGAAAGTGATGCCAGGTCAGAAAAGGTACTTATGAAAGGGGGGACTGAAAAACAAATTGAACACGACAAAAATTACAGTAAGAGAAACCTAGAAAAGTGTGGACGTACAAGTAACTACATAACATCAAAACATTAAATTTCATAGTTATGACTATATAAATTCATTCTGAGTTCTTAAATATTATATTTAGTGGATATTATTCCTTGTAGAAAAGACTTGTTGACTTGATAGAAGCAGTTAGCAGCACTTAGAAGTAATGCACAATAATTTAATATTAGGAAAAGTAATCTCTGAAGCAGACTTATGTAGGTGATACACTTAGCTGTATTCACTTTCAAGAAATGATGTAGAATTTTTCAATCCTAAAGCTGTCATATCTATTTAAGCTGTCTAAAGCTGTCATATTTGTTGACCTAGACAGGCTTGAGCACTGGGCTCAGGTGAACCTCAGAAGGTTCAATAAATCCAACACCCAAAGCCTTACACTTGGGTCATAGCAACCCTTGCTATCACTACAAGCTGAGGAGTGTAAGGGTGGAGCATGGCCCTGTTGAAAATGACTTGGGGGTACTGGTAATCTATTTGTTGGTTTAAGCATCTAGGAAATCAGTCATTTTCTTATCTGTAGCACTGGATGTTAATGCTTTATTAGCTCATCTACTGTGATCTCTGAGTCTTTTTCAGTGTAAGCATGTTTGAGATTGTAGTCTTTCATTTTTCTTTCAGATATTGCTTCTCTCTGCAGATTGTGTGTTCTTCATGGAACATGTCTTCTGAAACAATCAGATTAATGTGAATAGTAGCTCCACATAGTTGTCACTGCTAATTTTCATGTTATTTTCAGACCTCTTATGTATAGAATAGTTTATTTATTACGCATCTTAACTGCTGTTTGAAGTTTATATCCATTACAGAGATATTAATGAAATACAGATGAAAACAAATGGGTTAAATTCATGTGTGGGAAGCAATTAATGCTTCCTGTTTGTCCTATAGCAGATCTTGCTGTTACAAATGGGAGGATTGACTAGTTTCTGAGCTGAAGCATTTACAGATGAATGTACTAAGGTAACTGAAAAGGAGCATCAGCTTACATGACAAGGTTAGATTGCTAACTGCAGTGGGTTTGGAGCTGTTGTCTAGCTTCAGCTCCTTGTCTAGCAATGGCAATCACTGTCCAGGCAATGACGTATATCTTGAATCTTCAGCTTCTAAATTGATTCCAAGTCAAAGCTGAAAAATATGTAGCTGTAAAGTTCTAAGAAAAACAATGTAAGGTGTATTGTTTGCTGTAAAGTGCTTCTTTCATCTAGAAAGTTTGCTGGAGGATAATAGCACTTTTTACAATTCTGTTGTGGATCTTAATGTTGAGTTATGATATGAAGTGAGAGTGGTTTTCTGTGAGGAGATAGTGACAGAATGTGTTAAGAGCATGGGATTATGCTTGTGCTGTGTGGGTAAAAATATGCTGTCAATGAACTTGGCTTTGAACACTGTCTGAATACAAAAAGACTTTTTTTTCCATTTCATTTGAGGCACAGAGGATTCATACCTGAAAAATAATGCAGTATCTGCCAGGTGCAAAGACATGATTTCACTGGTCAAAGCTGTTAAGTCATTCAAGTGCTAATGAGGTAGACCTCAAGGTTTTCTTAAAGACTGCTTAATTTCCATCATTAGTGATTAAGCACATGAAGGTTTTTCAGGAAATTGTGACTTCAGAAGATGACCAGAAAAACTGTGTGTTTGTGTCAGCATACAAATGCTTCACACAGTCCACGTTACAAGCAGGCAGTACTTTTTGATGCTTTACGAAACAGCATTTAGAATATTGAATAGAGAATTTTTAAGTGAGATAAATATCTTGGAAATGTGCAGCTAGTTAGAGGCTAAATTAGAACTTTCCTGGCCAACAGTGATAGTAATTGGTTGCAAATATATATAGACACTTTTGATTCAGGTCTGGTGCAGTGCAGTACCTAGCCACTAGTATAGTTGTGTTTGTTTTGACTAATTAGCTGGCAGCTGGAGCTGCTTAGGTTAAACACAATGCTACATTAATAGGATGACATTATAGCTATTACTCCAACTCAAATCTTTGCTTTTTGATTTGTTTTTATTTTGCAACTATTGATTTACCAGAAGTAATCTCTGAATGCGGGCTTGGTATGATTTTTGTCCTGATTAACTGCTTATTTCTGTTGCAGAGGCCGTGGCTGTTAGCTGTTACATCATAACCGGCCAGGTCAGATCATTAACCACATTTATTATGCCTCTAATAGTTTATCTGCTTCATCACTTCTCTGTCTACAATCCCTTCTTGGTTAGGGAAATTTAAATGCTTTAAATCTCTAAGCAGCTTTAAACAGCTGCCCTAGCTTCTAAAAATCAAATCCAACTGTACTTCAGCTAAGCAAAACAAGATGATCCAAGCGCAAGAGGGTGCATTCCATCACACACCAGTGACCACTTAAATTCTTGTTTCTATCAGCCCCTCAGAGTGAAAAATGTGGACATCTTGAGAGTAGAATTCCCCAGATGTCCAATAGGCTCACAGAACTTCTAGCATCTGGTTCTGTAAGACTCTGGAAGATGGGACAGTAAGCTTGTAGACTGTTTTTGTTTCTTTAGGATAGGTAAAAATAGGTGTTTGTTTTTTTTTAAAGACACATCTTAGATGCATCTTCCATAACTTCTTTTCCCTTTCTCTTTTTTGAAGCATGCTTTGTTCAAAATGGAACATATGTATTGGAAGTATTTTTAATCATTTTTGGGACTGCCTATGTGATTTCAAACTAGGTAGCACATCTCAAAAGATTATGGTAATGAGATATTAAAAAAACTGAACTTTTTTTAAACTTCAGAATACATTATGTGTATATTGTAGCATATATAAGCAGGCCTGAATTAAGGCTAAAAATACATTTTAATATGCTTGGTTTTGCTTTCTGGTAACTTGCTTCAGTAAAAAACAGGAGTTCATATTTAGACTGAACTCTCCATTTGGAATACTAATTCTTTAAAAATCCTATATTAATTTCTCTTTAAGGTAGCATACATATAGGTATATGTTATAATTTATATGTATATATTACATATATTTATATGCACTATCTTCTACATACTAATCAAACTCTGAAAAGAAAATGGAGTATTTGCTCATTATCTTTGATTCATCCTATAAAATCAGAGTGTGTCACAAAGGCTTCATGTTCACAACAATCCAGAAAGTGAACATATCTCTTCTATAGGCAGGTGGTTTGGTCTGGAAGACTATGTAGTATTAAATTCATTTCCTGATTTGTGGTTTCCAGGAGTGGAATTTCAAAGTTTTGTTTTACACTAAATTTCTTCACACTGAATTCAGGTGCTACTGCAAATTGTGTAAGAATTTTCAAAAATCAGGGCTGCTGGAAACATTTACTTAAGTGCTATACATTATCTTGCATCCTTCCCTGAACACTGTCCACGTAGTGAAGCAGAAATTTTATAAGAAAAAAGCTCTACTTTGCTAATCAACCTAGTGCTCCTCAACACATAGGAAGTCACAAAGAAGCAGATGATAAACAGTGGGAGAGCCGCTGTGAAGTGACATTTTTCAAGATGGTGGAGTTGAATTTTAGATCACTCCCTTTAATTTTGCTATGTAACTAAGAAAAATAGAACAAAATTCAGGTGCAGTTGGAGGTGCCTATTTTGGGGCAGTTAGTGGGGATGAGAATAGATAGATTGGGATGACAGAAGTACATGTAAGATCTACTGTAGCTGAAAACCTTGAAACATTCTCCTAAACATCTTTCTCCTACTGGTGAGTCACAATATTTAGAACTTGAAGTGGAGAAAGCAACGTAAAATTTTTGGGCATTTCATTGCTACCTTAGAAATCCTACATTAATTTCTCTTTACAGAATTAGTATTCCAGAATGGAGAATTCAGTCTACATGTGAACTCGCCTTTTTTAACTGAAAAATGAGTCTTTTGTGTGAGCTGCCACTGCAGCATAATTCATCCTGCAGTTATTACAGTGCACATTAAGTCACTTTTCATTTTTTCATTTCTTAAGGTTAATTACAGTTCTAAAGTCTTTTGTGCATTTACTCCCTTACTGCTACATAATTACAGCTTATAGTGTATTATTGCTTAATTTTCATTGGTTACTGAACATTCTCATTACATATCAAATAAACATGGAAATAGGAAGTATGCATTTCACATTGTTTAGGGAAAGAACTATTTCATGTAGTTCAGCTGTGTAAAAGAGAAGTGCCTTGTCTACCTACTTGGCAAGGCACCTCCTTATGTCAAGGTAATCTGATAGGATAATTTGCTCCCATCATTTTTGCTCTTCAGTAGGAGATTCACAGGAAACTCTAGTGACTAATAGAGATTTTCAAAAGAAATAGCTCCCAGCTGTTTTCAAAACTTAAACTTGTGGGTCCATCCAGACACTACAGTTTCAACATCCATGAAACCACTGCTCTCTGGAAACCTCCCTCAGAGAACTTCTATATCATTATATTACTAGGCTGAAAATGTGTATTTCAGTGATGATGACAGTTGCAGTAATATTCATTATAGTTCCTGTCATTTAACAAATGTTAAGAAACAGGTAGTTTTAAGACCTTATAGAAGATGCTGTCCTAAACTATAACCCTCTTCTACTCTCCTTAGCAGAAAAGAATCATTTTTCCTTTGAAATTCAAATTCAGTTATGAACCTAGAAGCTTTCTTTTAAAATAAAATATTTTTCTTGGATTATGGTCTTATGGTGATTGCAGCGAGAGTGGGGTTGCTCTCTTCTCACTGGTGACAGGACGAGGGAAAATGGCCTTAAGTTGTGCCAGGGGAGGTTTAGGTTGGATATCGGAGAAAAAAATTCTTTACAGAAAGGGTTATTAAGCACTGGAATAGGCTCCCTGGGAAGGTGGTTGAGACACCATCCCTGGATGTGTTTAAAAACCATTTGGATATGGTGCTCAGGGACATGATTTAACAGAGGATTGTTAGGGTAGTTTGGTTAGGTTGCAGTTGGACTTGATGATCTTTAAGGTCTTTTCCAACCTGAGCAATTCTATGAATTTAGATCTTCCAGCAGAGAAAATGACTATATTTTTCCAGCAGTCAAAAGCTTGTCTCAGTCTTTGTGTAATTCTCAAAATCTCTCTTGTGCTTTGAAAAAAAACAATGCTCATATCTATAAACAAGGAAGAAAGACACTCTTTGTAATGAAGAGAAGTGCTTGTATAGAGTTCATATTTCAGGAGAACATTATTTTAATATCTAAATATGATTTTTCTATATGTACTTAAACTGTAGGTTTTTTTTACATATAACATGGGAGGAGTATAGGGATGCTGCTAGGCTATGTAGGGATGGAATCAGGAACACCATGAAGGCCTGGCTGGATCTGGACTTGGCAAGGGTGCAAAGAAGGATGAGAAAGGCTTCTATAGATGCATCATCTGGAAAAGGAAAGTCCAGGAAGGTTGGAGCTAATATGTATGTGTTGCAGATCTGCTCAGAACTCAAGTACAGAATAATATTCATGCCTAATGAAGAGAAAAGAAATACCAGTTTGTCTTCAACAATGTGTTTTGTTCATATGAAATTTCATTTAATGCTATTATTACCTCTGTGAGCCCACTGAAATTATCCTTAGAATCATAGAATGATTTGGGTTGGAAGGGACCTTGAAGATCGTCTAGTTCCAACCCCCTGCTATAGGCAGGGATGCCTCCCTCTTGACCAGGTTGCTCAAAGCCCTATCTAGCCTGGCTTCCAGGAACTGAAAGTCACTATAAGGTCTCTCTGGAGTCTTTTTTTTTCTCCAGACTGAAAAGCCCCAACTCTCTGACCTCATAGGGGAGGTGCTCCAGCTCTCTCATCATCTTTGTCGCCCTTCTCTGGACCTGCTCCAGCAGCTCCATGTCCTCCTTGTGTTGGGGGCTCCAGAACTGGATGCAGTACTCTGGGTGGGGTTTCTCAAGACCAGAGTAGAAGGGCAGAATCACCTTCCTTGACCTGCTGGTAACACTTATCTTGATGCAACCCAGGATATGATTGGCCTTCTGGGCTGCAAATGCACATTGTTGGCTCATGGCGAGTCTTTTTTAACCAGCTGACACCCCCAATTCCTTCTCCTCCTTGCTTGATACTGATTTAAATGCTTAGGTGCAGATAGGAATTTGTACTTTGTTTCTTTATGCAAGTATTTTATTCATGTTAAATTTTTATTGATTTCAAGTTACCCATCTAAAGTGTATAGGTTTGGATGAAAATTTGATTTTTTTTTTCAAATACACTTTAAAGTAATTTAAGAATTTCAGATAGGTTTAATAAAATCAGATTGTTTGTTTAAAATTCAATTTTTTCATTAGGATTTGAAAATCTGACTGGTATACTTTTCTTAAACATATGTATAACCATTCAAAACCAACTAAATATTCCAACCTTTCTAGTGGAGTAACTTTGTGATAATTTCCATTTGTGGGGAAGTTATGACTTAGTTCATATCGCAGAAAGGTCATGCTTGCTGTAGAAAGGCTATGAAGTTTTACATGTAATTCTTCTGCTTTTAAAAAAGATTCTATTAATAGATGGTCCTTTAGAGCATGTAGCATTTACTTTGTCCAGGCCTGGGGTCCCAGCAAAAGCAAGGCATAGAGATGTCAGAGAGGGTCTAGGGGAGGGCCACAGAGATGATCAGAGGGCTGGAGAACCTCTCCTGTGAATAAAGGTTATAGCAGGTAGTAGTTGGGCTTCTTCAGTGTGGAGAAGAGAAGGCTCCAGAGAGACTTCAGTGTGGCTTTCCAGTATTTAAAGGGACCTCTTTAATAGGAGGGAGACAAACTCAGATAGTGATAGAACAAGGGGGAATGATTTTAAACTAAGAGAGAGGAGATATATGTTAGATGCCATGGGGAAATTCTCTACTCAGAGTACAATGAGGCCCTGGCACAGCTGCTAGAGAAGCTGCGGATGCCCCATCCTTGAAGTCGTACAAGGTGAGGTTGGATTGGGCCCTAGGCAGCCTGAGCTGGTTGGTGGCAATTCTTCCCACTGTGAGGGAGTTGGAACTAAATGGTCTTTAAGGTCCCTCCCAACCCAAGCCATTCTACTATTCTGTGATGAAGGAAGAAACATGATGATAATACTGCTCATTCAACTTTTATATTCTATTTTTGTTAGTGAACTTTGAAGACAATTTAAAAAACTGCTACTGTTTTATCAATAAAAACATACTCTAACCACAATTTTATCGTGATGGAGACCATAAGGGGAGCTTTTGAGCCTGTAAGACTGTTATCTTATGATGAAGTCTTATGCTGGTGTTATAAAAGATATTACTTTCACCCTCCAAACCTTTTGTTATCTCCTTAGATATAGGTAGATCATAGATCTAGGAAGATTCTTCCCAAAATGTTAGGTAGCAAGATATATTTATGTGGAAAAGAAATAATACTGAATCAAGAAAATATAAAATGCATGTTCTCTGTTCCTTCTGAAGCCAAGGGTAAAACTATTTGCTTCACAACATGATGAATGTGATCCTCTATGTTCAGCGCTTCAAGAAATACACTTAAAACAATAAAGTTCATATTTTCAAGTAAAAACTGCAAAAAAGTCTAATTTTCACGAAAACATCAGACTGTGTATAGTCTTGTCAGAATTAACTCCTGGATTGACAGGATAGATAATCCTCAATTACATTTTTCTTCCATAGGCATGTAAATTCCCCTTACATAACAACATAATTATTTTTACCCTCTTACAACTTTCATTTTATTTTATTACTTTTATTTTCCAGTATATGGTTCTTGTACAAAAGTTTTTCTGGTATAACTTTTACAGGTGGTGCACAGAGAATTTCCATGTACTGAGAATCATTTTATTTGCATAATGAATAGCAATTGTAATCTCTTAAAAACAATGGTACTGAAAAAAAGGCTATGAACATAGTTTTGAGTTAGTCAAAATTAAGTAGCTATTTTAAGTTATTTCAAATTTACTTATCTCTAAAATGGAAGCTGAAAATGACTTCTGGCCCAAGTCACTGCTGCGAAAGCTGTCTTTCTTCAAAACAGAATGATGAGTAGGAATTTTCAATTTGTTATCCCACAGCTCCTAGTGGAGAGGGATACATCGTGACTTAACAGAGCTGAAATTAACAATTTGTTACTAGTAAATGTAATGGTGGCGTGAAAATTTATAGGCAGTGCTGACCATGATTCTTACTTTTGTATAGTAGTTCAAGCCTTTATTGCTAAAATCATTAGCACAAACATGAAACAGCTATTAGTTTTGACCAAGTAACAAATGTATGTTTGAGGTTTGCCTAAGGATAAACAAAAAATGCTCATCAACATTTTCAGTTTTTTTATGGGAATGTACACAGTGACATATCCAGACATATAACACTGTCTGCAGTACTGAGTTATGAGGAGGTATTTCTCAGGTTTGTAGCTGTCGCAACAGCTTTCAGCCCCCCAAGCTAAACGTGTGTCAGTTGCATTTTAACCCAGCTTCCCAGGAGTGGTTAAGGCACACTGTGCAGCTGTAGATGATGTGTGAAACAGAGCCAGCATATGGATACAATGTGTGGTGGCATAGTACTTACCAATATAAAGCAACTTTTATATATTATGACAGAGGTAAGAGGAAGGGTCCCCAGAATTAATACTCTGTGGCAGGAGGCTAAGGTGTGTAGACACAGGGTGAAATCAATTAGCAGCGACGTTATTTTGATAAGCAATTAAAATGGAAATATTTATAGCAGAATAGAAGTGAAAACTGCAAGAAGTGCTGTAACACTCCAGATATTTCAATGGAAACAAAAGCCATTGTATCATATTTTCATTTTATGCATGGAAATAAATTTTATACATAAAAAGATAATTACTCAAGAAATGTGAGGAAATAGCTAGTTTGCCACGTTCTTTCCAGTGATTGTCATTGAGGCACTGGAAATTTTTTTTGTAAAATGAAGATGAACCATTTCTAGCACATTTGTGTCACATTTGCCTGAATAGGATGTTATTAGGCTCCTTCAGGTTTGACAAATGTATCTGAGCTGTCAGATTACATGTAAAGGCAGTTGCTTCCTTTTCTGTTTTTAATCTCAAATTATACTTAACATTTATTGTTAAGTTCAAGGTGCTTCTATGCAAAACAGATTCACTCTTTGTGAGTGCGCACTTTCTACTGGCTAATCAACAGGTAAGCAATTTACATGGCTTGCAGCTTGTAGTTCATTCCCTGGGTTTTCAAGAGAAATCACTGCCTTGTAAAGGCCTTAAAAAGAATGGAAGCAGTCACAAAATTAAGATTTTCTGCCTGTATATTTATGCTTTACTAGCAGCAACAGAGCAAAAGTTTAAATCTGCAGGAATTTTGTTCCTGTAATTTTAAAAAAGTGTTCTGTTTACAGTTTATGTATTTTTGTTACTCACGGACAAACAGTTTCCAGAGAGCTAGGAAAAAGAAGGAAAATAGTGACGTCCTTGGTACTGGGTACGCTGGTTTCATGATGTGTAGCTTTCATATTGTGTTGAATTTGATCTGTAAATGTACTGTGAACCCAATGAGATTCAACAAGGCCAGGTGCAATGTGCTGCACTTAGGTTGAGGCAACCCCAGATATGAGTATAAACTGGTAGAACTCAGGCAGATAGCGATAGGACATGGTGGAATAGTTTTAAACTAAAAGAGGGGAGATTTGGATTATGTATCGAAGGAAATTTTTCACTCAGGTGGTGGTTGAGTCACTGGAACAGGTTTTCCAGAGAACTTGTGGATGCTCCATCTGTGGAGGCATTCAAGGCCAGGTTGGAGTCTGGCCCTTGGGCAGCCTGACCTGGTGAGTGGCAACCCTGCCAATGGCAGAGAGGTTGGAACTATATGGTCTTTAAGTCCCCTCCAACCTCACCCATTCTAGGATTCTATGACTAGATATAGGGAATGAAAGTCACATTTTAATTAATTTTGTCTTCCAATGAATGTGCATTTTGGGTAAAATTAGGATAAGGCATTTAAAATAATTATGTTTCAAAATTGCATTTTACCTCTTAAAATTTCAGAACATGGTTGAATCCTGAAAATATCTAGAGATCTTACTAATTCCCATTTGTATTTCTCTAGACTACCTAGAATTTACTCTTAGCTCAGAGTTAATAAGCTTTATTTTGGGATTTTGGCTGGGATTCTTCTGCTGCAGATGCAGACAGTTGATGGCCACCTCCCATCTCTTCTTTGTGTCCTGTAGAAAACTGCATCAAGAGTGGGAGTACATCAAAATCATCATCAAAATCATGAAGATGATTTTAGGTAGGGTAGGTAAAGAGATAGAAAAGATGATTCACATGCTGACATCCAGTGTCTGATATTTCCAATTGCTGACAGAAGTCCAAAGGGGAAAAAAAATTATCCTTCATCACAGGATTTAGCAGGGCTTGAAGAAAACTGTATTGCTGCTTAAGTGTAGTCTGTTATATTAATAATTTTTTCTTTTTGAATAGCAACATTACTTTTATGAAGTTGATGGCAGGTGAGAGGTTCACCCATAGCATATTGGATTTCTCCCAGTAATTCTTGCTTCTTCTTTCATTCAGTAGCATATTGATGGGAGCCTTTTGCACAAATTGGAGGGAAGAAGCATTAATTTTTATGTTCTGAGAGAGAAGGAATAGTTTCAATGAGTCAACAATCAGGTATTCCCCATTAGAAATTAGCACACACTGCTGCAAGACTGGAAATATTTGACCGAGTCTGTGTGAGATCAGTAGGGAACTGAAGCTCTCATATCCACTGGATGAGTAAAACAATTGAGTAAAGGGAATCACTGCTTGGAATGGAATACCTAGCTCACTTTCTGAAGAAATAACTTAGGTGTGCTGATTTGGGAGGGATTTCAGATCAGTGAATCCTCAAGTACCTCCAGGCCTGGAGTCAACTGAAGGGATACTTTCTTCTCTCATGCTTAAAGTTAAGTGGTCTCTGTGGCTTTCTTCCTGTGATAATTTTTAGAGAGCTCTTCATCACCTGAAGGCTATCTACAGATTCATCTGGAAAGGCAAAGTGTCTGGAAGCTAGACACTACAACAATGAACACTGCACAATGTACAGAAATTCTTTTCGTGGACTGTCTTTCAATCGTTGTTTAGCATTGTTGATCATTCTTATTCAGTGCTCCAATTCAGGACCTCTTTAAAAAAAAAATCATCAAAGATTTCTCTGCTTTGCAGTCTGTAGCCTTTACATATTAGATATAATATAACAAGCTCTTGGAGACCAAAGGTGCTCATGCTCAATAAATCTTTTGAGACTTGTTACTATCTGTCAATCATGAGCCTGATAAATCTCCCTACTTAAGACAATTTAGAACCTTTCAATAGGCCACTTGAGCTTACAGCATCTTTTGAAATGTTGCCTGAAAAGAAGAAAGTAGATGAAAAGCAGAAGACGAATAGCTTTCATTTCAAAAATGTATCACAGTGGATGTTTTTGAAGTAGCTTTTGCCTGTCACATTTGCAGTTGTGAAGCCACCAGACGTATCCTTCTTTGCATTTACACTGGCTATTTAATGACTAACCTAGGGCTTGTGCAGCTAGATGCAGTTAGGATGAAGCTGCCAAATTGCATGCTGAGACTGCAATCTAACAAGAAATATAAATGTTGGTTTAAGATAAGACACAAATCTAAATACCTATTTGAATTAATTTCCTATTATTTGACAGAATAATCAGTTGATCATCTTGTAGAGTTAAGGACAACCTAAGTCATATTAATGAGGAAGTGAAGGGTACTTAGATATCACTCATTGACATATGGGATCCTCATTATAGCCAGATGCTGAAGGGAATGGGTAATTGGACACATCATTTTTGTGTGAGAAGTCAGAGGCCATTAAGGCCTATGAGACTGCAAAAGATATTCCTTTAATAACCATCCAAGATTTTGAGAAATACGTAGCCAGTTATGCTTTCTCCCTATTAGCTGTATAAGATTTTAGACATGCAATAGTTATGAGTAAAAATGGACATTTCTGCATTACAAGAACAGCAGCAAATACTGCATAATCTGACTTGCTCAGCGTACTGCAGACGTGCCAGTAAATTGTATACTAGAACTAGTAATCACTGAGAGTAGAGAGTGAACAGATTCTAACTGAAGTTTACTAAAACAGGCACCTATAGTACAGCTTGCTGTACTGCTACAATGGGACAAAAAGTATCTGTAAGCAGAAGCAAGTTTTTAAGTGCTAACAAAGATGATGTGGTAAATGTTATGAATACAAACAATATAAATGATCAAGGTTAGCATTCAGTTAATTATAACCCTACAAGGACTTTTTTCTTTCCTCCTGGAAAGATTGTCATGCCCTGTCTTTGGTTGCAGCTGACATAAAGTGAAATCCATATGACTAGAAAAGTGTTAAGATAATAGAAATCCTTTTTGCCACTTCTCTCATTCCAGTACACCCTAACAAATGACAGGAGAAAATTCTTCTGCTGAATATCTATAAGAAAATAAAACACTTCTCATCTGGGAGGTGATTAAGAATATGCACAGCAGCCCATTAGCACACCTCAATGGCTTCAACATGAGCACTGTCAGGGCAGCAAGGATCCTCTCTGAGCTCAAGAAATCCTAGAAATTGATCAAAATCAGTTTCAACTTTCATCTAGGGAGTGTACACATCTTTCTTTCTCTCTTGTGAATATTTTACTCATTGATTTTAAGAAAATATAGTCAGTAAGCTTTTTTTTCCAGGGATATTGAACATAGTTGCAGTGATTCAGTGTGAGTCCTTTTGCTTTGCAAAAAACTTCTAGATACTATACTGATTTTTTTCATAATGAACATAAATTTTGCAGAAGTATGTTGACACTGCTGTAAGCAGTTGTAACAATGCATGACCTACTTATGATATGGAAGAATCCTTGAACAATGAAAAGTTAACCAGAAGTAATTACATGGAGCAACAAGATCTGTAAGTTATCTTATTTTTGTTACACACAAAATTAATGTATATTTTTAATTACTACTTAAGAAAATGGTCATTTAGAAAGAAGAGTACAATTGTGCTATTTTTCCACTAAGCTTTGAAAGTAGACATGGAAGCTGGATGCTTCTGTAAAACTGGGATAATGTGTAACACTAGGAATGATGTTTCTTAGTCCAACTCTTACTAAATATTACTAAACCTTGTCTCAGTTCAGAAAGCGAATCCTTTGTTGTCAAAATCTTGCCCATTCGTATTTCTTTCCCTCGTTCCCAACTCTCAGCTTAGCTGCAAGACTGGATGCATGGAAACCTTCCAGTGGTTTTGAACTATGGTACCCAATCTTCCAGCCCTAGAGAAGAAAGTGTACAGTACCCTGAGGCTCTATTTAAGCCTGCTTTTTTAGATTTCTTTCCCAGGCAGAGACTGAATCACCCCCAGATCTCACCTATGGCATATACAATTGAACTGGCAGGCTGGGAAGTGACTTTTGCATTCACAACAGTTAGATATTGTCATAGGCAGCAGGATTAACCTTTTCAACAGGGTAGTTAGTGTCTGTGGTCTGGCATGCTGTTGTTGCTGATGACTGTGATTCGTCAACTTGTGAATTTCTAAGAAGTACCACTGTTAAGTATGTGGCAAGCCTTTACTGTTTGCTTATGAAGGTTAGGAGTGCATTCAGCCCTGTGTGAGGGCATGCATCACCCACCCTCATTAATACTCTCCTGCGGTTTGCTAAATGTGAATTAAAAGCATCAAAGCTTAGTCCTTCTCCTCCTACATACTGGCATTAACTATTGTTGAGATGAACTCAAAGGTTAGATAGTATTTCTGCCTGCTATGCAGCATTGATGTCATTGTTATGTTGGCAAATTAATTAAAATTGTCTGTGACAGCTCTTTGTGAAGTCCCTCAGGTACAAAAATGAACAGTCTGGTGAGAAAGAGGCATGGTAAGAGGGGAAAAAAAAATCAAAGCCAGAGGAAAAGTTACATTCATTTTCGCAGAAATTATTACTCACAAATATGAAGAGCAATTCTGTCTTTCAAATAACAGTAAAGGTGATGAGGTAAGCTTAGATTTTTGTTTTGTTTTTGAAATTTGTTTTTACTCTTAACTGAAAAAGCTACTCGTAACTAAAAGGCAGCATTTCACATGGTGGACTATTCTGTCCCACAGCATCAAGAAACAAAGAAGCTGCAATGGAGCAGAGACAGTCACTGCAAGATGAGTAGGAGCCCAACAGCTACACTGCTGGCCTGGGCTACATGATCACATAGACATTTTCTTAAATTATTAACTAATGCTTTAGCTAGTGTCATTACACTTCAAAATTGACATGTAGCTTTACTATGCTCTTAGAATGATCAAGACTGTTTTCAGATGCTTCTGCCCTCAAAAATTAATTTATCTGGAGAAAAAAGCTGAATTTTTGTCCATTGTAAATGTTACAGTTACCTCAGACAATTACTGCAGTTGTTCCTCTAACCTAGTAAATGTGTTTCCTTGTTACTATATTAACTGAGAAATCAAAAGCAATGTACTGTTCATGTCCCAAAATCAAACTAATGCAAATAAAAACATTCTACATTTTTTTTCCATCATAAATTTGGATTCCTTTCCCATACATGCAATAGATTTCAATCCCACTTACTGTGCTTTCAGCAAATTTGTGTGTAATTTTTTTCAAATGTAGCATGCTGTATGCTACTTAAACGTGTCAGTTAAAAAGTGAAAGACATTTCACTATCTAAATACCGTGCAGACATTTATTTTCTTAATGCGACAATTTTCTAGCCCAAAGACATTGCATTATAATGAGGATGATTCTTTCTACTGTAGCTTTGAACTTGCAGCATAGAATTCAATCCATTCTCTCTAGAATAGTAGCAAGATTTTTTTAAAGAGAATATTTTGTTGTCTTGCTGTATAGTAGAAACTTAATAACTGAAACACACATGGCATGGGCAGAAAGAGTGTAAACGTTCTTATTAATTAATAGGATACTGAGACTCAAACCAATAAAAAGGTAATTTCATGTTATAACAGCCTTAATTGTCAATTTCTTTGTTCTTTGCTAACATGTAAGAAACATACAATACTAATTGAAAGCATGAACTGACTAATAATAAACAACTTATGCTTTTATTATTGATTTTTTCTAAGTGTTCTTAATCATATATATATATATAAAAATAAATCAATGTATTATATATCAGTATATCAAATACTAAGCGGTTTGGTAATAGTGTGGAGAAAAAAAAATGAAATGTCAGGATAGAATAAAGAGAGACTATCATTAGAAGATGTCTGAGAAATGAGGATATGACCAGAAAAAGGAGATAAAGGCTTCACATGTTCACAATTATAAGAAAGATTTGATACTTGAAATGCAATTAATCTGATGCACGAAAGAATCTGATTATTCTTCTTCTGGCATAAAGTCATTAGTCAAGGAAACAGATATGCATGTAATGATTATTTTTGCTCTTATTTTGTCCTCCAGCTCAGAGATACTATTAAAGAATAATGTTTTATTATAACTACCTATCTTATTTCTTCAGTCCGTGACAGTTGTACATTACCTTCTTACAACAGTTCAACCTTAAATATATATATTCTTCATATTTTTCATACTGCTACTTCATGTTCCTGGGAGAATTCCCTTTTTATTACTTCCTTGCTCAATATCATATGTCTTAATTTTTTTTCCTCTCTTCCCTTGTGTCCCAGTCTGCTTTTCTTTGGAAGTCTGATAATCTTAACATCCTCCCTGTTTATACAAAGGTACAGATAAGCCATAAAATGCAGTCTCTCCTGGAAAGCTGGAGGCTTACCAGTTGAGCCATACTCTCCAGCTGGGCTTCAGGCAGCAGTGCAGGGAAGGTGACTACACCTCAGTCCTGGGTCTGGAATAAGGAAAATAAAGATCCACCAGAAAGCCAAGATTTCAGTGGTTCTGAAATCTGTCTTGCTTAGTAACATTACAAACTTCTTGTTAAACAAAATGGGAGTTTGTCATTTGTTAGCATGAAATGTATGCTATAGGATATTGCAATACCTTTAAACATCCCTGAAATATTAGTCTAAGTTTATAACTTTTCTGGGAAGAATTTAATAGACAAATAGACAAGACAAAAGGATAGTGGCAGAATGTCCAGTATATGTTAACAAGTATGTTAAGTGAGAAGTTAGGGTGCTTCTGAGCAGAAGAAAAAATTCTCATAGAGTTTTTCTCCCTCCAGCTAAAGGGAAACAGGAGGTTATTTGCACAGTAACTAAAGGGAAACAGGAGGCTATTTGCAGGATCTGCACAAGGCTATTTGAAGGCTTTACAGTGAAGACAAACTTAATCTGTCATGACAACCTTTAATTCTGATGGAAAAAAAAAAAGTAAGTTCGATTCATACCAAGAGGCTGCAAAAACTGTGAAGTGACAAGTGAATTGGAGTAACATAACAAGTTCAAAGCACTTGGGAAGAAGACCCTAGGGAAAATCCTGTTCAAACTCTGCCCGTTGATTTCACTGGGAGTAAGATCTCATTTCATTTCATGAATAGCTTACTGAAGAATAGTAATGGAGAAACAGACCAAAGTGTTTTAAGCTGATACCTGTAAGCTTTTCAATGAGAAAATTCGTTGCCAACGAATCTGTGAATGGTTGGAGACAATTCAGAGACAGATAAGAAACCTGTATATTAGTGCAGTTTTGTGCTCTCTTTCCTAGCAGAGAGGCAGAATTTGTGAAAACATGATATCCTTGTGATTAATTGTGCTGCTTGTATTACCAAGTAAGAGTTACCTCACACTCCTCTTGAGTGCCAAGATGCCAGACTAGAAGCCGCTCATGTTAAGCTCTCCCTCGGAAATCCCAGACCCTGGAGGTTAGTGAGAGGGTCTGGGGAATGGAAGACCTCCCTTTAGTCAGGGAAGAGGTGGTCC
>JAOWBP010001760.1:67604371-67614781 GCA_028571105.1 Tragopan temminckii | reverse complement strand
CCTAGTGTGCAGAATATCCAGATTTTATAAACAAATTGAAACAGACCCGCTAATATGATTGGAAGTCCGACTATTTAAACACAGAGATGTATTTTGTTACAAACTTTGATCTGTGCATCCTTTAACTATTTTGCAACAGTTAGGAGACGTAGGTACATCAAATGAAAATGACCTTGAACAAAGCTAAGGACGCTGTACTGAAACTGCATAAATTTGCAAAGGCAAGGTTCAGACTTGTGCCCAGTATTGGCCTGCCTACTGACCGTCAGTAAACCGAAGTGTCCCAAGGTCCACTGGTAGGGACCTGTCTTCATGGAGTGCTGTAGCAACCAGCTGCTGAAGGTCCGTTACTGTGAGTTTGGTTGCTGATATTTCCCTCTCTTCCTTTGCAGAGAGTGGTGCTTTTTCATTTTCAACCTTATTTGATCCAATAGTTGAGATGTCATCTGCAGTGCTTTTGATTTCTGAGCCATCTCTCTCAAAGTTTACCATGTATCGTGCTATAGTGCTGCTTGACCTGCAAAGGGAAGATGCCAAAGTGTCCAGTGCAGCAAAATCAGTTACTGCCTGAAGGCTGATCTTACAAAGAAGCAAATAAAAAATTCATGCAACCACAACATATTTTCTACTGTAAAAATAACACAAATACACTGCTTTCTAATGACACTGTAATCTTCAAATTACTTTTACCATGCCTAAACCTTTTCTCCTTCTGTTCATACTTCTAAATTAAACTTCATATATTGAATAAAATTATAAAAATGTTCTAACATAATCCAGTTTAAGATGACTACTCAGAAACCTGTGGAGCTTGTATTATTGCATGACACAGTTGATTTTTGATTTAAACAATCATAAATGCATGCTGGCAGTTACAAGAAGCAATAATCACCTACTAATCATACAGGGACATACCAAAAGGGATTTAAAAGTTCATAAAACTACAGATAAGAAAAAAACTATCATCAGATTTTTTTATTATTATTATTATTATTTATTTATTATTTTTTTGATGAAACAAGTCAGGAACGTTAGCTTATTTGGCAAGAAAATAATATTTCACAATGGGAAACAGCCTTTCAAAATTCAAATGAGTGTGCATAGCTTCTTACTTGCTTAACAGAAGACTTGAATCTTCCAAATTATTGATGCATCACTTTTCACAAATTGTAAATTCACATAATTAACATGAAAAAGAACAAGTACAACATTTGTTGTTTTTCTACAATATCAAATATTTGGAGAGAAAGGAAGTACGCCTTATCTAGTATATGCTATGTATTTTTGTTTATGTGATGTTGCAAGAATCTGGGAAAAGAAGTAGAAAATTCTTTCACTTAAACTAGGAGTAAAAGAGAAATTCTGGGATCTGCCATAAAAATTATTCTGCAGCAGCACTTCTAAGCAATAAAAGCATCCATAGTTGTATTCCAAGTCAATAGCTCCCCGCATTTTATTAAGCTAGTAACTAGTCTCTTTGCCACTCTATTTGCCATGATAACAGAGGTAAACAAGCAAATCCTGCATACTTACTGAACATAACATTTGTGTGGAAACACACAAATGATCAAAAGTGAAAACTTAATATGCAGTCTTTTTTTTTTTTAAGTTTATGATTGATAGAGATGTTTTATCATCTGAATGTAAATTTTCTTATGTCACGCAGTTTCCTTTCCTTGAGAGACATCCTGACAAGCTTGATTGTATGAACCTTGCAGATGAAAGTAAAAGCTGTCTCTGCTGCTTTATGTCACAAATTCTGTACTTGAACAGAACTCAAATCAATTCACTTGGTCACAACAAGATAAATACTATTTATTGATTTGTCTTAATTTCTTAGACTATAAAATGATCAAACTTCATTATGAATTAGAGGCAAATTACCCATCTTTCTCCTTCTTCTGTCTTCATTTCATCGCAGAAAAAAAAGAGTACCATAGAGGATTGCAAAAGAAAAAGAAACAAAGAGTTATATATACTGGTAAATCAATCAGTTGTACATCAAAAATATCTGCTGACAATTTATCTTCTATGCATTACCTATGATTTTTATTTCTGTGTGAAAATGACAGCCTGCTCTCCATCATTGCTCTTTTTCCCTTCAAAGTAGTGAAAATCATCATGTTTTGAGTGAAAAAACAGGAATTTTACTTTGCCTTGACAGTCTGAAATATTTGAAATAGCTTTCCTATTTTTCACTACGAATGGTGCAATTTGAGCATTGCTGATCATTTCTTTACAGTGGTAATCAACACCTTTGACATTAGAAGCAACTGTTACTGTGACTGCACATTGTACCTACTCTCATCCTAGTCACAGGGGTAATGATCTATTAATCACTTTGAAGGACATGCCTATGTTGACCTTCTTGTCATTATCTCCCTTGATGAATTCTCTGGTACATCACTAATGCTGTCTTTTCATATTGCCTTGTGGAAAATGCTGCGAATAAATGTGGTGATACGGTCAAAGGAGAATGGATGCCCCATTGCTAGAGGTGTTCAAGACCAGATTGGATGGGGCCCTGGGCAGCCTGGTCTAGTATTAAACGTGGAGGTTGATGGCCCTGCATGTGGCAGGGGGGTTGGAGCTTCA
Source organism: Tragopan temminckii (assembly GCA_028571105.1). Taxonomy (NCBI): domain Eukaryota; kingdom Metazoa; phylum Chordata; class Aves; order Galliformes; family Phasianidae; genus Tragopan; species Tragopan temminckii. The sequence continues at coordinate 67,612,186 of JAOWBP010001760.1, read as the reverse complement.
TGATCCTTCAGGTCCCTTCCAACCCTGGTGACTCTGTGATTCTGTTGACAGCAACATATCTAAGGCCTGTTTTTGTAGACCTAGCTAAGTAAATCACTAGATGATGGGCAACTCTGGTCAGTCACATTGATGAATATACCTTCTTATCAGCTGCAGAGAGCTAAGAATGCGATACTAAGCAGAAGTAAATTACAGATCTCTTAGAGTCAGAACTGAGATTACTTAATGTAAGTCGTATCTGTAAGGTGCTATTGCAGATATTTCCTTGTTATGCAGTAGCCAGCTTTTTCTTTTCTTACTTTAATTATCAAAATGATATGTAAGTCATTTTCACTTTTGTTTGCTCTTTTTTCTCCTATTTACAAGCAATTTTATGAGCAAAAAGTTAGGAATCATAGAATCATAGAGTGGCCTGTGTTGAAAAGGACCATAATTATAATCTAGCTTCAACCCCTCTGCCATGCTCAGGGTCACCAACTACTAGACCAGGCTACCCATAGCCACATCCAGCCTGGAAAAAGAATGCTTTTCTAAAATTTCATTTTGATACAAATGTTCTTCAACACTATTGTGTATTAAAAGTTGAATGTTCCTAATGCTGTGCCATAAGGTCACATATTTCTGTCTCTTCCTTCTCTTTTAATTTCAATTTTATGTTATTTACTGCTGTTAGCAATTTGGTTTTCCCTTGACTCTTTGTATAATGTATTTTTGTCTATTGAAGCACAACAATTGAAGTTTTTGAAAGGAACTGTATATTCTCTATTGGAAAAAAAAACAACACTGCAGCTTGTATCAGCAGTAAAAATGGAAAGAAGCTAAGACTAACAGAACTGGCAAGACAGAACAGGAATCTAATCAAAGGAATTGTTTGACACCTGGCAGAAATCTATCTGAAGATTTTGTGTGTGAACATGTGTCCTCATGCAACTTTCTCTTTCCAAAGAACCTTCACTTTGATCGTGAAGAGCACAAGATCCACACACAAAAGTGTAGCCATCTAAATTACCCTGCCTTTAACTCTCCTTGTCCTTTAAGAAAGTCCTTAATGTGATAATTTCAAAGCATTTATTTTACTTCATCTACAGTAGGATTTCTCAGAGAATTAAAGCTACTTCTTAATAATTTGAAAGCTCTTAGTCTCACTTGGGATGTATTTGCACTTCTCTCCATATTGTTGCTGTATTGCTCCCAGAGAACTATTTTCTATTTATAGAAACACATATTCCACTATGAATAAGTCTCTCCATGTGAAGGAAAGAAGGAAAAGTAGAATCCTAGTAGCCAATAGAAAAATGAACCCCATTTTCTTACTTACTTAAATCCCAATACGTGGATTTCTTTAAATCCTGGAAGTTTCTCAAATATTTTTTGCATCTATAGAAAAACATAAACTCATTAATTCAGTGTAACTCTAACTGCTAAAAAGCAAAACCACAGGTTGTATACCTAGACTATATTTTTCATGTTTCAGAGAGGGCTTTAGGAAACAACCTTAAGTGCCCTTTTTGTGCAGCTGTCATTGCTCAACTGTAACAAAATCTTTGCTGTCTGCTTTACCTGTTATTAGGCAGAAGAAGTTCCAAATAAATGTTACCTCTGCATACATTTTTTCAGATTAGAATAAATTTTTCTCAGCATCTCAGTAATCAACAGTATTTTGAGCTACAGCTAACTGATAAATACAAATTTGTCTTTTCCTGTAGTAGCTGAGCCAAATTAACTATTTTATGTACATCCTTTTTTGGAAGAGAAGAGGGATTCTTTTTAAAAAACACAGTTCCTTTCTGATTCAATTTCTGGTCGTGCTATGGAACAGGCAGCACATCATCTAGGCATTTCTTCTGCTAGTAAGGAAAGGAATGGAGGTAACTACTTGATCTAACAGTAAAAATGATGTAGAAGTAGTAATTATGTAATTATGTAAATAAGAATGTGTCCTTCATGAAATTCTTTGGAGAAAAGTGCGTCAGCTATGTTTCGTGCTACTGGACTACAAATCATTATCTTGTCAACATTTCACGTCAAGAACAGCTATGGACACTACAAAGTGATCAGATAAAATTTCACAACAATAGAAAATAGCTTATAAATCAAGAAACTTTGTATTTTTCCCTCCTGTATGCACTTCCTCATATTTTACTTATTCTATGATATAGGAATACTTTAAAATTAATTAAATGAAAGTCATGTTGCTGACTTGCACCATTACATGTGTAACAAACAAAGTATGCAGGCAGTTCAGTTTGAGGATAATACTGGAGAATCCAGTTTTTATTGGTTCTGCAAACATTTTCTTCTCTTTTTTTCTACACATATCTGAAATTGAACAAGGATAGTGAAATATGTTGTACTGAGGAGCACTCATGAAACTGATGAGAAGGCTCATTTAATTTTACTAATTAACTGCTATCTCTAAAAATGGTAGTTGAACATTACGTTATCATTATTAATTATATGAAGACACTGCAGATGTTCCAGTTCTTAGAGAAATTATGGTAATGAACAACAAAAATGACTGAAAGTCCTTTGAAAAACAGTAGCTAATTACTTTTAACATTTATATTACATTTTTCATTACATTTATTGCAGAAATTAAATTATGATAAAGTAATATTGTCCATGAATTCCTGATTAATCCCAAATGATATTCCTAAAGTTACAGATGGAACAACATTCTCCTCATCAGTTATGAGGTTTCGCTTATGACCAAGATGATTGCTTGTTAGCTTGGCAGCTGGACAGATGGCCTAAACAGTGGGAAGAGATGGCAATACCTGAAGGGAAACTGAAGGTCTTGAGACAATTTCTATTGTCTCCTTTAAATGAGAATGGTTTATTCTAGTCCTTTTTCACGGTGGAGGTAGCTTCAGCTTACGAATCTATACAAGGTATAAAACCAAGATTTCAGTATTCACTAAGCTTCCTTACCTGTAGTTGAAATTTGGCAGCTAATTGTTGATACTGTGGGGAGTTGGGATCACTAAGTTCAGCTGTGTATTCCTGATCAGTGAGAGTGACACTGAATTCTACCATTTGCTCTGCAGGAAGTTCTGGGACTGTATTTGTTCCTAGCTCCTGAAAGAGGAGAGGAAAAAAAAAAAGAGAAATAAAGGCGAGTGATCATTTTCCCCCTACATTTCAACATTTAATAGATAGATGAGTTCCTTTTTAAACCCATACCCCAAAAAGCTTTCTGAACCAGATCCTACAAGTGGTGACAGTTCACAGCCACTTGATTTTATTCTTCTGTCTCTGCAAATGAGTTTTTATTACTGTGACTTGAGAGCTACCTTTTACATTCTCTTATATTCATAAAAGAAGATGAAGCAAATCAAACCATTTTTTTGCAGTTATCAATTCTTGTTTCCAATGTTATTAAAGTGGTATGACTTGCCACTTTGGAAGACAGTTCTTGACCTCAAGAAAAGGAACAAGTAAATGATAAAACCTGGTTGGTATCCTACCTTCAGAATACATTGGTTAATAACAGAAAAACTGCCAATGTGTCTGTTACAGTTTCATGTTCAGACACTCGTATTTGTTTTCCCAATGATAAAGCAGAATTGGTTCTACCCATGTTACGCCTTTCCTGTGCAGATGACTTTACAGCTATTAAAAGTACTCATTTTATTTATTAATTCCCAGTACTGTTAACAGTTTTAGTCTCTGCTTAGTAATTTTTCCCTTCTGTAACATTACTTTCCAAAAGCCAACAGTGGCTTGTTGGCCACTGTGGGTGCATTCAGAAAGATTTCCTAACTCATCCTAAATATAGTATAATTTTGCTAATTTCGAGGTTGAGGGATGTGTCTTGTTCCTTATTCACAAACTACAGCTTCAAATTCAAGTTGGGATTGGGTATTAGGAAAAATTTTTCTCCAAAAGAGTGGTCAGATGCTGAACTCCCTGCCCAGGGAGGTGGCTGAGTCACTATCCCTGGAGATGTTCAAGAAGTCTATAGATGTTGTACTAAGGGATGTGATTTAGTAGGAAAATATTGGTGGTAAGTGAATGATTGGAATAGATGATCTTGGAGATCTTTTCCACTCTTCGTAATTCTATGATTCAAAGAATTGGAGCACAGGTGCCTAAGGAAGTGATACAGAGATGTCACTCCGGAAACTTTACTGCACTGACTGCATATACATGGCTTATTTATACTTATTAATAACTTATATTCTGTAGTCTTTTAACATTTTTTTTATATTTGAATTTGCTCTAGGATAATTCTACTCTTAGCCAGACTTTTTATACCTTGTGTTACAATCACAATAAGAGCAAGACGATGATTGAGGTGAAGCTGGTCCAAAAGAACAGAAAACATATCAGCCTGAATCCCATGCAGGGATGGGATTTCCATTTCTGCTGTAGGATGGGCTGGCATAAGGCTATTGGAGACATCTGGACCATATATACGCCTGGGTTTTGATAGTTTTCAAGAATAAGCAGTAGAGGAAACATATAATTGCAATGTTTTCTTCATTGGAAAGAATGTTTTCTGCCCCAATTAATTCTCCATACTTAATACTTGGGATGCCTCAGCTTTGAAGGAAAAAATATTTTTCACTCTATACAAAGATATGGCTCATCTGTTAAAGATCATTCTAAAATAAACACAAGATCAAGGCAAACTTACTTTCTATAAATATATTGCTTCCTCATGACTTTTTAGACAGTCGTTAGAGAACTGGCTACAAAGGAGTAGGCAGAGAAAGAATGAGGGGACCTGTAACCAGTTTATGCCAATCTCCCTGTACATCTCAAACTTCTCAAAAAAGAAGACAGTTTAAAACAATTTCTTCTTCATTTTTGTATCTGCTCTTTTCATCCAACAGCTCTTACAAGTTGGTAGTTGAAACTTATGATTTTATTTCCCTAGGCCCTGAGGGTGTAATTATTTTGGGTAGTACAAAAAAAGTGTTTATCTGGGATTATCCTGGTGTAATTACTGTGCCAGGGCAGAAGAGCTTGTCCTGTGGTGTGATGGGTAAGGTTTTGGACAGCATTTCCATCCTGATGTCAAGACCATGATTTCACTGAAGTAGGAAGGAGGTGGTATGAGTCTCTGTTAACCTCCAGAACATGCCAACAAAAAAAAGAGGAGCTTTCCAAGGTGTGGCTGTAGAAGGGGAAAGTCTTTAGAAAGAAAAGGAATCCTGAGAGCAAAGCAAAAGGGAAAAGCAAAGTGCTGTCTCCTATCCAGGACCCCTCAGCAGCAAAGCCCACACAGCGCCCTTGGGCATTGGAGAGGCCTCAATCTGACTCCAGAGGGCTTCCAGAAGGCTTAAAATGTAAAGCGAGCTTGCAAAATGGTGTAAAATGAACAACAGGCCCCTGATTAAAAAAAAAAAAAAGAAAAAAAAGACTGCATAAAAAATGGTTGCAATATTTTTATACTTCCTACTGTATATGCAGGAAACATCATTCATGATGTAGAACAGATGCTGATAAAATCAACCAGCAGTAAAAGTGGGGAGAACTAACAGTTTATAAACACTTAGTGTTTAAAAGGCTTCCCCCTTTTTTTCTGTCCCTCTTTTTCTGCTAGTTTAGTTCAAAAAGAAAAGGTGAATGAAAAGGCTGAATAGGAAAACAGACTGAGAGTCTTCATCTCACCTTCACAGGAGTCTTGGTCTCGTTGACAATCTCATTGAGCAGTGTTCCGTTAGGTACCAGTGTGTAAGAAAGGGATACGCTGGGGGGACCTGGCAGGGTTCCGGATAAAATCACGTGAGAATGGCTTGTGCATTAAGATGGACAAATCTTCCCCTTTCTCTACTGGTCATCTTGCTTAGAGATCTTTGTGTTATGGTGATTTTCCTTTCTGATTAAAGTAACAAGAGGTTTTGACAGTTTTCCTTTTGGAGGCAAAACTACCATGCTAGAATTTACAATCAATGATTCTGTCCTACCCTAACCCTCCTATAAATATGTGTGCAGGATGTTTCCTCCTTGAGCCAAATGCTCATATATTTACAGATTTTTATAATTACATATATTTCTATCATTTTTAAGAATTCTGGTATGCAGCAGTGTTGGTATGTCTAAATGAAGCAATTACTCAATTTAATGTCTTGGTTTCACTGTGACTTTCTGTCAGAAATAATATTAATTTTCTTCTGTTTGATTATTTTGGCTGAAAAAATGCAGCAGCTGATGCTCTAAATGCTACTTTATAACTGAAGAAAAATATCCTCCACTCACTACACATGAAACTAGCAAAATATAGTTTATAAGATGCATTTAAAGACATTGAAACAGATATGAAATGCTACACTTGAATAGCAGACATGCTATAGAAGAAACAAGAACTGCTTATTACATACTATTTTGCTAAGCCGCTTTTGTTGTACTTGACTGAACTTGCTGTGCTTCTACAGCATTTGTTCAGTTACAGTCTTCTAAGATCACTGGTTTTAGCAATTTTATTCGATGGACAGGTACAGAGCAAGCAGATTTGACTTTACCTGTAGAAACAGAAGGAATGTCTTCCAGCTTTTTGCCACCTGTTTTGTCTGTGGTTATTTCATCTTTCCTATCAATCAGATAGAAATGAATGATTTAATTATCAGAATGCTTACAAGCAAATGTGAAGGTGTAACAAAATGTAGAAATGACATCTACATTAGATGAAGTTAAATGAGTGAAATGTTTGGTGATATGGTTAAACAGGGCTGTTTTATATTCAGCAGTTTATAGAAATGCTTGCCTACTTTCCTCTTCTTCTATCTGGTATTTGCTCTTTCAATGAACAAAACTACTGATCAGATTATATTTCTCCTCCCAGTCCTGTGAGTCTGCTCATGAGATTTCATAGTGATATTTTTCTGAGCAGTCAGAAAGAGGGTGTCACACAGATGAACCCAGTGCTGATTCTTCTTTACCTCTAATTCATTGAAGAGTTAACCACTGGCAGTAGTGTGAACAAGATGTTGTGAATTATCTAAACAAACAAATTACTTCCTTTGCTATATCTCATACTATCAGGATAGTTTTGTGAGTTCTCTGGCCTTAAAATATTTGAGCGAATGAATATACCATGATTTCAAGGACATTTCATGATATGCTGTGAGAAGAAGATGGGAGGACCTTTTATTCTGCTATTAGCCTACACTAGAATATCATCAAACTACTACCAACTAATGATAGTTTCAAATCAGATTCCTAGGTCAAGATGATCATAATTGTAAAAACATTTAGATTTGGATCTGGATATAATGTTTGTGAGTTAATGCCTCCCATGATCCCCATGGCAGACGGCTGAAAACTCAAGTATATGATGAGTATGGATTTTCTACCTTACAGGATTGTTTTTTGTATTGTCAGCAAAGTAGTATGTATACACACATACAACAGGTACACTTTATTGTAGATGCATTAAAGATTTCTGCAGTTAAGGCTGTAGAATAGTTTCTACTCTTAAAAACAATATTTATTATTTTGTGCCTTTTAGAAACACTTAGTTTCATAGATAAGAATGTTTTAAGTCACTCACTGAGATTTTTCTTTCATGTAAGTTGAGGTGAAGAATTTCATTTGTTTTGGGTTGTAAGTAAAGTGGGAAAAAAATATAAAAAGAGCATGAAAGTGAAAAGCCCCATTATGGAAACTGACAATGATAAATAGAATTCCTTAACATTTGTATAGAAATGGCTATCGTTAAAGCAGAATATACAAGTGGAATATATGTGAAAACTGATGTGAATGGAAAAGACTACGGCTCTGCAAATGTATGGTATGACATTAACTGTGACAACAAGAAGCTTGTAACATAGACGGAAAAGATGGCAGGGCTACATTTTCACACAGGAC
>JAOWBP010001760.1:67559028-67590468 GCA_028571105.1 Tragopan temminckii | reverse complement strand
TTTAAACATACTTTTTTTTATTAACAGATTTGATTGAAGCAAAATTAATAGGTGTGCTGGATATTCTGGATGAAGAAAATCGTCTTCCTCAACCAAGTGACCAGCATTTCACTTCAGTTGTGCACCAGAAACACAAGGACCATTTCAGACTCTCTGTAGGTTATTTGTGCTGGCTGTCTTCTTTTAATAAAACAGTTCTTGAAACAGTTGATAGTAACACTCAATTTAATGAAAACCTTTCCTTAGAAATTCCATACCACACCGTGTGCAGATCTGTATGCTTTTGTTAAGGACAAGTTTGGTTATTGTATTTATTGAAAAGTTCATAAAAGGCTTGTTAAGTCTTCTAGGAATTCTAATATCCTGTACGAAGTAAAGCCATATTCTTCACTTATATTTCAGGATTGTTAGTGTGTAATGCATGACAAAAAAACAAAAATACATTTTAATTTAGATTTTTTAAATATCAGATTAGCTGTTTTGTTGTACCTTTCCAAAATTGCTTGCTTGCTCTAGAGAATATTTGACTTGCAAGAAATATCTATCTAGCACTTCAGTCATGAAAAAGAATAACACACAAGGTGAAATTTGTTGTTGTTAATTCTTTAATGTACAGCATTACATACATCTGTGGAAGGTCTATGTAAATCTTGGAACTTTGTGCATAACTTCTGTTGAAATGCCAAAAAAAAAAAAAAAAAAAAAAAAAAAGGACGGGGAGGGGGGAAATCCCTGCTGAAAAAAATGCAAGCAAAGGGAGCCAAAGATAATTGCCAACCCTTTATTTTTCTTAGATTTTCTTCTTTAGCTTGTTTACTTAGGTTCCCATGTATTGAAAAGTTCTTGTCAGTATGTGTATATACTCTTTAAAAGCATTTTAAGTTTCAGTCTAATCTTATTCATATGACAAGGCTGTTCATCAACTTGTCAGCAGCTGCAAAATAATGGAAATAGAAATTGTTGGGGAAAGGCAAAAAGAAACTTGACTAGGTGATCTTAGCAATCCTGATCATTTCTGTTTTGAATTTGAGGTCTCTAAGTGTGTGAATGAGAATGAAAGCAGGTTTTTTTTCAAATATTTTTGTTTGAATTGAAATAGTAGCGGTCCTCACAACTGTGCTGCAAGAAGTATTACTTTCAGCATTTAGTGCTCCTGGCAAAATCATGATGATGTCTTAGCCATAAATTTTTCTCACTTTCTGGTGTAATTTGGTTCTTCTTTATAATTCAAATTCTTAATTCCAGATCCCTAGGAAGTCTAAACTGGCGGTTCATAGAAATATCAGAGATGATGAAGGCTTCATTATCCGGCATTTTGCAGGAGCAGTATGCTACGAGACGGTAATTTTACTTAAGCAAAACTATTCCTGTTATGATTTCTAATGAATTTCTAATGATTTCTAATACTCTTTGGTGTTTATTGGTTTAAAAAAAAAAAAAAAAAAAAAAAAAAGTGGAATTTCTTTTCATCAGAAGGAAATTCACAAGTAGTTTGTTTTAACGTACATTTTAATTTCTCTTAATTTCTCCGATGAAAGGCTTCTGTTGACATGTTTTGTATAGGAGCTACTTATAAATCTGTTGGTAACAGTGTCAAAATTAAATATGTTGATCTTTGATCTACTACAAATCTTATGTGAACAAAAGTTTGCATCTGGAGGAGGGGGAATGTACTGTGTAATATAGAAGTGTTTGACTGAAGTGTAACTTTTTAGTACATTACTTGCCCTTGTATTCAATGCCTGTTTATTCTACGTTAAAAGTCATGTGTTATACTTTTTCTTTTCCATTTCTTCTGGCAATAGAATTATTCTGTAAGAATATGAAATGTCTGAAGTTGTAACCCTCACATGCCATCTGAACTGTTGTATGTTTTTATGATTAATCATCATACAAAAACATTGAAACATTCAGTACTGAATTCTGAAATGTAATGTCTGAAAAAATAAGGGTTTAGGGTAATGATTCGTGTTTCATGATTCCAGTAGTATCCTTCAAATTTGAAAATACTTTTTCTGTCTATTATCATTACTTTGTGTATGCAGTTGAAAAGTTTGAAATAACAAGAAAATACTTACCTGAAGTATTCTTCTTGACTTTTGAATGAAGCTTTGTTTTTTGTTAATTTTCCTTAAGACTTCAATCACTGGGCAGCTAGACTAATCGCTATTATTTCTTGGCTTTTCTTTTTCAGACACAATTTGTGGAAAAAAATAATGATGCTTTGCACATGTCACTTGAATCTCTTATATGTGAATCCAAGGACAAGTTTGTTCGGCAGCTGTTTGAATCTAACACTAATAACAACAAGGATCCCAAACAAAAAGCTGGGAAACTTAGTTTCATCAGTGTGGGAAACAAATTCAAGGTAATATAGTATAGCATATAATCTATTTTCTTGTAATGCATGCCATTTCTAAATTACCTGAAACAAGTAGAACCTAAGGATGGGAGAACTAGTGGTTACCTGGGATTCATACAACAAAAAATTTGTTGAATACTCGTTTTTTTTTTTTCCCCTACTGACATACAAAAAGGCAGTACATTCATGTTTCTGTCAAAAATATCTTTTACAGTAGTTCTTACAGAGCTTTTGCAGTAATTCAGAAGTCAGGATTTTGCAAAGCCACATAGATCTTGATCTAAATTTGAATTCTGTGGACTTTCAGGACTTCTAAATATGGCAGAACATGTTCTTCCATCCTGTCTTAATTGTGTAAGATGAATTGGCTGCAGTTTATTATGTTCAAAATTCAGTGCCTAACCTAACCACTGTTTATCCTCTTAAAATACTGGTAGTCATGATTTTCACAGAAATATATTCACTGTGCTGAATGTTTCCTTTCTCGATACCTGGATCTGATGCTTCTCCTCATTTTCTCCTTTCTTCTGCTTGTTGTAAAGCTGACCTTCATACCTTGTCTTCTCCAAATGTTTTCTGCATCCTTTTGTCATTCAGCAATTTTATTTTAGCTGGACTATTCCAGCTCAGGATGGCTAGAAAGAGAACTATAGGGGAATTAAGAGAGGAAAAGCAGGCACAACCATGGGCCGCAGGTAACTTTTTCAATCTCATGGTTTTACTGTTGACAGAGCTGCTGCAATTTCAGCAAGAGCTCTTCTCAACATATCTGGGCCAGATCCAATGAAGGATTTACATGCCTTCAAATAAAGTGTTGCAACATTTTTTGTATGCTACCTAATGTAAGGCACTTAAAACCCCAAACCACATTCCTAGAGTCCCCCTGCTGAAAGCAAAGATCTTAGACAATCCAAAAACCTACAAGTAGAGTGGGGTCTTGCCAATAGCAAAAGAATGTTTCTGTATTTCTGTTCCATGTTAAGGTTATGTATTGAATTGGGACTGCGAGATAAATTCCTTCTTACATGATTGTATCCTGTGGCTTAGTTTTTAGAACTGTTCTCAAAGAATGCAGAAGCTGGAAGAAAAGGATATGGTACTAGCACTTACTTTCTGTATAGCAACCATATTCTGCTTCAGATCTAGAATCGGTGTTTTATCTCAATACATTTTTTCTTTTTCACCAAGTTATTGGTCAGTCTAGCAGAGGGAATTCTCCTGAGATCCTTCTGGAGATGGGCTGTTATATAGACAAAAATAAAATTTTGCTGGAGCCAATAAGCGTAGGAGAGAGAGCTGGTTTATAAGGTAGTGGTTTTGATATTAAACTTTACTATTGGGCATCCTGCTCTCTTGAATTTCCCTTTGATTATGTCCTTCTCCTTCTTATTACATGGTGATAGTAGAATTAAACTACAGCAATTGATTTAATGTAAAATGCATGAGCAGAAGACAGAACAAAAAACAGAATTACTTGCAGATATGCCGCCTCCTAAGCAAGCCCTGCAACCGCACATCTGTTTGATGTGAAGCTGAATTCATTGTTTTTTTGTAATTGCATTTTCAAAATTAAAGCAACTGGGATCTTTGAGATAATTTCCACTTTCTTCCACATCAGTTTTCAGTTCCTCTTGGATTTAGCATCCCACTTGCAGTAAATGTGGAAATGTGAAAGATACAGTTGTCCAAGAAAGGCTGAAATAAAATGGAAGCATTTTATAAGTTAGGCAACAATTGTGAAGGAACTTCTTGGATTGCATTTTGGATTTTCTTGTTCACTTCTGCATCTAGAAAGTGACTAAAAGTCCTTTTTGGATCTGGCCCGTCAATCTATAGTTCTTTCCATGTTTCCAACTTCCATGGCATTTTGAATGTATGTGTTAATTTCAGTAATTCATTTACTGTTACCTTCCCGGACACAACATGTACTGTTGATGAACACTAATAGCCTTGATAATTTCACTTTAGGTGTTGCCAAAATAAATTCTGTTATCTGAATAGAAATTGCATATTTGTAAGAAGAAGAATTCATAGCCTGTCAGTATGTCAGCGAGTCTTGAATTCTTCTAAATACAACAATTTTTAGCTGATGCAGGGACTTGTTTTTTACAGAGCACTTTAAACATCCCTTCCTTATAACTAATCAATTTTAATTCACAGAAATCAGTTGAGAAAATGATGATGAATTAGTTCATAAGACGTACACAATCTCTGGGGTGGTTTTATCTTAATGCATTAATGATGGATTAAATTGTGATAATTCAAAGACAGTAGTTTTAGCAATATACCTTATTCATGTGATCATCAGTGAAATTTACCTGAAAGAGGCTGTGGCTTATTTCTTGTGAAGTCATGGACTATAAGGAAGGGGTATTTTTCTTCAAACAGAACCATACTTCTTAATGAAAATAAATGTTCCTTTCCAAAATCAAGCATTTTCAACTTAAGAAAACATAAAGATTGTATCCAGAGTAGATATGAAGAGTATGTGAGCACTGAGCAGGAGGTTATTGGTGTTTGTCATACCTCTTGTGAAACTCCTTGTCTTTCTAACTATATCCATGAAACATAAAAAATACAATTTTATCCACTGGAAGGAAGACTAACAGCTGTAGGTGATGCATATTGCTAAGACAAATGTGATTTCCTGGTCTCAAGGTAATTGAAACATCTGGTTTAAAAAAAAAAAATCAGTCAAAAATCAGTTCCTTTTATTTTTTTTGTGCCAGTATGGAAAATGAGGAATCTGTTAGGACGGTTAGAATTTTGTTTTACTTCAGCCTATGTACTTAATGTTTGCTAGTAAGCTAGAAAGGCTGATACAACAGTCATATATGTAGTAGAATAGACATACCCATATAGTAAAAGTGTAACCGTTTTTCTGAAATAGTTCTGGAATACTTAAGTCCCTACTAATTTATATTTAACAGTGACTGTTTCCCTTTGTATCCTAAGTATCTGGTGATCCTGTACTCTTGCCCCCTTTTAATCACAGGATTGTGGCCTTAATACTGTATGTTTAAATACATCTTAAGTAAATGTAGTTTAAAACTATTGATGACTACATTGTTGTCATCAATACAGAATTAAAAATGCGTAAGTTTGGAATTAAAATACATTATGCAGGTTCATGTGCTGAAATAACTTTTGACTTAGATTCTCAAGCCAAAATACCTTCAAAAAGAAGAAGAAAAAAGCTGAGCGTATCTCATATCTGTTTTCTGTGTTATTTAACTGCAAGTACACTCAATAAAGATGAAATCTGGACTTTCACAAATTTTATTTTTTTTAAATTATCGCTGTCAGTCTCATTTCCTGTATAACTTCATTACACAGACATTATTTCCTTTATTATCCCACAAAAATTTACACTTGTTTATGACAATTACATTACAGTAAATAACTGGTGACACATGGAGGTGTTCAGTTAAACACAAGCAGTTTTTTCAGAACCATTCATGCACTCTTGCATGATTTTGTCTGTTAAAAAATGTGGATGTTTGATTTATCAGTTCTGTTTGATTTACTAACAATACACATGCATGCAGTAATGCCATACCACTACTTTGTGTGTATGTTTCTGTGGTTGTCATGGCAAGACAATTGAAATACCTGTTTTCTTTTACAGACTCAGTTAAATTTGCTTCTTGAGAAGCTTCACAGTACTGTAAGTATATACAGAGGTGTAGATCTATAATTTTCTGAAACAAATTATCCATTATCTCATATAAATAAGGTAGTAGCTGTCCAGTGGTAAATAATGCTTCATAGTTTGCAGTTATATGGCACCTTTAAAGTATCCTGCTCTGCAGGTGAGGAATATTATTTCATGAATATAATTTGCTTTCTTGAAAAAGCAAGACCCAAAAATCATTAAAAAAAAAAAAAAGAAAAAAAAGATGTAGAATGGAAATTACACAACATAGGTAAAATAAATAAATAAATAAAACATTAAAACCACCCGAGCTGCAGTCTCCATTTTTGTCAGTTTAATTTCCCTCCATTGATGAATCATTTAATCATTGATGAATAATTTGCAAAATATTTAGAGATTTTTGTTTAGAAGATAGACAATAAATTATTACTTTCTGTCTTCAGACTGCATTAAAGCAATTATGACTAGAATGTTTTATTTCACTGTTCCTTAAAGAGAGAATGACTATGAATGATAAGAGAAAGCGGTCAAAATTATGGAGGTAGTACTTTTAGTTATAAGAGCAGGTGGGAACAACGTGCAGGAAGGGAGAGCAAAGGCATGAGCCAAAAGAAATTGTGAGAACTGAAAGTTACAAGAAAGGAAGGTCAGCTTCACCTGGCATGATTCCAGCGTCAGCAGAGTGGTAGCATGTGATCTCTGGAGAACTGAGGTGTTTAGGTGATATCGCTGTGGAGAAGATAATGAGTGCAGCAGAATCTGGGCTGCTAAATCCTAAATTGTACTAGTGGTAAGAAAAACAGTTGATTGAAAGCTTGAAATTTTATGTCTGTTACGTCAAGACTAAGGCTAGACTGTCAAAAAGATACGTGAGAGCAAAAGGATGTCAAAGTTTCTTTTTAGAAGACCATTATTTCATTTCTTCCCTTTCCACCACCCCCCAGTAATTCTTAAATGACTAACTTAGTTCAGGTTTCAAAATGTTACATTTTGCTAACTCGTTGTTTTAATAACAGGGATCTAGCTTTATTCGCTGCATCAAACCTAATTTAAAGATGACAAGTCACCATTTTGAAGGAGGACAGATCCTCTCCCAGCTTCAGTGTTCAGGTAGTATATGCCTCTGATTTTTCCCTCTGTTTATTAATTTGGACATTATAGATTGACCAAAATTTGAAATATGTGAGATGGAAGCTCTATTACCTCACTTTAGTAGTTGATTTCTAGAAGGTAGCTTGTTTATGCCACATGAATAGTTATTTAGATGTGCTGCAATTTGTTCCTTTTTTAGTCAATAACATCCAGAAGCAATTGATCATAGCAGCCATAATGTCTGATCTTTGTAAGAAGAGTCACTCTAATTTTCACCACCTGTTTTTTCCATTGATTTTAATTAGCTTTCCCAAAGATTATTTAGGAATTAAAATTACTGGTATTGCTGTTCTCTGTAGGGTGGTTTTTCTCAAAAGTACTTTCAATATTTATTTTTCCTCTTTTCTGTATTTTTGTATATTTAGTGGCTTGAGTTCAATTTTTTTTTTTTTTGTCTTTTTGAAGTTGAGATATTTCCAGGTTCTGCAGCTGGTATTTTGACTAGCCCATGTGTGTTTGTCATGCTATGTTACCAGCACAAAAGCTTAACAGTTTTTTGGCAGTTAGAATTCCACGTACAATATTCATCAGTGGATTTCTTCAGCTTAATAACACTTGTCAGAAAAAAAAAAGAAAAAGAACCCTTTTCTCCTACTATACCAGTTGCAATGTTTTACAACCATCTTACAAGTCCACTTTTCCATGTATGTGTCTATGTAAATTCCATTGCTAGCATTATGAAGCAGTGGACAAAACCTGGCTTAGCCTGTGCTGCTTGAAGTGATATGGACCTTTTTTTGACTTTGTGTCTATGCTTTACTGATGCTCTAGGTAGGTACAGCTAAAATGTAGTAAGGATTTGGAACATTAAAATTACATCTTACCAGCTGATAACTAGTAATGCAAGAGTGCAAAATGTTCTTGCACAGCATTTGCATTTTACACTGTATCTGTACTGCATCTCAAAAATATCATTTGCATGCTAAAAATAAAAGCCTGATTGGGCGTTCTTTCTTTCTTTCTTTCTTTAAAAATGAATTATAAAATACCAAGTCTGCTAAAAAGGAAGAATTACCAGAAAAAAAAAAAAAAAAAGCTCTCTATGACTGGACGTTACTTACATCTCAGATAGGGAGAGATTGTTCAGACTCTACTCACGTGTTCAGTGTTAACTTCTTGTGAGTGATTGTATGTCAGAGGCTAAATTGAGTCCCAGCTGAAATTTTTGTTTAGGTCTCTGAACAGTCTTTCAGTTTTACTGATGCTCACTTTTGTGCATGTGTTTCTATGTATTTAGGAATGGTGTCTGTTCTGGATTTGATGCAAGGTGGTTTCCCTTCACGAGCTTCATTTCATGAACTATATAATATGTACAAGAAATATTTGCCTGAAAAATTGGCGCGACTGGATCCCAGACTCTTTTGCAAGGTAAGAGAGAAATTAATTCTTCTTTGCTGTTACTTAAGATTGAAAATATATTGTTGTGTTATCTTGAAGGAGGCAAAATATCAACCTGTTTGCTGTTTTTCAGGCACTATTTAAAGCTTTGGGACTGAATGAAGTTGATTACAAATTTGGGTTAACCAAGGTGTTTTTTAGACCTGGCAAGGTAAGGTTTCTCTTGTTCTACTTGGATATGAATTGTAGAATAAACTGGATTGGAAGGGAGGAACTTCTAAAGGTGGTGTTGTGCCCTGCTGAAAGCATGACCAACTAAAATAAGTTTGCTCAGGGTTGTTCATAAATACTATTCATAATCTGTTTAAAAAAATCAATACTAACTTTACTAGAAGTTGATTTCATAGAATTGTTGCTAATGCTGCTGTATTTCTGAGGCAATGATTATATGCCACAGGTTTTCCAGATGCTATACCAGTCACTTAAGATTATTTTGTTGAATATTAAAAGAGCAAATCAGAGCAAGTGAATAAATATTTTCTACTAAAATCGTTGTAGATGACATATGGTTCTGAACATTGCTGCTTCTGTGCAGAGAAAGAAGTAGAAAGCTATTGTGAATAGACAGGAAGAACTATTGTAGTCCTAGAAGAATGTCCTTCCTGTCTGATTAATGTCAAAAAGTAGAAGTGCAGGATTTTCAGAAAAGACTGCCTTTAGTTGGACTCTTACACAAAAATTAAAAACTGGGAAGTGTTTTCCCCCACATTACAGAGTTACAGGTGTCTTGTAGATGTGGAAGGTCAGAGTGAGTATTCAAGAAGTGGATAAACAAATTATTTTTAAAAAATTAAGCAATAAATATTTTTAATGATGATGAATTGATAGATTATGCAAAATGCAGTGTTGCACATGAATTAAACACCAAACAGTACTTACTCCTGTTGTCATTAAACATGCCAGACATACATACTCACTTGAATTAATTGATAGACAATATAATGGTGATGTTAAAAATATGTTACCATTTGAATTTAATGTGCTCTTTAGTAATAATATCTAACACTCTCTGTTCTCCTCATTTGTAAAACTGGTTTTGTATTTAGTTTGCAGAGTTTGATCAGATAATGAAGTCTGATCCGGATCACTTAGCAGAGCTAGTTAAAAGGGTGAATCACTGGCTCATCTGCAGTCGCTGGAAAAAAGTTCAGTGGTGTTCTCTCTCAGTGATTAAATGTATGTATTTTATGTTGATTAAACTAAAGTACTTGTTGAAAATACAACAAAGCAATTATAACCTCCTTTAAATGTGGCCAAGAACGTGTATGGCAGGTGCTTCTGTACTGAAATCTGAGTAATTTGCTTTCAAGACTGGTGAGATTTTGTATGCTATGTGTTGGGGACATATAAGGGCTTCAAGCAGAGGTTTGTAAAAGTAGCATGGGTTGCATCCTCCAGTATCTGATATGCTTGGATGCTCACTAATGTATGGGTAAACACCTGCTCAGAAGTAGCTAGCAGTCACAGGACTTGTGGAGGAAGAGACTTTTACATCAGCTGGAAAGAGCAATAGCAGTTCTCTCAGTTGACAACCTGGAAAGCACCTGCATAAAGGTTACCTTTAGACAAAAACTGCAGGCTTGGAAGCACTGACATGCATAACGGAGCAAATATCTCCACTTGTGCAACTACTGTCAATAAAGCAAGTAAGTGCCCAGCACTATTGACAGACAGTTTGTAAGTGCTTGGCCTGCTCACCTTCTGGTGAGGAGTAGAAATAGAGCAATGAGAAATAAAGATTGGTGGTGGTAGTGATTTTATTTGGGGATTTTTTTCTTTTTATGCTGAATTATTACTGGGGGAGCCCTTATGAGGCTCCTCATTCAGGATTGTGAATTCTGTTGTCTGCTGTGCTTTATGTATTTGACCTGGCTCTCAAAGTGCACATAGTCTACATACTGTATCCTATAAGTATATGAGGAATATAGGAGTTGTGTTAAATTGTTTAAACTATTGAGACTCAGTATCTCTTGTGTGTTTACAGTGAAAAATAAGATAAAATACCGAGCTAGTGCCTGCATCAAAATACAAAAGACTATTCGTATGTGGCTTTGCAAGAGAAAACACAAACCACGGTAAGAGGATATTCCTGGGTTGAAAAAAAGGGATACTTTCATAATACTTTTCTATGAATGTGAAAAAGAGATTGTTGTGGTTTAGCCCAGCAGGTAGCTAAGCACCGCACATTCATTTGCTCACTCCACAATCCCAGTGGAATGGAAGAGAGAACTGGGAAAAACAACAAAGAAGAGTTGAGATAAAAGCTATTTACTGAGACAGAAAATGAAAAAGGGAAAAATAACAGTAATGATTTATATATATGTATAAATGTGTGTATATATAAATGTGTGCGTGTGTGTATATATGTGTGTGTGTGTATATATATATATATACATATATATATATAGTATGTATGTATACACACACACACACACATATATTTTTTTTCGAAGAAGTAATGCATAATGTAGTTGCTCACCGCCTGCTGACTAATGTCCAGCCAGCTCTTGAGCAGCAGCTGTCCTCCAGGCCAACTCCCCTCAACTTTTAAACATTTATTTTACATGATCTTACATGATACAGAATATCCTTTTGGCTGGATTAGGTCAACTGTCCTGGTTCTGTCCCCTCTCAGCTCCTTATGCCTCCAAGTTCCCCGCACTAGCAGGACATTACCAAAAGCTGAAAAATTGAAACGTCCTTGGCTTTGTCTGTTCAGCATTGCTCAGCAACAACTAACACACTGGTGTGTTATCAACATTGCTTTCTTCCCTATACCAAAACACAGCATCATACCAGACACTGTGAAGAAAATTAACTCTGTCCCAAGTGAAATGAGTACAGAGGTGTACTATACATGACTAACTGTATCTGAAGTCCTAGAATGATGCCAAGTATGACGGAAGGAGGCTCTGAGAGGTGCTCTCTTCTACCTGTCCTTGTCAAGGATGAATAGCCTAAGTAACTGTATAGCCAAAATTAAGAATAAGAAAGACTTCACTTTTTTGTAATGAGGCCCTGGCACAGCTGCCCAGAGAAGCTGTGGGTGCCCCGTCCCTGGGGGCACTCAAGGCCAGGTTGGATGCGGCCCTGGGCAGCCTGAGCTGGTGGGTGCTGTCACTGTTTATTACAGGGAGTTGGAACTAGATGGTGTTTAGAGGACCCTTCCAACTCAAGCCATATTATGATTGTATGATTCTGTAAATCTGAGCATTTCCTAAGAGATATTTGTTTGGTTCTGTTCATAAAATCCTTCCTTGGAAGTGTAGTTATTGGGAGTACTTAGTTAAGTCTCTCTAACTGCAATTTAAGCTCATGAATTTTTGTCCTTTATTCATTCATACTTTTCATTATAGGCCTTCTTTCTTGTTTATCATAATACCTGTGTTCTATTTTGCCTCTTCTTTTAATTAAATAATTTCATTAGCTGTAATCTGATTGCATGGAGTATTGATGGGGAAAAAAAAAGTCATTAAGCATTGCTGACACCTTTTTCTCTTTGATAGAGATCTGGCTCTCTGTTCTTTATTACTAGATTTCCTATAAAATATTTTTTCTACATCCTTTGAAAATTATGTTTCATTTTGGTCCTTGGCAATTCTGATTTCAGTGAGTCCTAAGAAGACTGTGTCTGCAGAGTTGTAACTTGTATTTATTGTCTTCAGTATTGCTTCTTTAGGAAGCTGCAAAATATCCTGGATTCTCTGACCAGATTTGGTCCTGTTTTTATCATGATTAAGCCCTATTGCTCTGTAAATGGCACAACTCACATTTTTCAACTCCACTGAAAATTTTCAAGTGGTGATGATTCTGATGGTTTATTACTGGAAAAAAAACAAACCCGAAAACAAAAACAACCCAACCACTGATTCTCGCAGTAAAAACCAATTTTCCCATATGTTTAAAGACCTGGTCACTGATAACTGGTATTAATGATAATTGTTAGTAGAAGGATCCTTTACTTTTCAGTTAGTTCATTTTGATAATGTTTGCATTTCCAGGTCGTGGACTCTATCTGAAAGCGTAACTTGTTTCCCTGTTTACCTCTGTAATATTGAATGGTAGTGGTAGTTTTAGAAATACAGACTTGTGAAAACATCTCAAATAAACTGCCTTACATTCACAGCATTGATGGTCTGATAAAGGTCCGTACGCTGAAAAAGAGACTTGATAAGTTTAATGAAGTAGTAAGTGCTCTGAAGGAGGGGAAGGCAGAGACAAGCAAGCAGATCAAGGAGCTGGAGTATTCAATTGATGCTTCAATGACCAAAATTAAGGTATGATATTAATCAGGAAAATAGACATCTTCTGAGAACTCAATTTAAAGGGTCAAGGTATTCAGTTTTTTATAGGAAAGACATTTAAATATAGAAATAGCATTTTTTCAGAGACAGTGAAAACTACTAAATCCTGTTTAAATTGTTTATGAATGTTACTGAAGTAATTGTGGATTTTATCACTGTTATCTGTGTTTCAGAATTGCCATTGGAAAATTTAAAGTATGAGTGTATGTTGATCTTGTGAGATGAGTGTTGTTAGTAATTAACTTATTGCTTTTATTATTAATCAGGAGGGAAACCTATAAACATCGCAGAGTGAGGAGGTTTATATTTCAGTTACGAGTTTTTTTCAGACCTGGTTGTAAATGGAATTTAGTTTGTTGAATTTGCTTCTATAGTCTCTTATCAGAAAAACTCACAGACAAAATGATCAGAGGGCTGGAGCACCTCTCCTATGGAGAAAGGTTGAGGGAACTGGACTTGTTTAGTTTGGGGAAGAGAAGGCTTTGGGGAGACCTCATTGTGGCCTTCTAGTACTTGAAGAGAACATATAAACAGGAGGGGGAATGGCTGTTTATGAGGGTGGATAGTGATAGGACAAGAGGGAATGGTCGTGTGGTATATGTGTAACTTAATTGCAACACTCAAAACTTTTCATTTCTCAAATGTAATACTGAAATACACATTTTTTTAAAGTGAATTACAAATGCAAAGGAATATTGTCCCCTCTTGTCATTATCATTTTGCAGACCACAATGATGACTAGAGAACAAATAATGAAAGAATATGATGCTTTAGTTAGAAGCTCAGAGGAGCTTCTGAGTGCGCTGCAAAAGAAAAAACAGCAAGAGGAAGAAGCAGAGAGGTTACGACGCATCCAGGAGGAAATGGAAAAAGAAAGAAAGAGACGTGAAGAGGAAGAGCAACGGAGAAGAAAGGAAGAAGAAGAAAGGCGTCTGTGAGTATTGAATAAGTTGCTGGCTTTAGAATAAGAAGAAAATAGGAAAAGCCCTCAGGTTATTTTTATTATTACTGTGCTTAAAGAGAGTTGCTTGAATTGTGCGTGTAGTGTGCTACTCATTGTTAAAGTATTTCCTCTCCTTTCCCAGTAATTTTAATGTTAAGTGTAGTCAGAATAAAGTATTTAAAAGATTTTATGATGCAGCTCGTAATGCAGATGGACTTGACTTAAATATAGGTCTTGTCATAACTGTACAGTCTCTTGGATTGTCACTTAAATTTATGGAGGATGCTTTGATATTACTTGTTTGCTTTCATTGTTTTAGTAACTTATTAAAAGTTTTGATTTCCTCTTCCTCTATTCTAATAGGAAATCTGAGATTGAGGCAAAGAGAAAACAGGAAGAAGAAGAAAGGAAAAAGAGGGAAGATGAAGAAAAGCGTATTCAGGTAATGTTTTAGCTGTGGTTTTGTTTATTTGTTTTTGTTTCTTTTTGTTTTTAAATCTTTTTCACGGCTTACAATTTCCACTGAGCCTAATGGCATTATTTTATAAAGAAGTCTCAAAATTATACAGCAGTGTTGCATTTGGTACACCTAATATAATCTGTCTAGAAGTAGTGCTATAACTGAATTATAACTACAAGAGGAAAAATGCATGATCTAAATTCAGTTTTCAGATAAGAAAGAGTGTGCATGTGAATGAGACCCATAAAGAAGCTTCTGCTTGGGAAATGTTTGTATTAAGCACGTACATTTTCTCTGAGACATAAGACAGAGTCAAAAGGATAATATTTAAAAGTCTACTATTACTAAGATTCTTTTGATAGTGTGTGCTGACGTGGTTGAATGGGAATAGAAAGCAGAATGAGAGGTGAGAAAAATTTGTTTGGCATCTTATAATTGTAATAATGAGGAGAACAAAACAAAAGCTTAAAAAAAAAAAAAAGTAACGGAATGATTCTTTGCTTTTACTTATAAAACTAGCCTTCAGGAGTTCCAGGTCCCTGAATCTTCTTCAAAAATCTGCAGCAAGTAAATAAAATTCAGATTAGGGAACATTTAAGCTAAATCCGTGTATGTCCAAAAGGCCTGATAGGATGTGCCTGTGAGTGCTGAAGGAGCAGACCAGTGTCACTTCAAAGCTACTTTTGATTATCTTTGAAAGGTCATGGCAGTCAGGAGAAGGTGTTGAGTTCAGGAAGAAGAGGTGTTAGCAACGTTCTTTAACCTTACCATTTAGGTCACTCTTTGGCCTCTTGTTTGGGTAGTTGTTGCTAAAACTGAATTTATTTTGCCTGCCACTTGTTACTCATTTGTTTTCTGTTCACAGTAGTATTGTGTAGTGATATGCATTAAGCTGTTGATTGTGGTACATCGTATGCTACATTCTTGTGACTTGGGATATGAGTAATCATCATAATTCCTTAATATGGATATTTTTTTTTAATTGAAAGCCTTCAAGCAGCTTAATACTGCTCAGTTTCTAGTGCAGACATTTCAAGAGAGGAAGCATGTGCTTCTTGTAGACAAATAACCTTTTAACTAGGACTTAGCTGCAATGTGCTTGTGGTAGAGGAAAAGAGAAGAAGAAAGGTGAGCATTTATCATATATGTTAGGTCAGCTCTAGGTGTTCTAAAGCTGAAACTAGTAACATATTCTGGTTACTGTTCTGGAGTAAGACAAGATGTCTGCAAAAATCAGTGAAAACTGCTAAGAAAATGAAAGTCAAAGAAAATGTTATGCATAGAAATGACTGGGGTTATTTATTTTATGGTACTCAAAGGCACTGTCCAAAACTGCACAGAATTCTTGCATGATAATATAACAGCAAAGTACAGGAATTTGGACTTAATAGCATGTTACAAAACTTGTCCTAGTGGTTCTCTTCATTTTATCTTTATGAGAGAAATTCTGTAAGCAGTTAAAACTTTCACTATCTAGTCATTTGCTTTGGTATAAGAGAAAATAATGATTAGGACATCCTGAGAAAAAACACCTGCTTCTAGTGCACATGCAAGTTCAGGTGTACTGGACTGGAGGTGTACTGGTTTTTAAGTGACTTTAAAAATTATTTTACTTTTAAGTTAAAAATACATAACAATACAGAACTGTAGTAGAGTAGAATTGTGAATTTTTTAGAGTTATGAATTTTTGCAGATGTTGCATGCCAAGTAAGTTTGCTCTTTTTTTTTCTTTTAAACTAGAAGTCACATGTGGACTGAGGCTGTGTTCAGTGTCAGCTTACCTGTAAACATTTTCATAATATTGGTAGTAGTGAGAGGCTACAAGGAGCCTCTCATCTACTTTTGTGTAAGATATGTGCAGTTCAAATCCTGCTCCTTCTCCACCTGCCTTGATTCCTGACTCTTCTGACTTATCCTGGATATCATGAATTCTCATTCCAAGTTGTGTCAGGACCCTGATCTCCTTATTTTCCTTAAAGATTCCACTGGCAACCTGACCAGAGGGGAGTTTCAAAAAGAAAATGCTTTCCTTTTGTGGCTACTGCCAGCAAGCACAGGGCAGTGGTTGCTGGTGAATACTGCCATGTTTAAGTCCTATCTGTGATTAATCAGAAACAGAATTTTTCTCCTTTTCTGTATTTTGTTACACTTGGAGTTAGCCAAGTGCTGCTTATACTCCTGGTTTCTGCATACCCTTGCCAGGTTTCTGTGTCCTCACCATCATTCCTGATGAGCACATGTCTGGAACTACCACCAGCACTACAGCCTAACTGATGAAAAATGGATTTTTTGCTGTGTGTCTGTGTCTGTCACCAGTATTAGAATAGTAGGCAAGCAAATCTGGCTTTTAGAAGTTAAACATAAAAAGGGAGTAATTATTAAGTGCTATTTAGCTAGTCTTGAAACATAAAAGATGTGTCCACTCAGGAAGCAAACAGGACTCCTGGCAGAAAGTTTAAAAGCCTGGTCTGCCAGCGCTTTGATCATCTCTAGGCATAGTCTTTATTTCTGCTTCTGTTTCTGAGATGTGGATATTTGCAGAATGTAATTTACACTTAAAAATGTTGCATTTGGATATTAAGCAGACATACTATCCAGTAGGGCATTTCTTTTTTCTACATAGTTAATTATTCATTATCTTTCCTTCTTGTGGTAGTTACTATCAGACAATGTAAAATGGGATTCATAGCGAAAAGTTACTGGTGTTGCTGTGCTCCTTTTCTGGTGCAAATTTGTGATGCTGAGGGGGAAGTGACTTTGTCTCCTGTGTTGACTTGGACACCAAGGAAGGCAAAACTAACAGTTGGCATATGTGACTTTTAAAACCTGGAATAGAATGGTCACATTTTCTTATTTTCTTATTATGTGTGCAAGACCCTTTGTTAAATAAAGATGATAAGCTGAATTACAGCTTTGTTCTGCAGAGGCGTTATATACGAATTATTTTTTCACTGCAGTAAGTTGAAATTTGGCAGTTCATTTAAATTCAAACCCAGATCAAGTCCACGGAAGATTCCAGTGTTCATCGTCATCTCTTTTCGAAATGAACTGCCAGACCCGTGTGCAAAGCAGTACCTGTTGCAGTGTCTTACAATGTTACGTGCAGGATATCAAGGGATTATGGTGTTAGTGATGCGGAGAATAAACACAGAGCTCTGTATCACAAGAGTTTTAATGATTATAGGCAAATTTAAAGTATATTTTGTAATAAAATATATTTTTAAAAGGCTGTAATGTTTTTTTAAATAAAGAATGTTTTTTGGCTCTTCAATCTGAATGGATAATATATAATAGATAATTAATGATTTGATAAATTTTATGAGAATCTGGATAGCAGTCTGTAACTGCTGTTTTTCTTGAGTCAAGAAAAATACTAATACTGTTAACACCACTAATTCACTAAATTTAGTATCTTTTAAAGCTGTAAATATACTAGGTGTATTTTTGCTATTCATTTGCTTATGTAGTGTTTTGATTAGATAAGATTCAATGTATGTTTTTATGTTTTCATAATACAGGCTGAAATCGAGGCTCAGCTAGCTAGAGAACGAGAAGAGGAAACCCAGCACCAGGCAATTCTTGAACAGGAACGTCGTGATCGTGAACTTGCAATGAGAATTGCCCAAACTGGGGCAGAACTCAGCACTGAAGAGACAAAGCTTGATGTAGGATTGTGCAGGTATGGAGTTCAATACTTAAATTTATTTTCTTCTCACTGGCCTCATCCATTGGAGAATACTAAGCTCTTTCTTATTTTATGTATTTTTGTATTAGTTAAAGAGTTTATCTGTTTTGCTTACTGCTTTATCAGTAATTTAGTAGGTGTTTCTCAATACAAATGCAGTTTTCTCTTATTTCTTGACTTCTGGCAAGAATGGCAACCATCTTAAGTTATGATTTTTATGAGCCATTTAATGTTGGGAATGGAATTTCTTCAGTGGTAAGTAGTAATAATGTACTCTTTTTAGTACATTTAGTTCCAATAGTATATTATGAATGTGTGTTTTATTTTGCTTCATTTTTTTTATTTGTTTTAACAAGAAGCCCTCTTTGAAGGCAGAAATAATAGTTATTTCTGTGTCTTGTCTGGTAAGTTTTTTTTTTTGGTTGGTTTTTTAAAGCAGGTTGAATATATGTAATATGGGTGCATTTGAAAATTAAATGTCTTTTGTTTGAATTTTTGGATGTGTCATAGAAATTGCTTGTTTTTGTTGTACAAATCCACACTGCCTGCAAAGCAAGATATCTCTTGCCTTCTGAAGAAGCTTTGTAGCCAGCAAACGTATGTGAGAATTTGGCATAAAGATTCAATAAAAATGATACTGATGGTCAAATTGTATGTAGAACCTACCAACATGATCGTGTCACTTGCTTAGTGATGTGACCACCTTTATTGGTTTGTTGTAGTTGAAAGAAAATTGTGTAAGAAATTTCAGGCTCCTAGATTTGTTCTCTTTGCTAATCAAATTTCATATAGATGTGTACTTTTAATAGTTGTATGCCTGTGTGTCATACCTAGGTAGGGCTTTTTTGTCATGTACGATGTTAATTTGTAGACACCTTGGCTCAAATTACTGTGGTTTTGCTCTCAGATTTTTTATAGCTGCTATCGTATTTTCTCAGACATGACTTTAATAAGCTCAATTGAATATCCAAATTAAGTGCTTCACAGACAGCATTCTGGATATTTTCATGCTTTGCCAATGAAAGTAAACCTGAAATCATACAGTGTTACAACTTGGCAAATTTCTCTCAAAGGTGGAAGAAGGGAGGGATTGGTAAAGGAGGGCTCCGAGAATTTAGTAATTTTTTGAGGTCAGTGAAGCCCTATCTGCTGCAGTATTTCCTGCTGCTCACAGGTGGTGCTAGCATTTGTCTTGTGAAATCCAGGAATGGCTGGTAGACTAATCATATTGATAGCTGAAACTGCTGCTTTTTCTCTACTGTGCAGTAGTCTGAGACTCTTGGAAATGATGAGAAAGTACAGAATGATCTGAGCAAATTAACTTACCAGTGTAAATCCTTTCTTGAACAAGATTAGGTATAAATCTATAAAAAAAAAAAGTAGTGGACACTTTTCTACCCATGTGAATTTTCTTTTTATCTGTGTGGGCATGCCTTTCTGAAATCAAATCTCTTCATTGGTTTGGGCCAAACATACAATTTAATCATTTAAACTTAAATCCTCAGGACTTATTTTAACTGATATCACTTAACATTTTACTGGAGTCTGAGAGGCTTGTGTTCAGGCATCTTCTGGATTAGAGACCTACACATACTACTTCAGGATACGTTGAAGTCACGGTGACTTTTATGCATATGTATTTCTTTTTCCTTTTAAATCTCAGGAGAGTAAGGTGCAGAGTGTATTACTCCATACTGAACTCATGCAGTGTACAGGGTCTGCAGTGGCTTCGCACTATTTTTTAAGTAAAAAATAAAATTAAAATAGTCATTCCAGCTTTACACATTGACATGGGGAAAGGATTATTTCCTTCAGTGTTGTGCTACTGACAGTGCAAAATTACTAAGAGCAAGGTGACGTCTGTGTACAAGTTGGAAGGTACATCTGTGCTTTCCTCATTCTTTAAAGCACCTGTGACACTTATGTTTTGGCATGATTGAAAACAGGTAGCCCCTGCCTTATTTCTTTTTTTCTCCTCAGTACCTTTTTTTCATAGATATTTACAAGTTCAAAAGTATTAGTAGTTTCTTTCAGAAATATACTGATTGATTCCTCTCAAAGAATTGTTGTTTGTTAGGACAGCAGACTCAGCTTTTTATTCCGTACTGAATGTGCTGGACTTCTCCTGGCTTCACCCATTTTTATTATTCATCCACAGTTTGCAAATATGTCTACAAGGGGTTTACTGCACATAAATGGAGCTTACTTTAAGTGTTTAGCATTTGGACAAAAATCAATTAGGGACCTGATTTCATCCGTGCAATATGTTTTAATTTACTTGACTTAGTGAAGCATGTATTACACAAAGCACCAAAAAAAGTTTGCTTCACTGAAGATCATATGAATGTATCTACTCTGTGTGGATTGTCCCAACAATCCAAATAATTGTTGATTTGTAGCATATCCAATGCTATCACTTTTCTGTAAGTATGGGGGGGCATCTTCACCGTGGCAGTTAGGTGCAGTGCTTTTCACAGCTTGCATGAAGAAACTGTCTTCTTTCCAGCTAATTAAGGATTGTTATTTCTTTATCTAGACATAAAATGTATGAGTAGTATGTCTCATAATTTTTTTAATAAAACAATAAAGCATAAAACAATGCTAAAGAAAAAAAGAAGAAAAGATGATCTTATGGGAGTGACCACGGCCCACCTTTTCCTGCTTCAGATTCTTGGAAAGATAAAAGAAAATAGGCTAACAAAAGTATCTTCTGTTTGCAGAGCCAATGGAACAAAGCTGCAAATGACTGCGTATGGCACTTTTTCTCCATTTGAATACTTTAATAGAAAAAAAGTAACAATAATTAATTCAAAGAAAATTGATCTAGTCTTCCTATTTACTAATGCCTTGTAATAATCTTCATTAGAATGCATCTGTAAACTTTAAATCAACATATCCCCTAATTATCTAATAAACATGTTAATATCCTAACATCTATTTAAAGATCATAATTACTGTAATTTTTTTCCACATACAGCCATTTTTTCACAGCCTTATATGATTAATTTGCTCTTCACAAAGAATCGTGTATGTATTATGCATTAGAATGGATGTTATAAAATAAATTGCTGTTTATTTTCTGTGTTTGAATCAGCTTTTGTTTGGTTGACAAGAGACTATCGCAGTTAATAAGGCTTTTTTTATTTTAATATATTTGGTTTATGCTTATATGTCAATTTTTTTATAGGGAACAAATGGCCAAAGAAATGTCAGAAATGTTGTCTAGGTAGGTGAGAAGAAAATATTGAATGAATAAATAATTTAATGGAAAGAAATCGTATGTGGAATGTGTTAAAAAATAATGAATATGTTTTTTAACTGTTAAGCAGATAAGTAAACAAGTTGTTTCAGATAAGTTTCCTTTATCAACACCTTTTTTATTAACAACCATTACCTGATTTTTCAGTAATTTTTAGATGCTAAATTACTTGATTATATAAATAACAATAAAAAAAAAAATTGACTACCCTGGTATTTTGTATAATTTTGATAAGGTTCATTCAGATTTCTTCTCTTATCAGTGTTCTTATGATAATAATAAAATACTAGGCTCTGCATCTTCAAAAGAAGAATTTCTGCAAATTCTTAAATTAAATTACTTAAAGTTAATATAACTCAATTTAACTGAAAATATTCCATCTATATTTTAATTCAAATAAGACTAGTTGAGAAAATTGTGTTGTTAAAATTATATTAAAACTCTCCTAAGACGTGTAAACAAAATCTTATTCTGAGATTTCTTGAATGATAATACAAGGGTTTATGTACAGTGCAGGAGTAAGGGAGGATGTAGACTTAGATCTAAATACAGTTATACTGCAACAGTCTCATAGTTGCAAGTGTTAGAATGGTTATAATGACCTCTATATTAGAGGGCAATTAAGTGCTTGATGGACTGTGGGGATAAAAACAGTATCTTCTGTCACTTCTTGCCTGATGTCTTTCGTCAGAATTAAAAATATTTGGAGTTGTAAAACAAAGCAGAATGCTGTGTATACATAGTCTAAAGATTGACTAGGCATAGAATCATAGAATGGCCTGGGTTGAAAAGGACCATAATGATTATCCAGTTTCAACCCTCCTGCCATATGCAGGGTCACCAACCACTATGATTAATGTGTAGCCATAACGTTGATAACTGTGAAAGCAGCTGTCATCTAAATTTATTTCTTGTGGTGTTCTTTTATAAATGGGTGTAAACAGTGCTAAATTGTTAGACTGCAGATTTAGAGGGAGAGATTGTATTGCATGTATGGACACAGTTCCAGTGATGTTGGCCAAACCTTAATATGCAAAACAATCACAAAACTTTGAGCAAATCAGAGGTATTGTGTTATGGTTGAATTAAAATTGCAGTGCTTTCTGCATGCTTATTTGACTTAATGGGTTTTTTTGTGTTTTTATTTTTTTTTGCTATTCACATATTCAAAACTTTTGACTTGAGACTCTATGATGAAATCTACAAATGCTGTTTATGATATGTAATAACAGGTTGAGTTGTGAAGAGTGACTGTCAAGCATGATTCTCCTCTTACTGCCAGACTGTTACATGTAAAGTCATGCAGAAAACCACATTGATCTGCAGAATGCAGAGTAGTACTGTAATGGGGAAGCTAAGCCACTCAATTGGATTAGCATTCTTAAAGATTGCTGCTTTAACCAGAGATCTTACGGCCTAGTTCTGCTGCTCTGAATTATGTTGCAAACACTTAAAGTGGTGGGTAGTGTTGCTAAATAAGGAAAATCCTCAGGATTTGTCAAATCCTTTGTTCATCAAGGTTAGACGCCAGGTAGCGGAAATGGCATTTGGTAGCAATCTTTTAATGTTTTGGCATACTGGCAGTAACAAAATATTGAAACACATACTTTGAAAGGAATTGTCTGTTTAATGATTTCTTTTACATTAGTAATGAATGGTGCTAAGAATGAGAAGGTGTTATTGCCCCTTAGCTCTGTGATAAAAACACGAGGTAGGTTTTCAGTCAAACTTCTTTTGTAAACTGGGAGC
Source organism: Tragopan temminckii (assembly GCA_028571105.1). Classification (NCBI taxonomy): domain Eukaryota; kingdom Metazoa; phylum Chordata; class Aves; order Galliformes; family Phasianidae; genus Tragopan; species Tragopan temminckii. The sequence goes on along the minus strand of JAOWBP010001760.1, from coordinate 67,567,501 downwards.
TGCGTGTTAGCTCAGATTAATAGTGTGAGCAGGCATAATTAAACTGATGCGGCAATGAACACGAAGGTTCTGTAGTTTTAATTACACTTCAAGAGATGGTTCAGTTGCTATTAAGAAGAACATTTGGCTAAACAGATGTTTTATTCTGTAAAACTTAAATGCAATTTATTTTTCAGAACTGCTGTATCTATACAGAGAAAACTTTCATAGAAAATATATTTATATCCTCTTCATTAAAAGGACAAATACGGCATAAATATATAGCACATAAGCAACGTGGTTTCTCATGAGAGACCTTTAGATTTTACAGAGAAATAAGCTTGAAATAATATTCATTGGTTTGTAAATGCTGTAATAATAAAATAGCCCCACGAAGATGCTGTGTCACAAACAGAATTTTACTAAGGAGATGTGGCTTCCACTGTTTCTTGTGAATTTGTAACTTAAAATGTTGCATCAGGGGTTTTGCTGCTCCATTAAGGATTTAATAATGTCTTCTGAATGAGTCTTCTCAGAGCCTGAAAGAGAACTGCCTCATATTATTATTCATGGGCATTAGTAGAGGTTGGTAAAATCACGTTCAACACCAAGGAATTCAACAGCAGACACAAGTGTTCTGATCTTTACTGTATGCTGTAGTGTTTCCCTCTTGGTTTGTATTGTTACAGTCCATGGGGCTGTTCCTACAGGAGTGTCCTTCCGCTCCTTACCTTTCTCATTTTTAAGGTAAAATGGAATGGGTTATTTCAGGTTTATTTTTGTTTGCATGTAACACTTGTTTGTTAAATGGATGATTTATTCATACTGCTAAGAAGTTGGAAATCTTAGTAATGGTTTCTCACATGCTGTTAACTTCCTTGCGCAGTACTTACGTGACAGATACCGCTTGCCTTTGAAAACACAGTTTCTGGTTGGGCCTTTTAATACTGGTCAGCATTTCTTCAAAGAGGGGTTTTTATTCCTCAGTATCTCTGCGAGTAATGATGTATTTTTCCCTCTGCAGCCTAGCTGTTGTTGTTCTTGGATAGATAAAATAAAGTATAGAATTAAATTGATTTCTCAAATTAAACTTCTGTCAGAAGCATGGAATATTTTTCTGGTTTTTGAACAAAGGTTTATACTTCAACTCTTAAACAGCAGCACAAATGCCTTTTATGCCTTCTTGTCTACTTCAGAAACATTTTTCCTTCCTTGTCTGTTTTTATAATGCAACAGAAGATGCATATGGCTAATGTGTGTCTGTGTTCTGCATCTTGACCTAGTACTAAGAAAAATGAGGGGAGATGTACGTACGTACAGATGCATAGAATGTGTCTTCTTACACATAAACACTAGATATTTCTCTTGATTTCTGGGCAGCTGACCAGATTATTCTTACAGAAAGATTTTGTACATAAAAAATGCTTCCTTTTTTTTCTTAATACTTGTAGTATCATGAAAGTTATTTCTTAATTTCGTTCTGAATCAGTCTTGCTACTGTAAGAATGCTGCAGTGTTTCTCATAGGATCTGTTCCTACTGTGGTAGCAATTCCTATTCTGTACTTACCTGTCCCTTAAAAAATACATTTATATTTAAGCATGCTTGTTTTTTTTTTTATTTACTTTTTTTATAACTGTAGAGGTCCTGCAGTTCAAGCTACAAAAGCTGCTGCTGGTGCTAAGAAGCATGATTTGAGTAAATGGAAATATGCAGAGCTTCGTGATACCATTAACACATCTTGTGGTAAGTTTTTTCTTCTTATTTAAGAGAAAGAGAAGTCAGATGATTGTAGTTGTATGAAAGGTGTTACATCATATAATAAAGATAAAAACTTGGTCATGAAGTTATACAGGTTTGAATTAACGTCAAGTTAATTTCAAAATATTTTGTTTCTCTAAAGAAATTTAGCTTGCTGCTCTCTATACAGAATTTGCTTTGTTACCTTTTCTACTGATTATATGTATAGTATATTAAGCTGTTTGAGCCATAAAATATGTCATAATTTCTTATAATTTCTCTTCTACGTAATTCAAAAAAGGGAATATTTACTAGGCTTTATCTAGAACTTATGGGTTCTAACAACTCTTTTATATTTTCATGCTGTTAGCAAAATAATACATAAAGCACAGTTTAAAATACTTTTTGTCTTGAATGTTCCAATTATTTTTATTTTTGAAATGGTGCAACAATTTGTGAAGCCCGTAATTGTAACATTTATTACCTTTTCTCCGATTTTATGAAGATAGAAACAGATATGAGCTATTTCTTTATTAAATTTTAAAGTTTTTCTTACTTCTGATTGGAAGTGTTGGTTGATTTCTGAGATTTAAGATAACTGAGAATTAATCCCTGGATGTAGAAAGAAGTCCATCCTCTATATTTGTATTTAAACCCGCAAAATTAGCTCAGAATTTTGTGTCTCTATATTTACATATGCAGAACTGCAATAATGTGTTTCAACTGAATAGCAGGTTCAATAATGTAACATATAAAGTAAAGTAAAGTAACATGGTGCTAATGTATATTTATCTTTAATGAATGCAGTCCAGATCCTCTTAAATGACTAATGAAGAACACTTGTGATCATTCGGTCTTTAGTATCATGAAATTCAATAAAATTAAAATATCTTTAATAAAATAAACAAAGAATTCAGGTGTCAAAGCGGAAGAGACGTCTACATCTAATCTAAGAAGATATTTTTTTCAATTTCAGAAATAAAGTTCAAGGGTGAAATTTTTTTTGCCTCTCTACTGCTTTTTTTGCAATAATGTCAACAGGCAAATTCAGTAAATGGAAAATTATAGCAGTAGCATTTCACTGCTACAAATCTCACAGTAAAACAGCTACTTTGAGCACTGCCATATCTATAAAGACAAAAGGATATGCAGCACTGCAAGGGATTTTTTAGGCCATAAGATTAGGTCCCTGATTCTGTAAAGAACAAGGTATGTATGTTTAATACCATATCATTAATTAAAAGCTGTGCTAGAAAGTATTTTAAGAAATTATCCTTAGTTGTGGAAATACTGTGCTTTTAGCTATGTTTATAGAGTTAGAGCTCACAGAATTTCAGTTTCTTGCTATTATAATATAGTAATGCTATGACCTGATCTAAAATTTTGTGTACCAATCAATACAGAGGAGCATTTCATGAATCGTTCTTCTAAAATTTTTCTTACTCCTCTCTTCCTTTCTTGTTTCTGAGACAGATATTGAACTACTGGCAGCTTGCAGAGAAGAATTTCACAGAAGGCTAAAGGTATATCATGCTTGGAAATCCAAGAACAAGAAACGCAATGCAGAAACAGAACAGCGTGCTCCCAAATCAGTCACAGACTATGGTGAGAAGAGAGAACTTTGTGTTTATAATAATTTTTGAGGAAGTATTCCAGAGAAAAGGTTTCTAGGATAATTTTCTTTTGTTGTGTTGAAGGAAATGTTTTCCAAGAGTATTTTCATATTGAATTAGGGTGAATATTTTGAAAAGTTTGAAACTGGCAAATACTTTGAAGAAGATAGGATACTTTCTGGAGATGAAAATACATATGTACTCTATAACAACTCGCATTTTTTAAAAATCAAAAACAATTCTTGATTTGGTAGTGCATTTACCGGCATTTTTATGAAACATTAATTGCTGTGCTGTGCAAGACTAAGGTAGATTTTCCATTTGTGAAGCTCCCGTTTGCATTTTGAGACTTTTGAGACTTTGTTTTGAAGATTGTTCGTACTAATTCTGACCTTTGTAGATAAAATACTGCTTTCAGTGAGAGTAGTGTTAGGTATAATTCTGACCGATCTCTAAGGGTAGATTAAAGATTCTAAACACAATAGTTCAGTATGTCATAAGTAGTCCAATAGTCTGTGTGGTTTACTGGGGCTAGAAACAAAAAAAGAAGATAGAAAGGAATCGTGTTGTATGTAATTGTACTATTACACTTGGGGTCCAGAAAAAACAAAACACCTTCGTGGTTTCTCATGCTTTTATCATTTCTTAAGATGTGGACAGGCACTTAGGGAATTTTTTAAAAGGAGCAAATTATTTCCTCATCTAAGTTGTTCTAAACCTTACATATTTAAAATTGCATTTTCCTTTCATGAATTCTACAAATACTGCATTTTTTTTTATTATAGGATGACAAGTATTGCATGGTTTCTGCTTTTATATTAGGCTGTCATTCTGCTTTTTTCATAGATAGTGCTTATTTGCCAAAGCCAAATGCTAATGAAAGTCAGTGACTGGTTTTTAAATTCAGTGAGAATGTGTTAGGAGTTACCATGTGTGAAACTGCCAAACTTGAAAATTAGGTGTCCAGTTTCTGGAGTGGTTTAAATTTGGTAGTGGTGATTTGGCTTTGTTTTTCCAACAATCATCTGTTATAATAGGAACCTAAGAAATGAGCAGAAATACAACAAACTGATAGAATAATTCAGCCAGGTCTTTCTTCCCATCCTTTGATCTTGGCTGCAGTGGGAGTAGAAGAGGAAAGAGCAGATAAGGAGATGATGTTTTTTGAGTCCCATTAACCCTGGTGTGGAGCTTGGTCTTGGAACATGGGGAATGTAGATCCCAGGTGCACCCCTTATTCCCAGTGTCAGTCATTATACAAAAAATATTTTCTTTCTTTTGATTGATTTTGTGAGTTAGGCATTACTTGAGCATTACCTGAGAATCTGGGCTTTTCAGAGAACTTTGGTTCCCTGAAGAGAGAGGAGGGGAGATCTGGACTCCTGAAAAAGACCATATCAAAGACTGGGTTCTTGTAGGAATATTGCTTTAAGTGTTTATGAAAGCTAATGAAGAAAACATTATGAAAAGGCATTTCAAGCACTTCTACAATGTAGCAAGTTGCTTTGAATTTCAGCTCAGGATTTTTGTTTGAAACTGAATGGGTAGTAAGTATTCATCTATTATGTTGTTAATAGGAAATTTTAAAGAGCAGAAAATCTTTGGACTTCCACAAATAAAATTTAGAATATTTGTATTTTCTTCACATCTCATTCCCAGAGGTCTGGGAATTAATTTTTTTTTTAAACAGAAATACGAAAAATTGGAAGTACTGGGTTAATTCTGAGGGCATTTGTTGCAGTTTGTACTGATGTATTCAAACACTATTGCAAAGTAATCAATTTCTAAATTAAATCCTGATGAAACTAGAAGCAATTAGGTATCTATGAAACTTGAATGAAGGAGACATGTTATTTATGTCAGCAAGCAGAAAATAAATAGAAATAGCTCAACGTGTACTTTTCTAGTTAGAATTTGTTTGTCATCATTGGTGAAAAATAAGGTAACAAAACTGTAACTTAAAAAAAGGTCAGCACAACTGCATTTTGTTCAACATGTAATATTTGTTTACAGATTTTGCACCATTTTTGAACAACTCAAGTAAGTGGGGAGATGGTTACTTAACTTTGAAGATTAGGAACACTCGAGCTCTGTACTAACATTACTTAATCCAGTGTTTTGCTACACATTTACGTGGAATTTAATTGTTCAAGTAAAATGGTATTTTACTATTTTGCAATTTTAATCAACTCCTGGTTATTATGTGGTATTGTAGTAACTTACTAATGTACTTTACTGTTTATTTCATGAGATCCTTTCCCGTTTCAACTGCCATAAGAAGGGAGAGTGATGTACGTTACTTGAGGAGATAACAATTTTCTTTCCAAAATAAGTAATTTTTTTTTAATAGCATTTTTTACTGTCTGCACTTTTTTAGTAGCAAAACTCTGGAATCAAATTAATTATAACAGCTGTTTTCCTAGCACACTAACTGTCAGGTGGTGGTTTCGTTTGAGTAAAGAACTACTTTCCATAGTGCTGAAAGTTAGTCTTTACTGGCTGCTTAGCATTTCCAGCCTCTAGATTCCCTCTTGAATTTAAGTATGCAAAGGGTTAGAAATAAGTCTTAGCAACTACTGTTACTTTACAAAAAGTGTTTGACAATACTAAAGCACTGATCTTTAGTATGATGTTCAAATGACACTGTTAGATGTTCAGAGAATTTGCTGTGTACTATAGCCTGTATCCCCATATAAAACACATGCTTTTTCAGATTTAATGTATAAATGTAGCATTATTCTATTAAATATATTTTTATTTTCTTGTTTATGTAGGCATGGGCAAAAAAATTGGGGGCATAATTTGTATAATACATTTCTGTTCAAAATTCCACTTTTCGCGTTTAGAAATACTCAGATTCAAGCGAAAGTAATATAACTAATTTCAAGGTATACTTGTAGTCTGTCAGTCCTGTTCATAAATACAAAAGTGCATTATTAGAATTATTAGAAGTCATCATTAATTTCATATATTAAATTCTAACTCAAAAATCAGTTTTGCTTCTTCATATACAGTGGACAAAAAAAGGAATTCACTTTTAATTATTCTGTTTACGCTAAAGCGCTAAGCTGTTAGCTGTCTTTTTGTATAGATGGCATATATTCACATTCAGAACTTCTTAAACAGAGTACTTATTGTAAGCCATTAAAACCAAATGAATACAATTTTGCAGGAGGCAGTTATTAAAGGAAAGGATCTTATTTATAAGAGCATCTACCATTTAAAATTGATTTATATTGTATACATAACATTAAGAAGGTTGATCCATTGATGCGTTAACGTAGAGTATTTGCTTTTGTTCAAAAGAAAGCTTTTCTCCTGAGTCTGAAATACAAGTAAGTGTATGTGACTTCAAAAACACACATGACAAATGTTTATCAAGAACCTATTCCCTGGAGAAGTTCAGTCAGTTGACTTTAATGGTCAGATAGAACCACTTCCTTTGAAAAAGAAAGCAGCTGGAGTTTAGTATGCGGCAGTCTAGGCAGTTGTTTTTGAGGACTATTTAGCGTAGTAAATGATTATTTATCAAATTCTATTAACAAATTAGTGATTTCTAACAGTGTTACACACTCTTGTTTGTCAAAAGTCAAGTCTTTCAGTGGTGCTTTGTATTTTTGTAACTGAAAATGCTGTTTTGCACAGTGACCTTATTTTACAAAGAAATAGACTGATCTGGAACAGCTACTGATTTATGTTTCTGGTTGGTAAGAAATTTTACATAGAAATTTATACTTCAAATACTAATTTAAAGCAGAATGTGGTATTTTACTTGCTTTTGTCTAAACTTGCCTGAGGCCGTTGATGGATTGTTTTACATGTAGGTATAATAGTTAAAATGAACCTTTCTTCACTAGTGCTGTAGTCAGAGTAGTTGGAAGAACACAGTTATATGAGATGGCAAGGCTTTAGGTTTGATGAGACTTGTATTCAGAGAGACTCTCCCTTTTTTGTTTTGTTCTGTTGTTTTTGCTAACTAATTTAGCAAGTGATTAATGTTTGTTTGATTATTCTTGCTTATTTTTGGCTTTTGTTTTGTGTAATAGCTCAACAGAACCCAACAGCTCAGCTACCAATGAGGCAGCAGGAGATTGAAATAAATAGACAACAGCGTTACTTCCGCATTCCCTTCATCCGTCCCATGGACCAATATAAAGATCCCCAAAACAAGAAGAAGGGTTGGTGGTATGCACATTTTGATGGGCCATGGATTGCTCGACAGATGGAACTTCATCCTGACAAGGCACCCATTCTCCTTGTAGCTGGTTGGTATCAAAAGCAGAGTTCAATTGGAAAGGTTCAGAGTTGACAACTTACTTTAGAAAAAAAAGTCAGATGATGAAAGTTTTCCTAGTTGCAGCCTCATTTTGTCATCAGCAGTTCATGTCTGGGCAGAATTTGAAGATCTGCGACTTCTGTTGATGGTGGCCAAATGTCATGGAATATTATTTGGGTGGTGCTGGTAGCAAACTGGTGCTCTTACAGTGTTTGTGTTGCCTGCTATGAAAGATTGGGATTTTAATCTTAAATATTTGAAATAAAAACTAGATCTGGCAATGGATGGTTAATTGTAGAATTGTTGGAAGGGACCTTAAAGACCATCCAGTTCTCAAGGCTGCATTCAACTTGGCCTTCAACTCCTTAAGGGATGGGGCATCCACGGCTTCTCTAGTCTAAATCTACCCTCTTCTGGTTTAAAGCCATTAACCCTTGTCCTATCGCTATACTTCCTGACAAAGAGTCCCTCTCCACCTTTCCTGTAGGTCCCTTTAGGTACAGGAAGGCTGCTACAAGGTCTCCCCACGGCCTTCTTCTGGCTGAACCAACCCAAAGTATCATCTGTCTTCATAGGAGGAGTGCTTCAGCCCTCTGGTCATCCTCACAGCCTTCCTCTGGGCCTGCTCTAGAAGGTCCATGTATTTCTTATACTGGGACCCCAGTGGTGGATGCCGTACTCAAGGTGGAGTCTTACAAGAGCATAGAAGCAAGGGAGAATCACCTCCTTGGAGCTTCCAGTTACGCTTTTTTGATGCAGCTCGTGATGCTGTTGGCTTTCTTGTATCTTCTTTTTCTGGTGGATAATGAGAAGGGCAAAATACCACTGGTTTACAGTTCAGTGATTTGAGTTCTTGTCTTTGACTT
>JAOWBP010001760.1:67547532-67558928 GCA_028571105.1 Tragopan temminckii | reverse complement strand
AAGTGCTACTAATATGTTACCCCATGTACATATATTTTCTGGAAAAATATCAAATTATCTTAATTATAATTTCATTGTAACTTTTTGATACAGTTGGAATTTATTGTATTTTTTTTCCGTTTAGTTCTGATTAACAGTATTTGCCTTGTTACTGAAAAGAAAACTAATTTTAGTACTTGCAGCTCTTGAAGAGCTCTGTGCTTGTATCTTACATCATTGAAATAATGATGAAAATAGAAGCATCTGAAAAAAATGGTGTGTTGTGTGTGATCCAGCCTTCTACCAGCATTTCATGATAGTGTCTAAAATTCAGTCTGGAGATTTTTAGTCCTGGGATATGCTCACTAACAATAAACCAAATAAGTTATTCAGTCTGAGGGTTTATCTGATATTCCTTATGCCTTTTCCTATTAATCTGTTTTTTTTCTGTGCTTCAGATATCAGGCCATACTTGTATGCGATCTGATCATTAAAACGAAAGTATAAAAGATTTTTCAGATGGAAAAGTAAAAAACAGCCTTTTTTTTCTCTTTTTTTTTCTCTTTTTTTTTTTTTTTCCCCCTCTCAAATTCTTTGTCAATTACAAAGCATTTGTATTCTGCATTTCTCACTTTGGAATCGGCCGTAGCTAATTTCTCTCAGCTGAATGCTTTTATTGCCTGGCTTGAGCGATTTCCCAGGCAGTATTCTGTCAGTCCTTCCTGCTGAGTTGCTTCCATTTCATATTGAAAAATTATTGCCCTCATTGGAGGAGACCACATTATGCTAGCCAAGAGCTTACTTTTTTGCTTTAGAAGAGGAAGTAGTGATGCCTTATCCCTGATCCAGCAACACATACAGTAGGAAATCATTTAAAAGTACAGAGACAAAGGTCAAATTTGGGACATGCTCCACAGCTCAGTGGTTAGGAAATTCTCCTGAGAAGTGCTTTTTCACAGAAGTCCTGGAAAGATAATTAGAAGAACTCTGAAAACATATCTCTTCTTTTATCTGCATTAGCTGGAGAAAATTGCAAATCTAATTGCTGTACTTCGACTTTATCTTCAGTAATAATAGAAAATTGCTGTTAACCACTTTGGTTGGATACTAGCTAATAGTTTGCTGTTAATTCTTTTCTTCACAGACGTATGTAGCCAACATTCTTATTGCAGTGAATCCATATTTTGATATACCTAAGTTCTATTCTTCAGATGCTATTAAAAAGTACCAGGGTAGATCACTTGGGACATTGCCACCACATGTCTTTGCTATTGGTATGTATTGAGTCTGATTTTGTCTTTTACAAAACAAGCATTAAATTGTAGTTGTATGTAAATTGCACCTTTGATTCAGTTACTGTGAGCTATTACAAATAAAACGTGGTGGCTAAAACTGCAAATTTTCACCACCTTGATATACAGTCTGCAGATTTTTGGCAACTATTTATGATTGTTCTGTTCCTCCAGTGTTTTATGTCTGAACAGTTTTAATATAGTTTACAATCATAAAAATAATCACATTTTAAAAATGAAGAATGACATAAACAAAACTGGCAAAATATAGTGATTGCATTTGTCTTTCACTACATTGCCAAATCACACGCACTGCTTCTTTTTATAGGATTATTTTATAGGCAGAAGAGACATTTAAATATTATTATTGGTATACAACTTACTTTGAATGTAACTGCGTTTAAGAAAAGATTTGTCACATTGTGCATTTAAAAATATGTTAAAGTAAAATTGGTTTTCAGCTGTTTTGTGAACACATTTAACTGAAAATGTTCAATTCCGGGTCGATGTTTTTTGTTTTACTTTGTCCTAGCTGAGCTTGGTAAATTTTTGCTATCAAAGACTCCAAGCTATCACGTGTTGGTGTTGGAGGGTGGACAGCTATCATGTAATTCAAAGAGAAACTCCAATAAAATGTAATACACTCAATTGTGAAGATTTTTTTAAAAATGCTGAGTTTGCATGTTTGTATTGTGGCTAGTTTTTATTTTAATTTTCGGGAGAGTTGCAAGCATAATTTGTCATGTTTCATGTATTCTTTCATTTAAGCTGATAAAGCATACCGTGATATGAAAGTGCTCAAGATGAGTCAATCCATCATAGTTTCTGGAGAATCAGGAGCTGGCAAGACAGAAAACACTAAATTTGTTTTGAGGTTTGTAATTTTGAACCAAAGTTATTCAGTGAATCTCTTGTTTTGATGTGTTTGTTTGAAATACAGACAGAGCTAATTATAAGGTACTCAGTAGCACAGCATTAAGTCTTGATTCAGAAGGTTATGTGTATGCTTCTACATACACTTTAGTTCATGAGATTCATAGAGTTAAATGCTGACGTGATAGCATATGGAACATATGGCAATGGCTATACATTTACAGAAGCCTTAACTCACTTGTAGTGGCATCATATAGTTATTATGGTTTACGATGCAGTCGTTTTAGTATTGTGTGTCTGGTATTGTTGTTGATAAAATGGAAACTAGGCTTTTTAACTGCGTCTTGTGAGACACACTGGTTTCTGCCATAAGTGTGCAATTATCTGTTTTCCCTGTCTTTATTTCTTCAGTTTGCTTGATGATCTATATTTTTTAACTCTTAATTGCTGAGACAATTGCAATTGTAATATATTTCTACCCTAATTTACTGAATAAGTACTGAATAATGGGATTCATTTATTTATTGATTGATTTATTGATGTTCATGTATGTGAGACACTGAATCAAGCACACGAAACTGTGTGGAGGTCATATTGCTGATCAGCCTTCCTCTTACATGTTTTAAATAATCTTGACCATATTTGTGTCATACTTTAACTGATTTATATTACTCTGGAACACTATAACTGGAAAGTAATGCTCCATTAAATTCAACTAGAATGCAAGTGGCCTGACGATCTAGGAAAGCACAGTGCAGGCAGTTTGAATTAATTCTGTCTTCCCCTTGCTTTGTTTCCCTGTGTAAATCTTCAATTGCCTTTTCCCTGGCATCATATATGTGGCAGTGGTATTATCTTCTATATCCCAGGAAGAATCATCATGGCTGGCCATCTGTCCATCACACTGTTCTCTGCCGCCTTGCAGCCTTTACTGGAGAGCTGTAGGAGTTGCAGCAAGGTTCTAACAGAATATGGCTCACAACTTTGGTCCTGCTTAAAAAACCCACAAAACACAGCATGTACTGGGAGAACATCCCCTGAGGAATATCCTCAAAGGATGTTGTTCTTCTGCTTCTCATCAGAGGAAGTTCTGATTACGTGGCAGGCAAATGTCAACACTGCTGCATCTCTCTGCCACTGCCCCCACATAGCGTGTGTACAAAATGTTATTGAGTTTTTAAAACAGGAAGGCTTTTTCCTTGTGAACTCATCAGGAGGCAAAAGGTAGTAATGTAGCTGTGTTAATGTTCCTGAACTTTTTTGGAAGGTTCTATTTCAAGAACAGCTTATAATGTGTCCCAGATTTAGTTGTAAGTTTCCAGAAGGTATGCCCTGTACTTGAAAGCTGGGAGTGGGGGAGCGGAAAAAGAGGTGCAGCTTCAGAGCAAGTTTTGGATTTGTTTTCATTTCTTTCTTCAATTGCTAAATTGACTTTTATTTTACTTATGTGTTGCAATTTCCTATTTCACCATCTACATTTTGGCATTTTATTAACGTTGATGGCTGTGAATGCAGAAGCTATATGCATGGAATTCGTGTTTAATTTAGGAAACACGTGGGAAAATTCAGTAATTTACTTGCATTTATCTTGCTTTACAGATATTTGACCGAGTCCTATGGTACTGGCCAAGATATTGATGACAGAATTGTAGAAGGTATTGAATTTTGCCTAATTTAATATAAGGTTTAATTTAATATTTTTTAAAATTCTTTTTGAATTTGAAGTGTCAGTAAATAACAGCTAGGATGAAAATACTATCAGACTTCCTGTGGAGTAATTTAGGTAGTTTACTTTGATCTTAAGTTCTTAAAATATGTTTTTTATTTATGATTCGCTTCACTTTTATTTAATATAGGGTCACACAGTCCTTGATGTGGAGTTTGAGTTGTTGTGTAGCCAACGCTGGATTTTATGTTGTATTAATACACAAGGCTGAGATTGCATTCTCATTAATATCTCTTAGCATTAGGAAGATGTAATTCCTTCTTCTCACCATGAAATTCTCAAAGTCAAATAAAGGAGGGAGGTTTATTATATAGTTCAGAGTTGTTCGTGTTTTTTGCCATAAGGCATATCATTTGGATTAACACTTTCATCTCTTCTTCATTGTGTCTGTCTTTATAATAGACTCCCAAACAAGGTCAAAAGAGACTTTTTTCTTTATGGTTATTTGGTTGACCCTTTTCAATGTTGCATGGAATTCCTGATTAACCAGGAAATAACTTTGAGAAGACACACACATCTCAAAACCCAACCACTCTGAAAAAGCTTCAGTCTTTTATATTTTCTTGTAGATTTATTTCAGAATTTCATTACTATTAGTGTCTTTTTCTTAAATTTTAAGTATTTCTGTTTACATAATTTGAGTCACTGGATCATTCAAGAGATGTGCTACAGTCTTTAGTCTGTTACTGGTGTAGGTTTACTTAAACCAGGTCCTTAGTGAAATTCACTGTGTGCTGAAGGAACCTAGAAAGTGACCGAAAAGTTGGATAATTAATTGGTACTTGTAGGTATTTTGAGAAAAGTGATTTGGTTAGTGTTTTTGTTTGTTTTTTTTTTAAATCAGCATCTGATGCATGAATTTTAAATTTTGTGAAGCGCAGATTTAATGAGTGTTCTTAAAGCATCTGTATTAATAGAGGAGCCTTAATCCTACTGAAAGAACTCCTGCAAATTTTTAAAATTCATAAGCCATTCTTCAAATCTATTAATAGGTAAAGTATCTGGATACCTGAACAGTTACCAGGGCCTCTTAGTAAGATGGTTATGAAAGTGAGACTTGGATTTTCTTACATATGCTTAAAGCTTATGCTTTAAAAACAAAGCAGAAACCCCAAACCAGAGAAGTTAATGCTGGTGTCCTACCAAATAATGTATTAGCATCCCTAATTTATCTGACCACTGTAGTTATTCCTTCACAGTTCAATTGTAGGAATAGATTTGTAGATGGTTGTCAGTTTTAGACCTGAGTTTCTGCTCACGTAGTTTCCAATGCATGTTTTTTTAGTTAAAAGCCTTCAAATATCCCGCAGATATTTTCTTTGGTTTGCTGTTAGTGCAATTCAGTAAACTGATTTTTTTTTTTTAATCTTCAGAGTTAACAAAGTACAGTTGGTAGCCTTGTGTTTTGTAACTACTAAGCATTTTCAAACTGCTTAAACCATGCATGACTTGTATAAACATAAAACAAGCATTAGATTGCTGCCACTCTTTCTGTATGGGTTTTTCTTTAAGATGCTTGAAAAATGCACCCACTTTAAAAAAAAAAAAAAAAAAAAAAAAAAATCTCTTGTTCATTTAATCCAGCTAATCAGAAAGGGCACTTTTAAGGTGGTTTTGAAAACAACTTTTCTAATACATCCTTTTTTTTTTTTTTTCCTAATCAATCTAATATGTGCGTGACATTTCAGTGGCATTTTTGTCGATGGGATAAATGGGTAGTTTAGACTTTATGACCAACAACTCATTGGGAAATGTCAAATTGTGTATTGTATCTTATAGTTTGTGTATCATTTATTTATCTGCTTGCTGTTAGAAGAACACCACTGAATCATTTTTGGTGATTGTCTCTGAATTTCTTACAGTATTAATTCAATTATTTTGCAGTGTTATGTGACATTTAAACACTTCATTGTAAATTCCACCACTGTATATCCAGTACAATTTGCAAAATCAGTTGTTTATAATAGGTAATGTTTTTCCTTTAATTTTCACACCTTACTCTCAATAAGTTAACTGAATAATTAGTATGAATTTATTTTTCCCTTCTAGTACTTCATCGATCACATTTTAACGCTTCTTTAAATATTTATTTTTTATAATCAGCAAATCCATTACTGGAAGCCTTTGGAAATGCAAAGACTATTCGTAACAACAATAGCAGTCGTTTTGGGAAATTTGTGGAAATTCACTTCAATGAAAAGGTACTGGAGTTTTGATACAGATAATAGTGATGATTTTTGCTGTAGAATGGAAATGCTAGATTGGAAGTAGGTTAAATAGACTCATCTTACACCAAATACTTACTGTACTTGCTTTCCCTATTTGATTTGTATTTTTCACCATGAAAGGAAAGCCACAGTACTGTGTCACTGCTGGAAAACAGTGTGTCGAGTCAGTGGGAAAATTGCTTCTATCCAAATGTCACACAAAGGGAAGAGGCAAACTGAAGAATAACTTAATTGCTCTTAAGCGTTTATGCATTCCTTTAATTCACAAACAGGCGTGAATTGCGTATATATATCAGCTGTTATAAATTTATTTTAATGCTTTAATATTTTATATGAATTTCTGATTCTTATGTATTTGTATGAAATTTTAAGACTTCACATTAATATTATGTATGTGAAAAAAGTCTTGAAATTGTTTTTTTTTTCTTTTCTTTTCTTGTCAGAAGTACTACTCACTGTGTAGCCTGTGAAGATTTTTCTTCGTAGTTTAGCTAGGATAGCTTAAGCATATGCACGTAGGTTTTCTGCTTGTGGTTATGAAGTACAGCCTTCTGGTAAGAGGAGTGTACATAGGCACAGTACATGCACTGAGGAGAAGTTATGGTTGAGGAAACTTTCTAATTTTAAGCTTGGTACCTATTAGTTAAAATATATATTTTAAGTTTTGGGGCCGTGCCAGTTGAAATAGACTCGATCAGACAATTGTAAATTGAGAAGCTCTCGCACAAATAATCAAAAAACATTCAAATAATCAGAAAAATATTTCTTCCTCCTAGAACTCGGTGGTTGGTGGATTTGTATCACATTATCTTCTGGAGAAATCTCGGATCTGTGTGCAAGGCAAAGAAGAGAGGAATTATCATATCTTTTACAGGCTCTGTGCCGGTGCTCCAGAAGACATTCGAGAAAAACTGTATCTAAGCTCTCCTGACAGCTTCAGAGTAAGTATTGGAGTCAGTAGTTGTAAAGCTTCACATTGCTGCCATACATGGACTTCTCTTTTAGATCTTATTAAACTATCTGTTTATTATCTTTGATAAACTCTTTTCTGCTACAAAATTCAGAAAATGAAAATCTATTTCATCTGGGCATAGGTCTGTTAGCCATTTTGTTCCTACTGGAAAGCTTCCTATAGTTTTCCTCTGTGTTTTAAAAATGAGGAATCTTTGCTTTTTCCAGTAAGGTACCATTGCATACCCAGTTGCTCGTAATTTTGCTGTTGGTTTTTCTTGAGGTAGAAAGTACAAATTTTTTGATTGTGACCCAACTGTTCTGTGGGATCTTTGATGGAAGCTGCTTTTATTTCTTCCTCTTCCAACCATGCATTAAGGAAGGCCTGATATTTCTGTCCTGAGATTGTGTTCTTTAAATTATTACCTCACGCTTCATACCAAGGATCAAATCATGGTGATAAAGTGGCTGTACTTCTCTGTTGAAATCTATGTACTTTCATATCACTTCTCTTTCCTACATTGTTGTGTCCTGTTTCTGTCTTTCTCTAATGTCTAGATTTGTCATTAGCATTTCCCCAGTTTCTCTGTTTCTCTCTTCATACTACTCTGTCATTCTTGGTCACTCCAGGTTGTATGATAGGACTCGCTTATCCGTTAGGCTGAAAACTTACACTTTTATCTCCATTTAACCTGAAGTTCGTACTCACCTCTTCTGCCCAGGGTTACTTCTCTTTATTAAGCATGCTTTTCCTTATGTTTTTCATCTGGTAATTTATTCTTTCCTGAGGACTACTTATTTTTTTTCTGGGTTTTTGCTGTCTTTCAATGATTTACTGGTTCAGTCACTCAGCTGTGGAACAGAAAATAAAATACAAATACACTCAGTGCTGAATATAGTGTTTTTAACAGTACCTACATGAAAATGAACTCAAACAGGAAGGAATAATTCTGTGTACTTCTTTAAAAATGTTAACTTAATATTCATTGTCAGAGAAACGACAAGAGTAGAATTTCAAGAAATACTAGGAATGTAAAAGAGAGTGAAATCGTGTGTTATGTTGCCATATTTGTAAATTGTGTGCTGTTTTGTCATCTCAGCTCAGAAAAGAATAGTAAAGTCCTTGGGTGAAATACAGGTCATGGTTGAAGATGAGATATTGGATAGTATGTATTGACCTTTTAATTCAAACCAGTGTGGCCGTTCTTTTAATTTGTTTACTGTCCTCGCTTCTTTTCCCCATGCTTTATTTTTGACATTTTTTCCCTTTCCTGAGATCATGTGGTTTTGCCTCACTAACCCAGATTGTTTGTTATGTTTCCAGGAGAAATCCCACAAACAGGCTGGTTTTCTGTGCTTTCATTATATTTTGGCATAGTTTTCCTCCCATCTTTCACTAAATAGTTTTACTATCTCAATTTAACTTTTTGTTCCAGCTTTCCTTCTTTCTTCTTTGCTTCTCTTTCTGCACGTCACTGAATTATATTCAAAAGCAATTGACAAATTATATGATTTCCTTTGCTTTCTTTTCCTTCTTTCCAGTCAAAAATCTTTGCTACTGTATTCTATCTGTGTGATTCCAACCCTACTTCCTTTATTGTTAAATTCTCATTTAATTTTCAGTGTTTTACTCTTCGATTATTGCAGTCTTTTTTTCTTTTCTTGATGAACTAATAATGTTGTACTGCCATGCAACCAGTACAACTATATAACTGTTTCTCATTGTTTTCTTTATTTCCTCCCCCCACACCCCCATTTGTTTCCCATCAAAGCAAGCTGCTGTCTTCCCTTTTGGGATACTTCTCAGCCTTTCCTCATTTTATACTGCTATCACTGATTTTACTTGTAAGGTGAAGACTTCAGTCACTCATTTTTGCAATTTTGTTATTGATTTATAAACATATTAGGTTTTTTTCCTTTTGACAATCACACATGAACTGTAAGCTATACAAATATCATCATGTGCTTTGTTGGCTTGTGTTGAAAAGAAAAATATTGACAAAGCAAATCATGCTGCTAGGCATCACTTAGTTTGCTTGAGTTCTGTCACTTGTCTCCATCTCTCTGTTGTCTCTTGGGATATGCTTGACTTGGAATGTCACTGAAACAGAACTGGGCATTTCTAAAGTACCCAGAGCAAATTGCTGCACATGGCTTGTAAGGTCTGTGTAACACAAACCTGGAGAGCATGTAGAATTAGAAGGGCAAAAATTAATTGAATGTCATCTTTATTGGCTTAAGTGAGGTGAGGAGTACTGCTAACAAAGCATTATGCTACTACATTGATAGGTTTTTCTTTTTGTTTCTATGACTTGTTTTTTTAAATAAAGCTTGCTGAATTGTGCTTATCTGTTACTTTACCCGGTGTCTTCTGTACTTAGTAAAATTCAGTACGAAGCTGGAAGCCTTAAGGATGCAAAGTTCCTGATACTTTTGAACCAAGCAGTCGTTATGTAGGTGAGACCTAAGATAGTTCCATATAATCCATTTTGTACTAGACAGTGTTACTCCCTAAAAGCCAGAACTTTATTGTCCAATTGTTACGTGCACTATTCTATTTTTTTTAAGTGTTTTAAAGCAAAAACCTTCAGCAACTTATTAAATTAATATTTTTGAGTAGTCTCTTTTTCATTGATACATGTTTCTTGTAGTTAATAGATTTTTAATTCTGTAACTGAATATGCTACATGCCCTCTCTTGGGAATGTTTTAATCAAAAGCTCTGCTCATGAGACTACATGATATTGTAGATATCAAGGTCACACTTATAACCTGCTTAAAATCAGGCTGGTGCAGTACAGTACTGAACAACATGGATGCCTGTACTGAAGGCACTCACTGTGCTTGTTTCATCTCTAAAGAGCTTACAGTGACACCTGCCTCATCAGACCTGAATATCGTTTTTTGGACTTCTACTAAATTTGCAGCAGGTACTCTCGTTTCTGTTGGGAGTATTTGTTACTTCTCTAGAAGTTAGTGTATGAGTCCTGTGCTCCTTGCTGCATGTGAAAGGTCTGCTCTGCGTGTTAGATGTTAACAAATATAGCACTTTTTTTTCACCTTCTGAAGTTGATTATGTTTATTTCCTTATTATGTTTATTTCCTATTATTTCCTTAGTCAAAAGGAAATTTATGATCACTTTCTCAGTATTTACACATCTTTGTATGCAAATTAATATAAATATACTTTAAAATTTTTGGTCATACTGGACTATATATTCATGAAATATCACTTTATAGGAGATTTTTAGAAAAAGAATATTAAAGGTAAATTTTCTTCCTAAATCTCTATTGCTTTTGTATGAATTATTTTTTCTATGTTCTTCACTCATTTACTTTTCCAGATATTTGTCATAAAATGTGACTGAATAATAATGCCTGAGTTACTTTTTCACTGCATTTTTTGCTGACTGCATATCTGTCTTTTTCAAATTACTGAGGAAACATCGTGTATCAAACTTCTATTCATAGATAAAGATACTGTGCTAACCAGCATTTGGTGTTTGATTAATGTTTAGATATTAATGTTAATCTTTTGGAGGCTTGACCAAAAAAAAACCAAAAACTTCAAGGAGAAGATCATATTCTTAAATAGATTGCTTAGAAAATGCCATCTTGAAAGACGTATTTTTACATTGGCTTTATTTTGCACGTAGCTGGTAGATTATCAAGTCAAAGTCTGAATTAGGACCATTGAGGGTTCTATGACACAAGCATGTTTTACTCAATGCCTGCTTTCTCTTAACTGTATTAACCTGAAAATAGGACTGTCTCAAATCTAAGGTGATTCCCACTATACACAGAAGTGAAGCAGTATTAAAAGACAAAGGATGATTCACTTTTCTTTTGTTCCCTCACCTGCCATGCCTCTCCTTGACTTAAGTGATCTGTTGTCATCTCCTCCCTATGCATTTGGCTGTCTTGGTGCTAGTGCTTACTTGCTCTGGGGATATGATCCAAGACAATTGCATTGGGCTTACCAGCCTGAACCATTTACCTGGATTTCAGCAATGCTCATGGGGGATGCCTCTCCATTAGAGCATCTTCCTCCTGAATTTACTAGGCAAAGGACCATAAAGAATTGTAGGTTATTCTTTTTGCCCTTACCTGCCCCTTCACTGAATGCATGAACACAAAAGCATGCCATCCTTGTTGCTCATATTCTGGGTTTCCTTGCAGAAGTTTTCAGAGATTCAAAGTCAGAAGGTGCTGAATGTTGTTGGTCAAGGTGGCTTTGTCAGCACCACGTGGCTTTGAAAGTCAGGCTGTGCAGTAAATCTGCACTCGGAACATAGCTGATGAATATGAGAAGCTGTTTTTTTTTTTTTTTTTTTTTTAAAAAACTGTT
>JAOWBP010001760.1:67508218-67529226 GCA_028571105.1 Tragopan temminckii | reverse complement strand
GTCTGGTGGTTGATAACCCTGCACATAGCAGGGGGGTTGAAACTAGTTGATCCTTGAGGTCCTTTTCTACCCAGCCATTCTCTGATTGTATGAATAACACGATTAAATGATGGAAATTCCTGCTAAAGGAGTTTACAAAGCAGTGTCAAAATTCAGGAACTTAAAGATGTTAATCTGCTTTCTGCCATTCGTACTAAAAGTGTACTGATTTTTGTTATCCCAAATGTGAATTGAGTAAATTTTACACAAAATGGATGGCTTTGGGTTGTGGCTAATAATAAAAAGTTTTTGTGAAAGCTGAAACACACACAGTATTCCAGCAAATTTTGTTCAACTGGCTTTTTAAAAAAGGCATTTAAATAATTAAAATTACTTCTCATACGAATCTGTCTTGGTAGCAGGCATACTACCTGCACTGAACAGTGCATAGCACTGCTGACAGCGTATAACAGTATGCAAAGTGTACTGGCCCTGGTAGTATGCATAGAAAAAACTACAACGTACAGGTTGTAAATTCAGGTTTTACAAAAGAGTTAGAAACTTAGCATCTGTTTAAAAAACACCTGTATAGAATCTGATTCCAAGTGACAATACATTTCTAGATTTATATTTTTGATAGAGCCAAGATGAATAAACGTGCAAATTTCTTCTAAAGGAACGGAGTTGTTGCAGTGAGATGGATTTTCTCAGAATAAGTCTAGAGCTAGTCTGTTGACACCTGAAGAGTGGGGAGAGGCTGATACAAGTGGAGCAGCACATGGTTTGATGTAATGTATGTTTAGTACAAAAAATTATATTCTCTATTGAAGCCGCTTAAACTCAAATAAGAAGCGAAGAGAAGCATATGCAAGTAGTCTGATTTAAACAGAAGAAACACACACAAATCCTAAAATAAAAGTGTTTGCCTTACTTGTGTGAAGGAGCTTGGAGAAATAGTCCAGGTAGAATGAGAGAGCTGGAAGCTGGCAGAGTGAACTTACTTGAAATTAGATAAAAGGAAAATAATGAGAGAGACATTGTGACAAATGGAGACTGAAGGGGACTAATGGAGAATAGATAGTGTTGGTTGAAGAAGTACTACGTATTCCAGAACACCTTCCGGTCAGATCATACTTAAATGGCTCAAAATGTGATGTGAAGTCTAGGCGGATTCAAGGACCGTAAAAGAAAATGTAATTAGTGAGATGTAATTGGTCAGATTACCCGACCAGGATGATGATGATGATAACTGTAACCTGCTGGAAATCTAGAAGCTGTGGAGATAGCGGACAGAAACACTGAAGGAAGTCTTGGTGAAGTGCTACCTTCTAAAAAGAAAATCCAGTGAGAAATCCAATGTGGCGATCAAAAAAAACAACAACAACAACAACAACAACAACAACAACAACAAAAAAAAACCCAAAAAAAACCCACAACACTTCTGAATAACTCCCAACAAGCATAAAAACTAATGGTGAGTTTTTGTTCAGGCTCGTCAGAAGAGTTTCTGGAATATCCGTAGGGTCTGTAGACAGCTGAGTTATGTTACTTCACTGTGCCTCCTTTTATAAGTATGTAGATGTTGCAGGCATTAGTTGGGTTAGTAGAATGGTTTGTTACTTCAAGGAAATTCCAGGTGCTCAGGATTTGTGTTATGTGCATTAAAAATCACGTATTAAATCAAATGTTGGTGCACACCAGGTAATGCATCTGGATGAGAAGTAGATGATAAAATTACTTATCTGAATTTTTGTATGCAGTGATTGAATCTGAACTGGTTCTTAGCAATCAAATGAAAGATGGAAATTAGCTAGTGCAGAAAAATCAGAGCAGTTCTCCATAGCAGTGAAAATAGCAATTCCAGACAAATTATTTATTACAAAAAGAATAAATAGCAAAAGAGAAATACCACATTGCTTCTATAGACATTTATGGCGCGTTAGTATCTTGAATATTACCTGCAGTAGTATAGGTTTCCATTCTTCACTATCTCAAAAAGGGAACAGTAGAGCTAGAGAAAGTTCAGAGAAGACGACTGAGGGTGATCTAAAAGTATGACACAGGAAAAATGAAAAGGACAGGGTTTTCGTTTGTTTGTTTGTTTTCTGCCTGGGAAAAGGATGACTGCAAGAGCACAAGAGAGATGTGTGTAATTGTGGTAGGAATGGATTACTGTCTTAGCCAGCATAAGAGCCAGAGGAGAGCTGAGTACTAAATAGAAGTAAAAGATGCCAGATTAAATCAGGACAAATAAAAAAGGAGATACTTATTTGTATAGTGAAGAGGCGGTGCTATTTGCTGCAAAATACTATTTCTTCTATAAAGTAATGTTGATTTAAAATAAAAAAGGAAAAAAAAAGCTGTTGCACATGAAAGTATCATCTGTGGCTCAAGAGGTCCTTGGTAGGTGCAAATAGCTGGAAGCTGAGATTGAAAGTGCTAAATCTTGCTTTTTGCAGTGTTCATACTTTTCTCTATATGTCTTTTGTTGGTTACAATTCTTTTCTTTTCCTTGCAAAGCATGAGATTACATTCATTATTTCTGAATGTGTTGTAAAATATGTAAAAACAGTAAGAAAAGCTGGACTTAAACTGCACTCCAATCAAATCTGCTATAAAATTAGCCATACAGAATTTGTACGTGGCAACTCTTAGTTGCAGTAATTGGGATCTGGGTGAACAACGCTTTACATTAATGAGTGCTGCCTCCACGTTCTGAATCTCCTTCACTTAGATAGCCGCATACTACCTTACTAAAAAATCTCCATACTTTTGGATATTGGAGTAGATAAATTTGAGATCTGGTGTAGTGTGACCGTTCTCAGGAAGTCCAAGTTTTCACTCGTTTGTTTGATGCTAACCCTGAAATTTCAGTTAGCAGCAAACATTAATTCATGTCGTTCTCAGATGGTGGATGAAAAGAACATGGTATGTTGAAATTGTGCTTGGAGTAGTTCAAAACTGTTACTTATATGTGGAGAAAAGAAACATATATTTGGATATTTGACATTTAACTAATAAATGTAAGGAGTCTTTATATCACAAAAGGAACCCTTAAATTTACAGGTATCAGTAAAACAATAAAACCCTCACTTCATAATTTTTAGTAGCATGTTAACTTATTACTAATCAAGATGTTGACTGGTAATTATTTGTATTTATTTAGGAAAATTATTTGCTGCTGCATTACTGAACTTATTTGCTCAAATGATAGTTAAACATTGACATCAACAAAATAAAATGAATATATGGGGAAAAGACATACACCTGGTTTACTCCTCTAGATTGTATTGATTAATAACTCAACTTGAAACCAAGACTTATCTTAACTTGTTCTCATTTCAGCTTTGGATAGATCACAGTCCAAGAGAGATGGAGGTTTTAAAAATAATTGGAGCTTTGATCATGCAGAAGAAAGTGAAGGAGATGCAGAGAAAGAGTAAGGATGCTTTTATCTAGGCTATTGAAAGTATAATTGTCTATTTACAAATAAATAATTTTTTGTAATTTATTAATAAGAAACATTATATAACATCTTAAAAATTCCAGTGATGAAGAGAAAATTATCCTGGTAGAAGTGCTTATTTTAACGAGTATTATGATATAGGAAGTGCATTATATTGTACATTTAATTGTTGACGTGGGATTCACAACATTTTGGAAGTGTTGGGGCTACTGTAGAAGTCTGAAGAACTCAGACAGGAAATGCATTACGTGCAAACTGAGGAAACAGTCATTTGAGCTTATACTGGTGATATCATTCAGTACTTCACAGTTATGAGTAAGGTATTTAAAAAACTAAGCTTAAAAGATTTTTTTTTTCCTCTCTTGTGTTTATCTCACAGTGTAAATTTAAGGCTATTTTTGTTCCCTTATCATTTATTTCTTTACTTAGTATGTTTGCATTTTTCTGAAAAGTTAAATACTATTTGTGTAGTTAGAATAAATCCTGTCACTTTAACATTTTGTTGTTACTGGTATGCTTTCTCATTCAATAAGTATTCATTTCTAAGAAAATCTAATAATTTGTTAAAAGAACAGCAAATTTCATGTGTGAAGAATGTGTTTATTTCTTTTCTTAGATATTTGAAGTTTAAATCTCTAAGTTTAAAAAGCTATAGTTTTGTCATAGGAGAAACTGAATCCGGTGGTTAAGTATAAAAATAATCCTTACATAGGTCTGTAGCTTGACCTATTTAATAACCTTGAGAGACTGCCATAGAGTAGTATTTTAGTAGGTAATACTCTGCCGAGTGTTATGTGCAGAAAGGCGATAGGAAAGTAGTCACATAACCACTTAGACGGAACAAAAATTTAAGAAATGTAGTATTTCAGTCATTAGAATGAATACAGGGGTTCATTTGATTGTGAGTTAAAACATTAAGATGTGTCAAGAGAACTGTGAGAGAAGCTAAAAAGAATTTTTGGAAAGTTTTCAAACTAAGGACATTTTAGTTTTATAAAATCAAACATGATTTCAAGTGCACAGTAATACGTTTCAGGTGTTATGGCAGCATATGCATATGCAGAGTTAGTATTTGCATTTTACTTGTCTTCAAAAATAGCTCTCATTTGTAAGCATCCCAGGATTTTCTTGTAATCATTTACTGCTGTTTTCCATCTCCAGTTGATGTTGACTTAACACAAAATGAGATGTGCATAGAGAAGTAATGCTTTTTATTTAAAAAATGACGTTTGAAAAACTGATTATTGAACATATGTCTTATATAACGGCATTCCTGAATGATTTCTCAGTCCTTTAAAATGTTCTGTATGATTAAACAGTTTTCCTCTAGCCAGTATTGAAATGCTGCTACTCACATTAATAGTTCTCTTTTATATCTGTAAATTATGCAAAACCGTATTGGTAGTATAGGTAAACAAGCAGCTGAAAATCGATTTTAGCTGAAGATCCTGCCTTTTTTGGCCAACTATCCTCTTATAAACAAACTTCAGGCAACTGTACCTTTTAAACTGCCCAAGTATTTATTTTTGGTTAAAAACAAACGAACTTTTGGATTGTTTTCTGTTTCATTTTGTTTATTTGTTTTGTGATTGGCACTGTAAGCTTCACTTTTGAGCATTTTTGAATTTTGCTTTTCTGGTATGTTTTTACTTCGTATAACATCTGTCAATGTTTTGTCAGAATCTTTAGGAAGCAGTCAGTTTGACAATAATTTGTCAGTTCTTTTTAAATAACCTTTCACACTTAGCAGAACATTTCAAAGATTGACAACTTCGGTTCATATCATTGTTCCAGAATAAAGCTTTGTTGTTCCCCCCTAACCCCTGTTTTGACCATGCCAAGCAATGAGTAATTCTTTGAATTCTTTTAGCATCACTTGCATTGGTTATGCTGATGTTCACTGACAGTGCTTTTAGCTTACTGCGTATTTGTAAGGAAAAAGCTGTAAATCTGAAATAAACACCTAGATGTTTCTCTTGCTTGTTGAGACACTAGCATTTTAGTGTCCGATCGTGTCGCAGCTTTTTGCACTGTTAATGATAGACATAAAATAAGTTTATTTTGGACTAGCCCGAGAGTGCCATTCCAATGCTTAGAACATAGATGTGATTTAAGAATACAGTGAATGGGATCTGTGCTGATATTATTGGGTAGTACTCAGTGCTGGCTTTGATTCTTTCGTCAGTGAGATCAACACAAAATACGTGGCTAAGGACTTAATACCAAAGCAATTTTTAGTATACGTGGAGTACTTTAAAAGTGTACCGTTTAACCTATTTGGAGAGTTACGTGGGCTGTGTCATCATGGTAAGATGTCAGGTAATGATCTCACATTCAGAAATACAGAACTTCTATAAACTGAAGAGGATTTGGAAAAATAGCATTATCACTCCAACATAATGTATACATTTTTAAAATGCTGCTAGAGGTGATATTTTGTTTGGAGCTATAGTTAAAGAGAATGAAAATGGGGTTTGATGAGTTTCTTATCCTGAGGTAAATGCCTGCAGAACATCTTCACCCCACCTGAAACAATAAAATCTGTGGTGATGTACTAGATTTGATCTAGTTAGAGTGTCAGTCAGGATGATAGCAGATGACTTGAAACTTCTCTTGCTTTATACTTGGAGATCACACAGAAGCAAGAGAACCTTTATGTAGAATAATTAGGGGAAAAAGACCTGTTTGTCAGTTGAATACAGTGAAATCTGTGTAGGCCATCAAAGAATAAATGATGAGAATTATATTTCTCTTATGTAGCAGAAGACGTTCAATGGTTTTGCCATTTTGTTTGCTCTATGATATCCTTTCTGAAGTAATGTTTATTTTTTTATTTTGATTTTCAAATCTTTCTAGGGAGGGTGAACTACTTTGTTCCTTGTATTCCTGACTTCAAAAAGCTGTACTACTACTTTTTTTTTAATCTGAGTGTTGTTTTTTTTTCCCCAAAACTTATTTCCTTTTAATTCCTTTCCTCAAAAGACTCGTCTATATAGATATTCTGTGCTTTTGTTGTGACTGTTATAAGGTATTTAATCCTTAATAATAAATTGATAAAGAATTTATAGTTCAGAGTTGCCGTTCTGAAGTTCAGAGGTTTTATTTTTAATGCTGTTTTTAGTGGGATGTTATTGTGCATATACTGCTGCTTCTCTTGTGTCTCTGATTACCAGGGCTTTTTTAGTGAGTTGGCTACTTCCACATAATTTTAAACAAAAGAGTGTATACAGTGTGCTGTGAGGAAGAATATGCCAACCTTTTGTTTTTGTATGGAAGAGTTTTCAAAAAGATACTCCAGTTACATTTGAAACAGGTCAATTGGTGGTTGTTTCAAACAAAACCGAAGAGTGGCTGTTGGGTCAGGTGGTTATGTGGCCATCCAGGAAGGAAAAATGGCCTGGTAGGAACCTCATGTAGATCTACAAGGTGAAAACAAAGAGGAACAGCCCGAGGCACCTCTATTTGCTGGGGGCTGCACAGCTGGAGGGCAGCCTGGCAGAAACTGACCTGGGAATCCTAGTGGACACCAAGTTGTGCACGAGCCAACATGGAAAGCTCATGGCATCCTGGGCTGTGTTAGGCAAAGCACTGTCAGCAGGTGTAGGGAGGTGATTCTTTCCCTCTACTCAGCACTGCTGGGATCTCATCAGTGTCTAGAAATACCTGAAGTGAGGTGCAAAGAGGATGGAGCCAGGATTTTTTTAGTGATGCTCAGGGATGGCCCAAAAGACAGCAGGCACAAACTGGAACGCAGGAGGCTCTTTCTAAATATAAGGAAGCACTTCTGCGCTCTACAAATGACAAAGAGCTGGCCCAGGTTTCCCAGAGGCTGTGGAGTCTCCTCCTTGGTAATCTTCAGAAGCCTCCTGGATATGTTCCTGGGCACCCTGCTCTGGGTGTCCCTGCCTGGGCAGGGATTGGGCCAGGTGAACCCAGAGATCTCTGCCAACCTCAGCCATTTTGTGATTCTACAGTTGATGAAAATATTCTTGTAGCTCATTGGCACAGCATCAGAAATCTACTTGTGATGCTTGGAGTTGGAAGTAGAAGTATGTTCTATTAAACTGAGCTGCCTAATTGGCTATTGCATGATTCTTAATGGTTTTAAACAGTAAACAAATGAGAACTGATTAAAGAGGAGTAGAACATATTTTTTTCTTGTTCAGTGCCTAAATATTAGTGCGTGATTTTGAATGACTTCTTGGAGTTCACTCTGTTACCTAAATTACATAATTCTGTTTTTTCTTAATTTTAGTAAAAGCTTAGTTTTTATTTATTATGAAGTATAATGTAGCTAGAAATGATTGTTCTAATGTGAAAATATTCACCTGTTGTTCCCTGTCTAAAAAGAGACCAAGTGTGAAGGCATAACCTCACAGGAGGACCACTGAGGTTTCATTTTAGTAGCATTAAAATGTATTATGTGATATGTGAGAGTGCTGTATATTTTTTTCCTCTGTCTATATAAATTACATCTTTTAAGCAAGCGAGTGCAAGCGTGTGATACGTGAGCAAATAGACATTACTCAGTTGCTGTGTATTCTGCTCTCTGAAGAAACAGCCTTTCTTTCTGTTACTGTTGCTTATACTTTGCATTCCTTAATATCTAAAAATATTGGTTCTTTAAAAACATCCAATTCCAAATATTTTTCTAGTCATGTCATCTTAGTTGCATCAGAAGAGTTACTCTTGCTCAGTCTGATTTAAGAGTTTTTTTTTCAGTGTTCTTTTGCAGTTTGTTAGCTTCTCTTAACATGAAGGTTAGAAATAGTCGCTGTGTACATGATGGTCAGTACGTCATACGTGCAGCCAAGAATATTTCCCCTTTCTCCATCACTGTTTTTCATCTTCATGACAAGCTGTAGATGTTCTTTGAGTCTTTTGACATATCTACATCTGATCTTATGTGATTTCCACCTGCCTGTTCTTAATTAAGAACCACCCAAACCATGAAATCATAACTTGGATAAAAGTTGTTTTTTGTTGCAGCTGAGAGAGGAATAAATTTACCAGGGATGCTGTTGAGCAGGTTGCTTCTCCTGGAAGCAAGAATTGTTAGCCTGATCTAGCTGCTCTCCATTACAGTTTTTGAAGATTATGGATGCTGAATTACTAAATAAACATTTTAATGAATGGATGAGTCAAACGGAATGTGCTATTTTTAGGAGGACATAATTTGACAGTAATTGCTATGTGATAATATTTTGTTATACAAGTTGTTCTTCTGAAGCATTGTGAAGTCTTCCATTTTAAACCATTCTGTTTATGAACAAAATAATGGTATATTTTCTAGTTTAATACTTGACTCGAGGTTTTTATAGAATGTTTCATGATGTCAGTAAAATTTCTATGACAGTAGTGAAGTTTCAATGGCATTCTCTGTTTTGAATTAATAATATCTTTTAAGTTTGCTATTCCAGAATTAGTTCAATGTACACACAAGTTTAAGTTCTCATAATGTATCCTGATAATTACATTGCCCACTGTAATGTTCCTGCTGTTTGGGGCATGCATATGCGTTTGTATTTAAAAGGTAAGGGGAAAAAAAAAGACCTTTGTATGGTTAAAATGTTTTGCTTATACTCTCTTGCTTTACAACATTTGTGTTTTTTTTCCCCCCCACGCCTGTCATCATCTAGTGAGGCAAATCTGCTCAGCATAGATGACAGTGATGGGCCCTTCGGTCCAAATGAAGAAAGAAAGGTAAGTACTCGGTTTATCTTGTAGTGAAAAGGTATCTTTGAAGCTTGCTAGTTTTTAAAACAATGTTGCATAGTCATTTGTCCAGTGTTGCAAAATGAAAGTTTGTGCTGATTCGGCTGCCTGTATGCTCAACTTGTTTATCTGCATGCTTTTTATGTTTCCTCTTCAGCCTAGAGATCCTTAGTTGGTAGAGTGTTCTGAAAATAATAACACGAGTAACTAATTTTAAGTTTAGACAGTTTTCATTAATGAGCTTATTTTAATTTGGAAATATTCATCATTATATCCCATAGTCACTTAATATCAAATTTCCAATTTTATATACGTACATGTGTATATACAGGCAAAACTCGTACTTTTTGTGATTTTTGAAATAGCTTATTACTGCAGAGATGCTTCATAATGCTTTGAAAGTATGACTGTTTCATTTAGCAAGGAATCCCATACTTAAGAGTGTTTTACTACATTTACAGAAAATAAACCATTTCAGAAATTAGAGTTTATTTTGCGCTTCTTGGTTCTGTGTGACAGGTGCAAATTTGAGGGTGATTGTATCCAATGACTTTCCTTGTCATTGGAATGGCAAACCTTCTGGAAAAGTCATTTTGTTCTGTTTGTTCCACTGAATTTCAGTTTTCTCAAAACATGCCTTTCCCATTATTCCGCATCTGAAAGGCGACATACTTGTATCTAAAGTGTGCATACAACTTTGGTGCCGGCATTCTAGTTATGAAGCAGATTAGCTTTGTTATGTATATTTTTTAATGCTCATCTGAGAGGCATAAAGCTGTTTCACATATAAAATATTTAGTAAATAGACTGTCTGGAAAGGAGTAATTAAAGGGCATCTTATAGAATTCTGTTCTCCAGGATGAAAAATTGCATAGAGGAGAACTCTACAATCAATCCTGTTTGTAGAGTGAACTTTAGAAGAATTTCTAGGAAGTTAAAAACAAGACTTCCATTGAAATTGGCTTGTGGGTAGATTATACATAAAATTTTGTGTCAAAGCGATGTGGAAATGAAGCCAAAGTAGTATTTCTGTAAATACAATAAGTTTTGTTTTTACTTTTTATACAAGTATTGTAATGCACATGAATTCTGTTGTTACAGTCCTTTCGTTGTCGGCCTGGAGCTGTCGGCATCAGTGGTGATTCCATAAAAACATATGCGAGGCGAGGCAAAGCTGCAAGCTTGAGACCTTTTAAAGGGAATGCAATTGGCCTCAACATGATGGGAAATAGCAAGAAACTGAGGTACTGCATTGAGTTTTCTGTGTACTTAACTACTTAATCATTGATAAAAATTAATGACAACTGACAGCTTATAGTATGATTACATTATCTGCTGTGCATATGAAGAAACTACACTGTTCTGCACTTCTGAGCAAGGACAGAAGAGTAGATCTTTTTTCTTCCAAAATCTTAGTAAAGCGCACTAGTAAAACAGTGAAAAAGATTAAAATAAAATGAGAGTGTTTGCATTTGTTGGTGCTTTACCAGTGTTATCTGAATGAGCTATTGTTTTCCTCTATACAGCGCTGACAGATAGAAGAGTATTTCTAATGTCTTATAAGACTGATAAGACAGTGTGTAGCAGAAAGTGATACGTTCATATAATTTCTCTGAAAGAATTTCGTATTGCTAGATTACTCTTGGTTTGGTTACTTTTGCAGGAATGAATAGATCCTTATATAGCTATAGCTTGGCCAGTCATCAGATATTTAATGCATACATAATTATATGAGGAGTAGAGCATCACTGGTTAGTGGGACTTAGGACAGAGTCACTTCAGAAAGTAAATCCTAGATTTGTAGTGTGATGTATGCCCTCTCTTGCTCTTCAGTCTTTGAACCTGGTGTATCGGGAACAAATCCTGAATTTCCAGGCTGAACTGATCCTTCAGGTTCTTATAGAACAATGAATACATGAATTACAGATACTTTCAGCAAAATAAAGGCTTTTTGTCTTAACATTGTAACTATAACCTATTCACATATGTTAATCTATCTTGTTGAACTTCAACAACATGGTGACAGTTTACACATCTTAACCAATTGTTATTCAACTCCCTAATTTAGTTCTTCTGTAGCATGTGTGTGGTCTTAAATTCATTTATTATTTTTTATCAAAGAAAATACAAATTAAGAAACAAAAAAACCCAATTCTTAGGGATCCTGAAGTTTCTTCTATAACTGAAATTAAAAAAATAAATGCATGTGGGTAAATAGTTGCTGATGTGCTAAGCATTTAATTCTGACATTCTGTTGTTTGTGTTGGATCTACCTTCCATTGACAAATACTACACTATAAACCTAAAACCAGAAAATTCAGAAAACTCAACTAAAAGAAGTTAAATCTGTTGGATGTGTGTCACCTTACTGAAGGATCCCATCTTCTATTTTGAAAGCGAGCAGCCACCTTTTGTCTATTACTGAGTTGCACACTGAAGTTACATGGAAAGTATAAATATCCACCTTCTCCTTAATAAACAGTTATTAATGGATGAATTCATTGGGAAAGAATGGATAGGAGTAGGCCGTTGTGACTGGTATAAACAATTGACTTTTGATTAAAGCTGGTATTACTGACCATTGTCTACTGACTCCTATTTGGATTTTGCAAAATCAGTTTGCTTGGAAATGTGATTATGCTGCAAGCCATTGCCTTGATTCAATACTGTAACTGTGATAGCGTTACGTCTTTTGTAATTCACGTATCACAACAGAATCCTCAAATAACTGAAGGTTTGTGATCCAGGCACTGTAGTGAAGATTGGGTGATGTGTTAGCTTTGAGGATGTATCATGACAGGTGCTTACTAGTGATCACGTCTGTGTTTGAATTACTGGACTAAAGAAAATTCCAAGGATTGGTAATGCAGTTAAGCTGCTAGATGAAGTTCAAAAAGATCAGATACCTGACATCCTTCAGCATCCGTGTGTAGTGATTTTTTTTTATCACAAAGTTGAAGTTTTTCAACCTTGTCTGCAGAGTAAGAATTGAAAATTTCATATTGGTGGTTTTCATTAAGATTACTGAGAGTGTGACTCAGTAATATTGGTATTATTGTCCTTCAGTATTTCCTAAAATTCAGGAAATGAGGGATAGGGAGATGGTAAGGATAGAAGGATGCAGGGGCAATGAGAAGAAATTTTCCTTATGCAGCTCTACTTGCATGAAGGATATTTTAAACCAACCCATAGTTTTTATCTGTTGTTTGGTGTTGTACAATGAGGCATGTGTTTTAAGCCAATTTAGTATCAAACCCTAATTTAACTGCTTTTGGTTTTTCTTTTTTTTTTTTAATTTGTTGTGAGATCTCATTTTGAATTGCTTATTTCTTTGCCGGTTTTTGATAACTTATATCAAAGGTTCTCACGATATAAGACCCTTAGGTTTTCTTTTTGTTAATGTTTAGTTAGAGAAGTTATTCAGTGACCAGCAGAACTAATGTAGTCTGTAACTGTGTTCTGTGTTTCTGTAATGCTGTGCTTGGTTACTTCTAGATCTATCCCTTTTTGTCAGTGCAGGATTTCTCTGTGCCTTGCCTTTTTAATCTGTGATGTTCCCAAGTTAGCAGGATCAACTGATATAATGTGATAGTGTAACCTTGTTTTCTTCAGAGCATAGACTCTTAAGTGACGCAGTGTTGTCATTATATTCTAACTTCTTTGAGATTTCTAGAACGTTTGTCTTTGGACATACTTTCTGACAGTTTCAATGTTCTATGATTTTCTTGAAGCTGTGCTGAAGTTTGCAAAGCCAGTTTCTGTTTGGATGTGGCTATACTGCAACTTGCTACAATTTCTGATGAAATTCTCTGGTGATTCCGTCTGTACTGATTATGTTCTATTCTAAGACTAAGATCATAGAGCAGATTGTATTTTACAGCTGTCCTACTTGGAAAGATATCTGACTCCATATGAAACGATTAAGTGTACCATCTAGAACAGTCTGCTTGGACTCAATTCTGATCACCCAGCAGACTGTGATGTTCTCTTCCAGCACCTACAGGAGCGTCTCATTACTTGAGTGTGAGGCACAAAGCAGAAGCACTGCTAAACAGTTTTATCTGCTGCGGAAGCATAAGACTGAAAGTTTCCAAATCATGATAGTTTGGCAAAGCTCAGATACAACAAATAAAATCATGAAACATGATGAATGTGTTTCAAGATTTACTCGCCTGTTTTAAACTGTGCAACTCTTTAGCATTTGAGAAGAGTTTCCTGCGTTCTCCCTGTGTTTTCTCATCTAGTATCTCTTCATAGAGAGATTCTGGAAGCTAAAAGTCAGAGAGGATCTGAGGGATGGTCAAGTATTTAGAACAGGCTGCTGTCAGGATTTTATTTCTCAGGTAAACTAAACTGAAGGTTGGCTGTAAATTGGTCTAGACAATGTGCGGTCTTGGCTTAGAGGTTTGTGGGAAAGTGTTTATCTTTACTTCCATGATGTTGATGATTGAATGTGATGTTTTTCCATTTGGTTGGTTTAGGTAGATCTTGTTCTGTTATATGCATGGTTATGTTATGATCAGTGAGATTCTAACAGTCACGTTATGCTACAGTTATTCAGAAATGCTCTGAAAGCATCTAATTTTTCTTACGATATTTGGTATAAATAAAAAAAAAGCTAAAAATAAATGTAAAAAATTAAAATGGGAAGTTTCTCATCTTCATCTTTTGGGGGATAAAAAGGAAGGATTAGGAATTGATTTGTAACTTTGTTGGAAAATCTGGGCCTTATGATTTTCTGATTTTTCATTACAAGATGAATAGAGGAAATGAATATTTAGCTGAATAATACTTCTGATAAATATTTTTAGTCAATTGGAATGCCTTTTCATGTTCCTTTATTTAGTACAGTTAAAATGTCCAAGTAGTTTTACAACCTAAATTACAACCTAAATTCCGTAATTTGAAGCAATTAGTGTTATCAGCATGCAACCTGTTGCAAATTTCATGACTTTTTGAACATTTTAAATGCAGTATTGTGCGTTCTGTAGTGGAAGTGCACAGGTTAATAGTTGTCTTCGCAGAACTATCGCATTACTCATTTATCAGACAGAAAATTGTTTCTTTGTATCTCCTTTTAAAAAAATGATAAGAGGGAGGTGTCCTTTCAGAATTACCTGGTTTATGTAATAATGAGATTAAAGCCTTGAAAGGCTTTTAATAAATGAGGAAAATGAAGAAATACTAAAGAATATTGGTGAATATACATATTTCTGTGCAGAGCCCTGTCAAGATAGTTCAGCAGTGTCTATTTTTTTGGGGCTGTGGTGCGTTGTTTCAGCTACCAGCCATCTTACTGCCACATATCTGCTGTGTTTGCTTTCCCTAAGGAGTAACAATATCTGAGAACTTCCCAGAAATACAGTTCAGTCTGTTTCTATGTTATGCAGTATAAATCTTCTTGATTGCATTAAATACTTTGTCGTAGAATTATGCGTAGACGGGAGAATTAAGTTAATTATAAATGGTTATATCTCATCTCAAAAAGACGGTATAGTATTGGACTGAGGAGACTGAGCAAAGGAGAGCTGATTCACAGGTGTTTTGAATAGTGATAAAATTTGGTTAAAAACGTTAACCTTTTCTTTCAGGAGGGAAAAAGGTGAACATTCTTATCTGTCTGTTTTATTCTGCAATCTAGTGCTTCTGTGCCTATTAAATACAACCTAACAAATGACATTATTGATTCAGAAGTAATTTGTTGATTGTTTTTGTGTGACTATTATTGTAAAAGTAGGACAACACAATTTTTAGCTAAGACACTGTAAAAACAAAAAACAAACAAAACCACGAACAGAGTCTTTTCTTAAACCATTTTTTCTGTACTTTTGCAGTGAAAATGCTCAGAATGTGTCTTGTCCTGTAACTGTGGTACATGGTAGACGCTTCCACCATGCGCATGCGCAGACAACAGTAGTAAAAACAGCAGCCCAAAGGTAGGACTAAGTGTATTTGTTTATCCAGGTGCTCCTGCTGTAGGAAGTTATTTCTGGTTTTGTACATAATTGTTTTCCTTATTCTGTGAAGTGTTTTAAGGAAACATAATTACGTGGTACATACTTGATCATGAACCTTGATCTCAATTACTGAGGCTTATTGTTTATAACTCGTATAACTTAGGGATTACTAATGCTACTGCATGCTGACATACATTCAATAGGAAAATATCTGATGAAAATATGTTGAGAAAATACTTTGAAATAGACATAGCGTGCAGTAGAACTTAATGTAACTGGCAATGTGATAATCAAATAGTATTTCAAAGAAAATTCTTTCTGTGTAAGGCCTACTTAATGATTGAGCAATAGATGTGATGATCATGACTTTAAATACAGCATAAAATGTATAAACTGGTACAGTGCACAGAAGTGAGGTTTTACACTTATATTAATATCTGTTGGAATAGATTATAGACAACTAGGGGATTTTACTCAACCATACTGGTTTAAACACTGTTCTTTTGAAAACTCAGAGCATATCAGATTTCTAGTAATACCAGTGTTTCAGACTTCTCATATGCAGACATTTTCACAAACATAAGAGCTAACCATTGCATTAAGAAATTTTCTTCTAAAATTTGTCCATTCGAAGCCCCTTTTATGGGTTTTATCAATCTCCACTGACCTGTCAGCATTTTGTAACCTCATTTTTCTGTCCTTTTTTTTTTTTTTCTTTGTATATGTGTATAAATTTTTGGGGTCATGAAGATCATATGTGGGCATCGTCCTATTTTTCATACAATTTTCCTCATTTTCACGTCTGTCTTCGGAATAACAAAGACCATATACAAATGTGAATGAGTGATGTGATCCAATTGCTTACGAGGGTAATCTGGCACTGAGGAAGCAAATATGAGAACATACACCGTTGTTGCATCCTTCAATTTCTACCTACACTGTGGCCGGTAAAGGGCAAACAGCACAGATGCTTCCCTTTTGTTTTCAGTAGTAGTGGATGCAGCAGTAATGTCATCGCTTTTCTCTGTTTATTAACATCACTGTGAGGCAAGGCGCTCTGAAGAGGATTGGTAGAGTTTTTCCCAGGAATTAAAACTAGAAGACAATGTTTATGTTGACAGTATGATTTAGACTGCACCAGCTATGCTCTTCTTATATGCAGTCCTTTGTAGAACAGTTTTGTTCAACATGCTGTTGAGAAAAGCATGAGGCATCATTAAACATTTATGCTGTTACCCTTCATTTTTCCTTTTCTTCCTTTAAAAAATAATTCTAAGGGATAAAAGCTAATCAAAATTACTTAAAGTGGACAGAAAACCACATGAGAGAGCTCTTGTCCCTAGCAATATTAGTGTACTGATTAAATGTTTGTTATGAAATGGTTTTTCAAAGCAGCCTACGGAGATGGATTTGTCTTACCTGGTTACATCCCTTAGGCACCGTCAGTGTGTAGATTTCTAGGTAGTGCCTCTTTTTTCTTCTTTTGCAGTTGAAAGATGTTTGATGGCTTATTTGTTTGGACAGTTGAATTCATCGCTTAAATTTAAAAGGGCTGAATCTGGCCATAATGCCTTGATCTTAATCATTAGGAGATATTTGTCTTGCCTACCTGCCTTTTTGCACCAATGAGGGATGTGTTGGTTTTTTTATAAGCTTTTAACATAATGTGGGAGGAAAAGAAAGTAGTGACCTTGCATGCGTGACATACAGAGAGAAAACTAATGTGTAATATAAGCAAGTTGAATATTGCATGAAGTAATTGGTAAAAATCATATTGGTTGCTTTTAAATAAATGTACTTCTGGTATTGTTATTTTACTTCATTTACATTAACTCCACATAATTAATGCTTATTGTCAGAATGTTTTTGGTCTCTCAGAGGTGGGAAATGGTCATAAAAATTCGAAGTAATGTTTTGCTACAGGGGAATTGCAGATCAGTGTTATCTGACTGATTTGTATTTAGATTGTAAGAGTGAGCTTTCCAGAGGATTTCTAATTTCAGTATCTTTTGCCAGTTGACTCAACGGACGACTCTTTGAACACTTCTAAATCTATTTACGAGTTAGCAGATAGAAGATGGGCTCATGCCATACCTTTTTTTCTGGGAGGCAAGGGGTTCACAATGCTGCTTAATCTGGAAGGTCTATATTTATGAGTTAGAAAATGATAGTTATTAGAGAGGAATGTGTGCAGAAAACATAACCAGTAGTAAAATTCCAGGTAGATCAAGACGAAGAAAGTTGGTAGCATGGAAACAGTTCTAAGGTGTTATTTTTTTCTTATGTAAATTTACAGGCGTTAACAAAGTTTTGTTTGTAGATTTTTTTCCTGTATGTTAATCAATTTCGTTATGAAGAAAAAAATTTTAACAAACCTAACATATTGTTCTTAAATCCGTATTGAGTTACTGAATTGATAAAATAAAAATAAAAACAAAAACAAATTACTTCTGAGTAGGTTGTGTCTCTGGCACTGACATACTGAATCTTACGGTTCCTTGAGTGGGATCACGTAGAGCATTCTAGTTGTGAAACCCCACAGAGTTGAATTTGGAGCTTTTGTGATATGTGCTGTGTTTCTCATCTTTTTCTGTGACTTGATTGCACATGCATGTTAATTTAAATTCTAGCTGAATATCTGTTGCGCTGATATTTCAAATATGTGATTTCAATACAAAAAAAAAAGTGCATTTCAAAATAATATTTTGATAAATATTATTCATATTTTTTCCAGTGGAATCTTGGGATGAAATTGAACTTTATTCACTTCTGATGCAAGAGATTTTCAGATATAGCCTGGTGTTGTGGTTGGTTCAAAAAGATGTTGCTTCATTTAATGGACTCATAGTTCTGTCTTATGCTATTGACTGACTGTTCTCTAAGACTTGGCATTGGAAGAGCGTGCTATATACAGCATGTCTAACCAATCTTAATGCACGACTTGCATGAAGCAATTTGTGGGGACACTGCTTGTTATAATCCTGGGCTCTGCTGAGGATTGCCATCTCTTAATCATTCTAAGATGCAAAATTGAGATATTTTTTTCAGTGCATTATATTAATAGGGGATTTTAAAACAAGCGGATGAGGCATTTAGTGTAATGACAGTGTGCAGTATATATTTTTTGCAATATTTCAGTTTCTTTATCACTTACCATTCTTAACAGTGTGCCTGTATTGTACTTGCAAACAGTTAATCCAAGCTACACATTAGCTGTGCCAAGAATATAAAGATACTGGAAAATGGCTACGTTTGGAGGTGGTTTGGATCAAACTGGATTCATAAACTCAGATGTGATCTACGCAAAAGTTTGTAAAGTCAACCTCCAGATATTTTTTTAAACCACTTTCCTGCAGCATTTACTGATCATCCTATCCTCTCAAAGATTAAGTGTTCAAATAGTTTTTTAATTCCTTTTACTCTTCCCAGAATACCAAGCATTCTACAGATTGTATGTGGTTTTTTTTTTCAGAATTTGTTCAGAATTAAATTTTACACACTGAAAAGGGGGCAAATAGCATTTAGCCTACTGACCTTTGCTTTCTGTGAAGTAATTCTTGTTTGTGCATTTATAGTTACTGTTGCAAAAATGCTGTGAATAATAATAATAAAGCTCAGAAGCTAGTGCAGTGAGTACAAGAGGCAGTGAAACTATTACAGCTTACGTCTAATAACTTTTGAATTTAGTGATGTGCAACACATGTGGGGCTTTGCATCTTATCTGTTTTTTTCTTTTTTCATATTTTAAGCAATCTGGACCGAAAGGAAAGGTAAGCTTGCTGTTGATGAAATGAGCATGGCAATGAGCATTAAGAAAATCAGCTGAATAAATATTGTATCAATGCTAATTAAAAAATAATCCAGTCAATCATAATTATGTGAGGGATTTGTTTGCTGTGGTTTTATTTTTATTATTATAAAAGATGATAATAGGACCACAAAAAGAACCTTTACATCCATCTGTGAATAATATCATGTTACAGTGAACTTTGGGTGTTTTTCTATTTGAAATCTGTGTTGGGGGAAGAGGAAGGGTGTGGATATCCATATTGTGAAAAGAGAAAAAATTTTAACTTTCTCTGGAATTTCATTCTGAAGTCTTCTTAGAGTAATAAACTTTATGTAATAGAATGTTTCTGAGGCATATCTTAGTAGATTGTTTAACAGCTTAAACTATTAACTCTTATTTTTTCATCTTGGTTTGAGTAGTATTAAAGGCTTTTATTGTATTACTGCATACATTCTGCTAATAAAGTGTGTATGTGAAAGCAGTTAACTGAAGAAGTGTTAGGAAGAACAGACACACTGTAAAGCTTGTTTGTCAAACGCTCAGCATCTCTTTTACTGCCTGTGGTTTTTCACTTAGCAGTATATTTTGTATTTCTTTCTCTATAACCTACTTTTATAGATTATTGTGAATGTTTTGTTGGTGATAATTTATTCATTTTTATTTATTTATATATCTGAATGTGGTTTTGGCACTGTAAGCTTGATACCAGGTTTAATTGTTTAAAATACATCTATAATGTTTAACCAGTAACAATATAAAACAGAAATCTATTTTAGATTTGTGCTTTTTCAATTCACGGTTTTGTAGATTTATTTCAAATTTGGTAGTAAAACCAGGCGTTTTTGTTTAACTACCTTTTGTTATTAGTTAAAGAGAGTAACAAAGGAATACTGACCAGTCTGCTTTAGTCCTCTTGCAAGGAATAAAATAGAGTAGTTCAGTTGGAAGGGACCTGCAGAGATCATCACATCCAACTGTCAAACAATTTCAAGGCTAACCTGGAGTTAAAATGTATCATTAAGAGCATTATCCAGATGCCTCTTAAACGTGGATTGGAGCAGGAAGTCAACCATCTCTTTAGGAAGCCTGTTCTAGTTTATAGCTACTCTCTCAGTGAAGTTTTTCCTAAGGTCTAGTGAACCCGCTGTAACACAGATTTAAACCATTAAGATGTTTGGTCATCCTTTTACTGGCCTGGCTTTGATTTCATGTACTTTTTCCCTGTTTTTCTTTGTTCTGTGTTTGTTATTGATTAACCATTTGGTCATTAATGCTTTTAATTTGGTACTGTATGCCCTAAGAAAACTAGGACTGAGCTACATTCTGGTGATCTTAAATTTTCCCTTTGGAATCCCTGCTTGTTCCTTCTTTATTAGATACAATGTGTAGATAGTCTGGCATATTCAGTTGTTTGATCCCTAAGGAAGACTACTAGTTTGAGTTTCATTAACAGGATTTAACAGCAAAAAGGTATTTGTTTTGAAGTGCTTTATGCATTGTAATATTCTGTAATACTGTTTTCTTTTCCAAACTATTGAAATTCTTTTCCAAATAGTCCTTTTAAAGATAGAT
This sequence comes from Tragopan temminckii, assembly GCA_028571105.1. NCBI lineage: Eukaryota > Metazoa > Chordata > Aves > Galliformes > Phasianidae > Tragopan > Tragopan temminckii. Next base: position 67,508,747 of record JAOWBP010001760.1, on the reverse strand, counting down.
GAATACATGACATATTCATCTTTTAAAGCATGTATTTCCATTCTGCATTCTGTTTCTATGTTCATACACAAACTGTTCATTGTGTTAAGTACCTCACTGTAGAATTTATCAATGGATCTGCCACTGTTCAAAAGACAGCAAATTTCTGTGCTGAAGGAGAAGTCTTTGTTTAGCCATCTGTAAAGGCTTTGTGCTGATAGTAGTCCCTGCCTTTTTGTATGCGTGGATTTCTTTGGTTGAGTTTGGGTTTTTTTCTTCAGTTTTCTTCAGGAATTGGCTGGATAGCCACACTCAGAATTGTGGTCAATGGCTTATGTCCAAGTGGAGACCTGTGATGAGTGGCATTCCTCAGGGATTGTTTTGGGACGGGTGGTATTTAACATCTGCATTTTGGTCACAACAATCTCAGACAACCCTACAGGCTTGGAGAGGAATGGCTGGAAAGCTGCCTAATGGAAAGGGACCTTGGTGTACTGATGGACAGTCGGCTGAATATGAGCCAGCAGTGTGCCCAGGTGGCCAAGAAGGC
>JAOWBP010001760.1:67458995-67503435 GCA_028571105.1 Tragopan temminckii | reverse complement strand
AAGGAAAGGAAAGGAAAGGAAAGGAAAGGAAAGGAAAGGAAAGGAAAGGAAAGGAAAGGAAAGGAAAGGAAAGGACAAACAACATTCTTTGTAATAAAGATCCACGTAGAAGACTTCAAAACCTTTACTTAATCTCCTAAATACTTGGCACTGCACATCCTTGCAAGCCTGAAATTATTGTTCTGTTTGCTATGGGTTCTTTTATTATGCTATTATACAAGACTGTTGTACTTTGTCATTTGTAGCACATTACCTCAGACTTGTTCAGGTACAAAGCTGGACTTCTATGGTGATTAGGGAATAGGGAACCTATCATATGAGAAGAGAGAATGAAGAGCTTGGCTTGTTTAGCCTAGCAAATAAAGGCTGTTAAGGGATCCAGTTGCTGTCTATAAATATATCTATAACATCGGGGAGATAGAAGAGCCATTTAAACTATATGATAGCGTTGGCAAGGGAAACCATGAGCCCAGCTTGGCAACATTTACTCTATGCCAACGTTCTCACTTCAAGCAGAGAGTTAGTGACAATTTCCTAGTTGCAGTAACAGCAGCAAATATTCTAACCATAATTACAGTGAAACTTGATAACTTACGAAGTTATTTACAAACTGTGATTATTGCAATAGTAGGAGAATAAGTCTGATGGCCCATTAGTCTTTTCAGTCCTGTATTCCTGTACAAAGTACATAGATAGATTCTGTAACCTTATGTCATGTACACTTCAGAACAAGATATTACAGCATATTTTATATGCTTCATACTATTTAAAACAAAAGTAAATCTGTGCAACCTGGTCTATGGAGCCTGCTTTGGCAGGGGGGTTGGACCAGATGATCTCTAGAGGCCCCTTCCAGCCTCTACAATTCTGTGATTCTTTGAAAACAAAACAAAACAAAAAAGCCTACCAAATAGTTCAGTTTAGTAAATGTGTTTGTTCAGGACAGTTGTAAAGCTTAAGTTATTTTGTCTCCCACGACAACAATAAATTCAATACAATATAAATGTTTTACAAAATAAACATTTTTTATATTCAGCTCTCCATCAGTGAAATTCCTCAGATTATTGATAATTAGTTTTACTTGCCCTCCAGCATTAATTAAGATTTATTACAAATTTCATACAATATTTTATCCATGACTTTGCATCTGACATTCAACTGTTACTTCTGGTATTCTGCTCTAAGCTATAAATTAATTAAGGACAAGCATGTTTCTGTACTAATGCATTTTGTGTTGGAGGGTATCCAAAAGATATATCCAAAGGAACAGAATTATGATTGTTTCTCATTTACTTGGGTCAAAGCATGAGTTGTACGCTTTGTTAAAAAGAGAGTTGTCTGTTTTTGGAGAAACTGTACAAAACTCTTCTCATGCTTAAAAGAGAGCTCATGTTGAACTTGGAGCAAAACCTACTTTTTTTAAAAAAAAAAAAGTATGACAAAAATCTACTTTCATCAAAGACAGTAGCATTTTTACGTATAGTCAAATTCTTTCTCAGCGCACACACACACCTCACTCTGCAATGGAACAAAACTGTAGCCGCAATGGAGTCGTGCATATTTTGACTTTTCCATAGCTCCTACATGAAATTTTGAGAGGAATCATCAACACGTTATCTGCACACCAAGTGTATTAGTACAGTGAAGGCAAATTTTACTATGAAGATTACTATAATGTTTACCAAAACATTACTCTAAGATTTTGTGCATCTTAATTCCACTCATCCTACTTCCACCTAAGGTGGTTTCATAAACCTAGAAAGTTTTAGTAGTTTTGTTATTACACTACCAGTTAACACAGAAAGTGCAATTAAAAATCTCTCACCATTTTCTTGTGAAAAAATTTCAGCTAATTTCAGCTCTTCATCTTCAGCATGACATGCTCAGAAAGAAAGGATCCAATAGATTGAAAAACATCTCTCCATTATCATCAGTTAAGGGATGGCTTAGGACTTGAATTATTGACCTTCAGTATCTTTCTTTATCTTACATAAAAATATCTTTTAAAGCATACTAAACTTCTGGTTTAATTGAGGATGCAGAAAAGTAAGCACCCACTTATGTATGTGTTTGTTCACATTACTTTATATGTATTTTTTTAATTATAATTCTGTTTTCTCTTGCTTTTATCACGTGTACACTCACTTATGCACTATAAAGGAGCATCCATTCATCTTCCCCAGCCTCCCATTATTCGCCCTCCCCCCTTCCACACTTCCTTTATACCTTTTTCTCTCAACAGCACAATCACAGTTTCACTTTTCACTCTTACATTGCTAGTGATCTTCATCATAGCATCGGTTTCTATACTCTATATACTTTTAAGGATAGAGTTAGAAAGGATATGCATTTTTCAAGTTCCCCATTTACCTCAGCATTGCACATGACATACATACATCTCAACAATCTTGTTTCCTCTTTAAGCTGCTATTTATACCTCAGAGAACAGTACTCCTTGATTTGAAAAGAAACTGCCCAGGTGCTCCAAATTCTTTCGGGAACAAACTGGCCATACATAGATGGAGATTGACGAGCTTTCTGAAGCCTGAAGTTCTGAAACACATTTTAATACATAGCTGAATTTATATTTTCTGATAGTAGTTTCTGAATTTACATATCCATAATTCAAGACTTCTTGCTGAGATCTATTTGCCATCAGACTGCTAATTTGTGATTTCTTCCTCTCACAATAAAAGTCAGTGTCACCTATCAGTTTAAAGCATAATGTCCAATTACTCCTCCACTACTCTATAATAAATACACTATTGTAATTCTAAAACAGTAACATGTTGGATTATACTTATCTTTATTATTATTGAAGTCTTGGGGAAAAAAAAGATGGTTGGGCATTTTCTACTTTTCTTTCTCAAAGCCTAATATTTATTTTACTGTGTAAAAAGATCGATTTCACTAAAAATCATTTCCACATCCAACTGAGGTGAATTGACTGAGGCAAAATGAATTAAACAAGGCTGATACACTTAGCAGGAGCTGATCAAAATGCAGCCTTTCAGTGCACCTGCATGACAACGGACCAGGCTCATAGTAAACAGAACTCCATATTTTCTCATGAATTCCCTGTGTTCTGTAGAATGAATTAGTGGTTAAGATGGAACTGCTAAAAGACACATTCATGTAACAAAAGCACTGCAGTACCTTGGCACGCAACCTTAGAGTGAGCTGCCAAACAATGTCAAGATAAAGACAATGAACTAATTTAATAAGTCAGTCAATGAAGAGATAGGAAAAGTATCTAAGAAGATCCTAGCAGGCCACGTTATTTCACTGTGCTTTGTTTCTCAGATACAAGAGATACAAGACTTCACTAAGGAATCTTCAGCACTATAGGCTTTAATTCTACTTTATGACTGGTATGAGTGCAGTAAAAGCTCCCTAAGGACAGCTGCTTTCTCCAATCCTTTGAAACACTAGAGATGAACAGTCTAGGGATGATCAGAAAGGTGATGGTACTAATTCTAGAACTTGATCCCATGGCAAGAATTCACACGCAGAATTTTTATTTACTAGCTGTGAGAGGCAACCCTGTTCTCAACACTCTCACAGACTGGTCTGATCATTTCTGTGCATTGTGCTGGTCAGCAGACATTTGCCGTCACCCTTGCTTGTCCGTCACTCCACAAACTGTCTGAGTAGGAAGCCAGAAAGGTGGATAACTTTGTCTCTTTTCAACTGATAGAACTCTATTGGAAAATTAGTCTATGTTTCTGTAGTGTCCTAGCACCTGCTCTCCTTGGCTGTTGCTTTTTGGTTTGTACAGGTCTTCAAACAGTCTCCACAGACCAACAAAGTGAGGTGGTTCTTTGTGTGTTGAACAGCAGATCTGAAGACCTCCTTGTCTCTCTGAAGCTTACATGGCTTAGAAGGAGACAGAAGAAATACCTGGGTGAAACACTCACTGATGCTATCAGATAAATCACATCAGCTTCAAGCATCTCTAAAGCTGAAAATAGCTGGAGGTGGGGAAAGTGCTCAGAGGAAGAGTCACATCCCTGTCCTATACTTGCTCTCCCTGGCTATCTGCTTTAGGCCACTCGTTTGTTTGCTTGGGTGTTTGTTTATTTTTCCAGGTCAGAACTGTCACAAGTTATGCAGTGCAGTTCCCTGCAGTTCACTGAATTGCAGAGGTTGGCTAAGAGAGACTACAAGGCTTAGACCTACCTTGGGAAAACTAATCAGTGGCTTACTGTGAACTTAGCAAATGTCATTGTTTTCATCTGACTGCTTATGACAGGACATGGAGCCAAAGCTGAAGGATGTGATGCTCAGCTATTTTAAATGACTATGGGTTAGCTGAGATCTTTAAAAGCAGGCTTAGTAATTCTGACATGAAAAACATGTTGTTAACTCACCAAGGATGCTTTCATCACATTGTTTCGAATGTAGATGTTTTTTTTACTATCTGAAAGCAAAATTCTTCCACATTTAGAATAAAAACTGTAATTCATATTCTGCAAAAACACAAGTTAATATTCTCCTCAGCTGGGGTACACGAAATCATATCTACTGGCAGGTGCTCTGGAACTGGCTCTCACGTCAGCCTTAAACCACAAACATTTCTTGTCATTACTGGGCAGTTCAGATGACAAAGCTGTTCTTGCAAATCAGTATTTAATGGGCCTGAAAATAAGAACAGAGCAGCAGGGAACTGCAAAACGTTATCTCAAAAGCACTTGCCTCACCCCTAAATTAAATCCAAAGTCAACTGTTCCCACGAACAAAAAGGAGGGCAGAGAACATTGTCTGTCACTGCAAATGAGTTGCATGCTACACCTCAGATATCACAGCACTCTTTTCCATAATGTCTTTTAAGTTTCAGTAATGCCTCGAGCAACTAAAATTAAAGCTGAATAACTTGAACAAGGAGGAGCTTAATCTTATGTATATTTAGAGACTTATGCTTATTTATATAACAACTGCTCCTCAGAAACTTTTCAGACCAGTTTCTGCTGGAGTTGTAATTTTACAAAAACTCTGTATCCAAATCTTTGTTAAGCCAGAAAGACTACTTAAGATGTAAGTACTGGAAACATTGGCCACATTTTCCAAGCTACAATTTAACAGTGTATTGAATTGCTTAATTGCAGAATGGACCCTGAAATCATTAGTGATGCTCACAGTGTATGTCACAGCTAAAATTCCACAGAAGCATATTTTTAAAATTATCTCTTCTTCCACTTAGCCATTTTGCTCAAGAATCCCTTTCTCATGGCAGAGTTGGTAAAACATACATCACTCAAAGCACAAAGAATGCAGGCTGTGCTCTGCTTTATGTCAGATGATTTCATCAGCTCTTGGAGAAGGACCTTGAATAAGGATGTTGGCAGATACAAGTCCTTTTGGTTTGATTTAAAATTGCGATATATTAATTTTTAATTGTAAGGAAATGTACACTGTACATGGGGCACTGAAAATGTGCAAGAAAAGAGGTGGTCTTTTGGAGGCTCTAAAGGCACTGTCACTATCCTTTCACAGCGGAGGAAAAGCGAGGGATTCAGACAGCTTCAAATCCTTACGAGTTCCTGCATATAACAACATGGAAACCTTTGTCGAGCTGCACAGTCATCACATAAAGCTTTATGCTCCCACATGCTGGAGCCAAAGGTACAAAATGGTCACTTGAGTTTCTGGTTGGTTTATTGACTGTTTCCAGTTCAGCCTTTGATGTATCATTGAATTATTATTATTATCTCCTCTGACAGAGCTTAGAATTGCCTGTGTGAGATTTTTATAGTACTCATCGAACTGCAGTTCAATAAAAGTCAGTCCTTCAAAACCACATATGGTTAAAATAAGCATTTTTGCTGGCATTTTTTTCTTCGCTCACGTTTCATGTCGAGAAGGAGATAAAGCCAGTCCTGTAAAATTCTGTGTGCTGTAGCTAACGCTAAGCTCTGTTTGTCCATGAGGAACTTAGAGGAACCAACAGAATGTTATTAGCTTCATCTAATCAGATCAAAGTATCATCTGCTATGCTCATCAACAACAATAGTTCAGGAGGAAGCATCTGCCCCCAGGCTTTATTAAAATTGTGTGGGCTTTTTTTAAGTTTTGGTTTTTTTTTAACTCATCGAATGAAAGAACAAGGAAGCAAACATTTGAAGATGAACAACAGAAAGCAAATGTTCATTCAAAGGAGATGCTAAAATAATGCCTAAATCAACTTTAAAAAAAAAAAGTTTAAACATGTCATAAATTTTTTTCCAATGTTAGAAAATTTTCCACTGCTGGAAGTTCAAAATATTCTTGGAAAGCAGTCATCCTATCTGTGATCTCAAAGAAGTCTGATTCAATAGTAATAAAATATTTCCCTATAATGCAGAGGTTTCATATGATTGTTCAAACAATCCCAGGCACCTGATGTGTCCAAATGAATACAACGTGAGGATTAGGTCTAAACTTGTAGGTTAAACAGGGCTAGGGCAAAATTTTGGCACAGACAGCTAGCAGTCTTCCTGGAATGGCCCTGGAACTAGCACTGGCTGGGGACCTGCCTGACCAAGTGCTGGCAGACTGGACACAGCCAACCTGCTCTGAAGGCCAGGTAGGTTTAATAACGTAGGCCTGAACAGGCAGTGATAATTGCACTCAGGGTTAGAGAATTGACCCTGTCTAATTTGCTGGTAACAAACATAACCAAAGTGTCACCCAAAAATTCTTAACATTTTCTGCATGGCTATTACCACACCGCTCTCAAACAAGGACACAATTGTGAAAAGTTGAAATGCATATTGTTGCTCTACAAAACCAGAGTGGAATTGCAAAGCCCTGGTGGCTTTTTTTGTTTTTTGGTTTTTTTTTTCTTTGTTTGTTTTTTGTTTTTTTGCTTTTTTTTGGTTGTTTTTTTTTTTTTTTTGAGAGGGGGACAAGCAAATGAGAAGTACTCAGACAGATGGTACAGTCAGATGGAATGAATTCCTGAGGAGGATCTCAGCAGAGAGAAGGGGAATAGTGAGCATGGCAAAAATATGGGAATAGCAGCTGCCATAGCTGCTCCTACAAAGTAAAACAAGCTGAGCAAATCGCCTGAGGAGCATGCCCTCTGCCACATCCAGAGGGGAGAACAGAGAATGCAGCTTTGCAGGGAAGCATAGTGCCACGCAGATGGGAGGTGTAAGGCAGCTGCTGGAAAGGGAATGAAGATAATTTCAAAAGCTCACAGATGGAGTCAGCCACAGTATACGTTGAGACCCAGAGGATTGTCCAGCTCAACAGGCAGTGATGAATGCCAAAGAGAGCAATGACAAAGCTCAGACCACAGAGAAACACAAGCTGAGATAATGTTGATTCTGAATGAGTCAGCTGGAGATCCAGATAAATTGCTAGTAAAAGATTATTTGCAATGGCAGAGTGCCAACAGCAGATAGTCATCCTCTGCCTTCCCAAAGAGCATTTCCTTCCCATGGCAAAGGTGGTAGATGATGCTTATCAATAGCAAAGAGATTCCAGCTAACAGGAACACAGTGTTATACGATGGCTTGTCACAGTGCTATTCCTCCCCACTCTCTCCCTTCCCAGATGCAAGGGTAATCATGGTGTCCACACATTTTTCTCCACTGTATCACAGGGTGCTGAGGAAAAATGGCTGAAACAGGAAAAAGAAGATCCATGACCTCAGCTTTTGCATTGTGGTATCAAATGAAGAAGTAATGGTAGGAAGGGCATGGCTTAACCCTGCAGCCCAGAGATGGGGGTGTTTGCTGGGAATGGGGTATGTGTAGGGCAGCTGCAGCAGGTGAGATGTGAGGAACTGAGACAGCATGAGTATACATAGACTACTTTGAGAATTTAGCTACCAATACCTGTCATGGGACCTTAGTGAAATACTTTTTTCCATGGCTCTTGGCCTGGCATAATTTTCTCAGGGATGGCAAAAGTCAGTTTTCTGCCACTGAGCAGTTTCCCAGCTGAACTGCAGTAGATTTATCTGGAACATGGCAACATTAAAACTCTTCAGCAAAATGGTTACTAGATTGCTTTTCATGGGCAAACAATCTTTTTTCTCCCCTCATTCTTGGAAATGCTTGAAGCATTCTAGTTGGAACTTCCAAAAACAATTCAGGCTCAGCCAGAAGTCCAGCTTGAACAACTGAAGTCTGGCAAAGCTGTAAGCAACTGCATTTCATACAATATTCAATTTTTAAATGAAAATTGTCAGGCAAACTAACTGCAGAGTAAGCTGATAGCAAGACTGTTATCTATGCCTTCTCTTCTACGCTGCAGCTTAATGTCATGTTAGCAACTGTCACACCTGGCTTTCAAAGTAGCATAACATTTGCTCGCATTCTAACTTCCAGTTTTCATCTATTGCTACTTCACAGTTGATAAGCTATATTTGTTAACATGATATCAAAGCATGATAACAGAAATCTTTTAAATGCATCTCTTTGCAGAGTCTCAGATTATTTTTTAGGTCAGAGAAATCTGTGTAAGCCACACAGAAAGATTTGGATGGAACATTCTGTTTTTTCCCAGTTTTCCCATGACTTTAAGAACTCAAAAAGAAAATTTAAGAGAAAGTATCTGAAGCAATTGACTTTTATCAACTAGTTATCTTGCTACAATTAAAAAGATGAGACTGAGAACATACCTGTGTTCATAAGACTTATCAACAAATCCATCCCATTCCTTTTGTATTAAGAAAATCTCACCTATTTTAAAAGATGCTAAAAATAAAGGCACAGCTTTTATTGCTATAATTCATATATTCATTAAATTTTTGTTTGTATACAAAACATCAGAAGTAGTAGCTGTTCTCATATTCACTGCTGTATTCTCTGCAGATTTCAGTTTCTTAGAGAGGACATGAAAAAAGAGGTTTGGAGAATTGGTGAACATATGCAGTACCTTCTCAAAGATGCCCTCAGAAAAGTCTAAGTATTCCTTATAACAATTTCAGCCAAGCTTGCTAAGTTTTATCCTTTATTTGATCTGCAAATGACCAATTCTGGCAACACTCTGAAAGCATATTAAAAACAACGTAACATCTGCAATTTGTGTGTTTCTGACTGTAATGCACGATGACAGTAATTTTAAGACGAACCTGACACTCTGCCAGACTTCTCTGCGATGTCCTTGGGAATTCTGACCCATTACACTAGAATGAAGTTTTGATGCAAGCTGTTTAAGGCAATATCTCTTTCCATAAAGAAATAGTTTTGATTATATGGCTTACATAGACACAATACTACTCTTCAGTTAGAGTCCAAAAGATTCTGCTGCACTGGCAGAACTGCATAACGGGACATGTCTGCCACTCTTGAGAAGCCTATGGAAAAAAGAATTGCACCAAAGAAGAGATTTATCATCAGCCAAAAGTAAAATACGTACACTAGGTATTTCTTAAAACTGTCAGTGTCTACATAATCTAATAACTCCACTGGATTCACAGTAGCTCAAACACAAGAAACCTAGGTTTTTTTTCTATTTGCACTGGTAGAGTTATTTATTTTTTCAGTGGTAGCTTTGTACTTAACTATTTATAGATATGAAGAGAAATGGGATTACAACATCAATCCCCAAATTTTCCAGCACTGAGTCAGTTCTCATGGCCTAGAGAAAAGTAGAGAATTCCCATTACCAGTGGAGGAAGTAGACAGCCTAATTGGATCCCGCAGATGTAATGATACTGGGTGATATCTTCTAATAAACAATTCATTTCACTTAAAAGGACAGTTTTGATTAATCTGAAGCAGATTTGGGTCAAATTCACTATATAGTTTCACTTTGCTGTTTTTGCTTTATTTTTTTTCCCCCATACTAAAGTCACAAGATGCCAGATAGATTTCTGCCTCACTCTCATATTATAAGAAAATTGTTTCTTTGACATCTTTTTTCACTAGCCTTTGAAGTTCAAATACTGTTCAAAGTTCTTACTATACAGCAAAAATATGGTTGAAATTGCCTATATGATTCAAAACAGGTATTTTGACATGACTGAGTATTAGGTCAGAGGGAGTAACAAAAATTCTAAGACTTTGCATTTAACTTTAAATCACCTCAAGCTCCTCCAAGGATGAGGCATTCACCACCTCTCTGGGCAACCTGAGTTCCAATGCTTTACTACCAATATTGTAAAAAACTTTTTTCTTATATCCAATCTAAACCTCTCTTCTTATAGTTTGAAAGATTTCCCCTGTCCTGTAACATCATATCTTGCTAAAGATCTGGCCCCTTCTTTCTTATACCCCTCCATTTAGATACTGAAAGGCCGCTCTTATGCCTCCCCAGAGCCATCCCTTCTCCAGGCTGAACAGCCCCAGCCTGGAGAACCTGTCCTTGTAGAAGAGGTGTTCCATTCTTTTTGTTTATTTTCATGGCCCTCCTTTGGATGCGCTCCACCAGGTCTATGTCTCTCCTGTACTGAGGACTCCACATCTGGACACAGTACTTCAGGTGAGGCCTCATCAGCGCAGAGTAAAGGGGCAAGATCACCTCCTTCAACCTGATGGCCACGCTTCTTTTGATGCAACCCAGGATGCAGATGACTTTTTCATGGTTCCAAACTCCCGTTTGTCTTTCTGTTCTTTAAATTTTGCTAGAAGTGCCCCATAGGAAAAACAGTATTTCGCTATCTGCTAAAATATTTAATACAAACAAAAACTAATGCACTTCATTGTAAATCCCAAAAAAATATAACATTTACTTGGTTTTATTTTAGGCTCAGTGGCTCAGTTACCTATCAAAAAAATACAGATATGCGCACTGCCTTAATCAGAATTAAATTTCCTGGTAATCCTTTGAAGGACCAACTGAGCAATATCTCCCTCCCACAGTTATTTTTGTGGCTGGCTGCTTCTCAAACTCTACTTAGTTCTTCCTCTCTCTTACATTTTTGGAGGTTCAGGGGAAGAACTTGGAGCTCTGGAACAAGTAGAAAAAAAAGAACATTTCAACATTTATATCTGGGAGGAGAAGTATTATATTTGTGAAAATTCTCTTTTGTGCACAAACCATTATGGTATCACTGAGTGATAGAATACCACACAAAAGCTTTTGTGAACCAAGAAATCAAAGCTATATTTATTAACCATGGTAACAAGTGCAACTACTACTACTACAAAACATGTAAGGTAACAACTAATGTAATGGTAACAAATAGCAACTGACATATCGCATAGCTATATATACATTATTATTTTTTTATTCACAGATTCAAAAGCATATATATTTACTTAGAGTGTGGGAGGGGATAAGAAGCAAGGGAAAGAAGAGGAGCTGTCGTTGCACCATTAGCAATTGCTGTGTGGCTCACCGCCCAGAATGTAGTCCAGAACATGACATGACTGCAGCCATGGTGGGCTCTGGGCTCCTGCCCACCACCCTAGCTCTGGCTGGAGCTGTCTCAAGGCTGGGAAATCCTCTGGCACTTTGACTATGTCAACTCTCCCTTGGCTAGTAAATACTCCTCTAGTATTTCATAAAACTCATAACTGCAGTCTCTTTTAGAGACTAGCTGCATCGATTACTTTATTCCTGTATCCCCTTCTCACTGACCCCACTCAGGTTCTCTGGTGTTTGCACTTTGCTCTGTGAAACTATTTTTTTAATGTGTATGTAGTTCATTACAAATAACCAGTATGACTAATTTCATAGTTACACAGTTGTGCTGTGATGCAGGTAAAGCCATGAGGAAGCCAGAATTTTCAGCCTAAGTAAGGGAGCCTTACAGGGTTGATGTTGGGGTGAACTGAAATGCTATCTGTCAGCTGTAGCTGTCAGCAAAAATATTAAAGAAAGAGCAGCTGCATCATACCCTGAGCCGAGGAGTGGAGCAATCATTGCTCCAAATAGATTTTAGAGTCAGATGGAGTTTTCTTTTAATGAATAGTCATGAACTGTTTATTTCCAAACCTCATTTGAACCAGTTGTTAATATTACTGCTTTTAAAATGTTCAAAACAGCAACAACAAAAAAACTTGCAATGCAAGCAAAGAGGTGTTTAGAATGGGACTTACTAAAAGGTATGTTAATATACAATTTGTCCCAATTATTCTCAGCTTCTGTATCCATAAATTTGCCCCCACTGTTTTAGAGTATAAGCGCTCATATGGCAATAATATTGATACAGCAACAAAAAAAAAAAATCACAGCAATACTTCTCTGTTGGAAGAAAAATTCTCATCTTATTGTAGCTTCTGTAGCATTTTTTTTCTTCCTTTTCAGAACACTTCATTAATAAGATACTTAGCCATCCTAGAAATATTTATTGAAAAAATAACATCTTGCAGTCTTTTTGGGTAGGGATTAAAGAAAATAATAAGATACAGCTTCGTCTGAATCTTGAATTCCAAGATAAATGTAATACTGCTTGTGGCCGAATGTTATTGTTTACTGTTTGGAAAAACTTATGCAAGAACATAATACTGTGCGGATTTTTGAGCTGTTGCAATGAAGTACAACCAGACAGGGTATACTGCCATGAGTCAGAAAACCTGGATGTTCCTGGACAGAGGCCAAGGGAGCTTAGACACATCAGAAATGTGAGGTATATGCATCCTCCGGGGGAGACACACAGAGTTGTTTTGAGCATCTTAAGCTTCCTGATTCAAGCAGCAATCAAATGACCACCTTGAAATGAAATTACTGGCTATTTTCAGATTCCTTTGTTTTAATATCAGGAAAACAAAAATGAAGTAAAATGAAGTAGGCTTTCCAGTGGAGCTCAGAGATTAGTTATTAGGCTTATACTTGAGACAGCAGGTCCAGACCCTCAAGGCTTTACTTCGTTGTTTCACTATTATAAAGAAAACAAAAGCAAACAAACAAAAAAATCCCACCAACAACACACACACAAAGACCAAGCCAAAAAAGCACAAATTCCAAAAAAATCACTGAAATGCATAGTTTACCATGAGACTTAAAATTTCAAACTCATTGCTGTTAAATGCTCTAGGACCTTTTTGTAAGAGTATGGGTAAGAAGTTCCCCTCACCACAACACTAAATCATTTGCTGAAACTCTGCTGCATTTCAGTACAGTGCATGCATGCAACCTCTTAGCACTTTTGGAGAGTTTAAAATCTTAGCATGGGCTCTCATTTTTCAAGGGGACAGAACTGGTTCCCTAAACCAACTTGGGGATCACATAAATAGGTAGTGTTGGTTTTGTTTCCTTTACACTCACCATTTCTGTAGGTGAATATAACCAACACGGACTTTTCACTATTCCTATCATTTCTCAGTACTTGTTTTCCTTCTCTTCCCTCAACCCTTCCCCGTATCTCATCACAGAGGAGGACTACAGCTTTCACTGCTTCCCTACCTGTCCTTTCATACATGTGGGTTGCCTTTTGGACTTCCTCGCTTTGCACTTCTTATTTCTGTCAGAGGAAGTTCTCACAATAAAGAACAGGTCTTCCCTTCATAAAATCCCCAGAAAGTCAATTTATTACCCAATTCTCTCCGTCCACAGGAAGGCTCTCAAGTAAACAAACAACCTTCAGGTCTCCTACATTGCTCTGGAGTAGATTTGGGCTCACTGTCACAGTTACCACTGCCTTTAAACTCAAGCAGGGCATATGACATGGATTGCTTGGGCTTTCTTGTGCTGTGTTTAAGCAGCTGTGCCAGCAAACGTTGGCCAGTCTTGTATATGCTGTGGCAATTATGTGAGTATTGGACTCCTTCCTGCTGCCAGCCTCACTGTCTCCCCTGTGTAATGGTATCACTAGTCACGCACATTTAAGATCTCAAGTTAAGCTTGAGAAGTCATGGGTCCAGGAGATTTTAAAGTAATACATCATGGAGTCCTGTTGGTGGCATTTTGGTGTCAAATCATCTAGAGCTTGTAACATTCAAACCTTGAAGCTCTGAAGGCTGTACTTTTTAAATTGTTTTTTGTTTGTTCTGTTTTTAATTTTATCTGTTTTTAATCAAAGCTGACAGTCATATAATGGCAACATAATTCCTAGAGCAAGTCCTTAATGAAATGGCAGTTGCTGAGAGAGCCACCTGAGCTTCTACCATTACTCTAACCAACTGGGCTAGCCTGAAGACTCAAGCTGCTCACTGGTCCTGTAGGTGTCAAGCAGCATTGCTGGCCACTCCTTTTCTCCAGGAGCTCTCTCTTACTCCAGTCAGAGCAAAAGGTTGGTGAGCATCCCTTCAGCCCCATGGCAGCTCTGGGATGCCCTACTACCAGCTGATATGGGACAGCAACATGCCAGCTTGTCTTTCCCCATCTGTCTTCCCCCAAGGGCCTTTTTCCTGCCATACAGTTTTTTTTCCTCAGCGTCCCTCTTCAAAAACAAACAAAAAAACAAACAGACCCCTACCAATACCACTATAAATCATGGGAATTTCTGTTACCTTTAACTCTGTAGCTTTTCTTAGCAAAATAACAACATTCCCAGAGCTAACACCACCTTCTTTGCCCTGTGTGCAACTGCACCTGAATCCTTTTTCTTGAAATCTCTACATATTTTCCACTGGTTTGGTTCCTATTTTGGCATACTTTTGTTCTAGTAGCTTTCTAGTCAGAATTCTAGTCCTCCTTTTTCTGCTGTGTATAGCTAATTTCTTACCACCTACAACTCAAGGCACAGCTAAGCTCCTCTAAAAATACATATTCTTGTCACTCAGATAAATTCAACTGCTATTCCTACTTCTCCCAGTAGAATCTGGTTTCCAAGGAAGGCTATTTAAATCTCCTTATTCAAAGCTGTTGACATGATGTTCAGCACTGCAACATCTCAGGGTGTCAAAGTCACTGCTATATTTATCCTTGTAACATCCCAGGTGTTATTAAGAGTGCAGAAGTAAATAATTTGCCAAGAGTCATACAAGGAGCCACTGATATGGAAATTAGACATTTAAACAACCTCCCACTGTCCATGGTGTAGCACCTGACATTTTACAGTAAAAGTATCTGAAAAGGATAAACAACAACATTCAAACACAGTATGAATATTTTGGCAAGGAAACCTGAAATTAGCAAAGCATTTCTCATTAATAAGTAATCTATCAGATGTCATGTCACTCTTACAGTCTATTCCCTGCAGTGCAATTTAGTCTTTGTTTATATAACTAATGATGGATGTATCTAAACTAACTCTCCTTGTGTGCAGTCATGCTTGCCACATGCTTAGACACTCAATGCTGTCTTGGCATTTTTGAACTGACAGCACCAGTCCACAGAATTGGTGTCCCCACTCTGCTTATTTCTTAAGAAACTATGACAAAACCTGATGTTACCTTCAGGGTATTTAATGAATACTTATATAGATTATTTGGTTTATCCCTGATACATTACTTCATGCATTTTCTTCGTGCTATGGGAGAAATTTATTTTTCTGTCCATACTTAGCTCCACGTATTTTTCTAGCACTTCATCAGTTGTCAAAGAACTGTGGTGGTATAGGTTGCATGGCTCATAGATATGCTGAGCAGGGACTAGAAATTGGTATCACTATAGGGAATCTGCATTTCTGGAACTATGCAGCTTTCACTGTCAAAAGAAGGGTTCTGAAGAGGCCCTCCAGAGCCCTCACGTACTGCAATAACCTTACTGTGCATTTCTATTTACAAATAGATCAAATGCTATCTCATTTTTATATAACTCCCCATTCTCATAAAAAGAAGTTTCAAACTAATACTGTAGTTAAGAAAATATTTTCTGAAAGTGGGAAAGTCAGTTTAGTGATTTTTTTGTCCAACCCATTGTGTGAAAAAAGAAGGCAATGACAGTACCTTCTACTGGGATACAAGCACAATGGAGCAGTAGAAAACAACAAAGAAGAAAAGTTAGCTCACCCCTTCCAACAACCAGCAACTCTCCAAGAGAAGTGCAATTGCTATCCAGAGAGATACTGCTCCCTCAGCTGCTAACCCTTAAATGAGGATGAGGAGAGGTGGATCCAGGCTCCATTCCTTCTGGTCATTCAGGTGCATTGCTTGCACCTGAGCTCCCTGGGTTAGTCATGCCTTCTCACCTGGTGCTCAACCACTAGTTCAGCCATGACCTGGCAATTCCACTTCACCTGTAAACTACCCTTAAAACTACTAGCCATATGGATTCAATGTAGGGTATTTAAAAATGCTATTATCTGATTAACGTGTGACTTAGATACCCTAACATTTAAAACGCTAGGCTTCCTGGTCTTGTGTTGAAGTACTTCTCATCTGTCCTTGTCCATTCCAGTGTTTTTCAGAGTATGGTTCCTTCTCCTTAAATCTCAGTAGCTTTCTTGCTATCCTAACTACCACTGTAGCATATGGGCAGCCTGTATTCAAGAAGGGTAACATGTATGACCTGTGTGTGTGCAGATGATGTAAGCTCAAGTTCTTCCCTTATGAAACAAGTGTTGAGTTTGCTCTAGCCAAACACAATGGAATCTAAGGCCCCTGTTCACCATCAGCACTGAAATTTCCCTTGTTTTTTTCTATTCATCTGTACTGATGATGGCAAACTTCTAGTTACAGTGTCCAGTTTTAGGAATGTTACTTGCTGATCCATCTAAGAGAAACAGAATGCTCATTTTCAGTTATGAGAAATCCTGTATGGAAAATCTGCCTGACCCGTCTATTTGAGCTCTACAAGACCACCGTTTTGCCTTTTGCTTTATGCTACAGCAATCATCATCAGGTAAATTCAGATACTTTCACAACTAAGTGCTTTTCCAGACCAAAAAGAGCCTAAGCTAGTCTCAGGTTAATCAGACTCCATCTAGGAATCCTGTTTGCCATATATGCATCGTGCTCTCTTCTTGTTTAGGATACAATTAGAAATAGATGTTCAGTAAGAAAAGTGAACTCAGTAGTTGAAGGCAGTCCCCAGGGTTTCCTTCCTCAGTGTTTTCTCTCCTTATTTGCTTATTCTCTACTATATCTATGCCAATTAGGTAAAATGGAAACATAAAACTAGAATATACTTTTTTGTAGAAAGATAGCATCTGAATGGAATAATTCAAAATGTCTGGCTTTCAAACAGAATATGTCATGGATGAGAAGATTGCATTTTAAAAGATGTTGTAAGCTAGGATTGCAAATTAAAAACAACATTATTGGTTCTTATTATTTTAGGACACCACAGCAAACATTAAAAAAAGAAGTCCCAGTATTACTTCATTTGCAGTTCTCAAATTGTTGACCAAAGGACTGTGGCTTATGTTATTTCTAACCATGTTTTATTATAGCATATGGATGGAATACACTGATTATCATCACCAGCAAAATATTTCTCAGCTAGACATGTTCAGAACTTTCTGAGCCAAATAGGATGTAAGACATTAAAGTACTTAAGCTAATTGAAAATAATCAAAGACTCGAGCAAACTGATCAAACTCCAGTTAGTCCCACTTTGAGTGAGACTAAACAGCTTCTGGTGGTTCCTTACATCTAAATTCTGGTGCTGGAATTCCATGGCAGCTTCCATTCAGAGGACAATCAACTATGACTCTGCCTTTTACTATTTGCAATGCGATATCTTCTGTGACTTGGATTCCAGTTTCTGGCTTCTGCCACTCAAAGCAAGAGTGGTTCTCATTGCCAGCTGCCTCATAATATACAGTTCCTCTGGCGCTCAGAAGTTATGTTGCCATGTGTGTCCCTCTGCACAGAAGGGACGTCTTGTTCTGTACTGCGTTTCACACGCTTGAGGACATCTAGCATGGCATGATTCCCTTTCGTCTATTGCCCAGTGTAAAAAATCACAATGTTAATTTTTCTTTAAAGAATTTTACCAGACTGAAGAACTGAAATCCTTATCCACTGAAATACAATTCAAGATTCTGTTATTAAATAAGTCCTTGTGAAAGAATAAAAGAAGGAAAACTAAGACATGGCAGAAAATTTACAGTATTCTTTACCTTAAAATGTAGATCCAATAAGGGTTTTTGTTCCCCTTTCATGTACGTTCTTGCAAGTGGTTTTTAAATGAGTATTTTTTCAAGAATTTGAATTATGTATTTTAAAAGTAAGAATGTGCTTTGAGTCACATAACCAGACAGGATATTCATAAAACCTCATACTATCTACTATGTTCACAAATTTGAAGTTGAGGATAAATTGCGTATGTTTTCTTTAGTGTGTATTTGTTGTCACAGTAACTGCAATTTTCCTAATAAATGGAAATTGCATCGTTTCCTTAAGTATTTAGGTTATTGCACTGAAATAGCATCATGAACTCACCGCCACTTCTCTTTCCTGTTGTCAGGCTAGATCTCATTTAGTTACAGGAACAGGCACTAAAACAGGTTAGTTTAGATGTGTGCATTATTATTAGATATGTGTGCATTAGAAAGCTGAAGCGAGTCTGCTTAGCCCCATTACACTCTATGACTCATGCATGTGTGGGAAAGACCTTATTTTCACAGAGATCTCTTAGATAAACAAGGCAAGTTGGCAGCAATTCGATTACACTGATGTTAAGCATCTCCTATTTTCTGCTGCATTCATTTGGTTTATATTTTCTGAAAAACGCAAGGAGTCTGATAAACTCTAATGAAAATTCTTGTACCAAGGACACATGACCTTTCATTTCAGTTACATTTTTTTAATAGGAGCAGCCTTAAAATCAGTTCCTAAAAATTCCTGTTCTGTTATTGCAGTAGAATCTACTTCAAAAAAAAAAAAACATAAATACAAAAAACCCACATTTGTTAGTGAAGCTGTAGCTCTTGTTATCCATGGCCATAACACACTAGTGAGATAATCTCTCCCACCTTCTCAACTTATAAGCTCCTAAATACTGTGGACTTTGAAAAGAAAATTGATTTAGCTTCCAAAATATTGGAACAAATTTTTGAACAGGATAAATTACAAAATACAATACACTTTCACACCATTTCCCCAAAATAGAAAAGCAAAGAAAGCATACCTTATTGTATTAAAGAATCATTAAAGTATATAAATCAAAGCAATCTTTACAGTATTAAAGAACTGTTAAAGCATACAAATGAAACCCAGATAGTTTTTTGCAAATCCGTTGAGGTGTTTGCCCATGTTCTGAAAACCCACTGCTTTACATTGAAGTGAGTTTGTTCACATCACAGATCATTAATATTTTAATTGCAGTTTTATCATCTTTGAAATGAAACTTACTCAGATAATGTTCAGCAATCTTAGATTCACACACCCCTTGGCTTGTGTCAGCTAACAGCAACTAGATGAGTTGCCCATTTAAGGAAAAAACTACAGGCTCCAGCCTATTTCCCTGCACTTCACATGTGTTTGTCCCACTCATTCAGCAATTCATTCTGTAATGCCAAAAAGCATTTCTTCTCTTACGTATACTTGTGCCTTTAGGATATACGCTCTTAATGGTAGGAATTCTTTCATTCTCTGTATTTGCAAAGCGCGTAAATCATTTTGGAGGCAACCACAATCTATGTAATTTTACATATTGCCTTTGCATGCTTTACTTTGGAAAAGATTTATAGTCCAGTTGAAGCAGAATGAGTGTGATAGGGCAAAGCCATCTTGAATGTAAAAACAAACAAACAACAACAAAACAATTTGTGCCAAGTTAGAAAGACTCTGTTCGCATTGATTTTAGTTTTTGTTGTGTTATGATACTAAGAATAAAAAGTAATGCAGATTATCTGCAGAAGCCGAAGGAATGGATGAAAAGATTAAAAAAAAAAAAAAAACAACACAAACAAACCCCAAACCTCTAAGCAACTTTAAACTAGAGGCAAGATTTTCACAAATCCATTAAGCATCACACAATCTGCAATGCTAGAGACTCCCACTGCCTCTCCTGAACAGGAAATAAGTACAATTTTTCTTAGCTTCTGGACACCAGTACCTCAAAGAATAATTACAGAATTGTGTCATAAATGTTAGTTTGTCTCCAGTATCACTAACTTGGTACAAAAACTAACTATTAATTGAGAAGAAGAGAGATTAAGAAATACTTATTATTTATAAAGCCAGTGTCAAAATAACCTGTAATTCCAACTTCTCATCAGTTTTATGCAACAAACGATTTCTGAAATTTGCTGGTATAATGCATAAAATTAGGAAACAACTTTCAGCAGAAAAAGCTGGCAAAAATGAGAGAAAAAGCGAATGAGCAGAAGAACCAGAATAAGACGACAAAGCTGAAAAGCGCATCTTTTGTGAATTTGTGCTTCTTGTAAAGAAGTGCTCAAATTTTAGCAGGTAACAACACTATCTTGTCACATACATGTTTTTCTAGATTTCAGTTCCTATCTCAGGTTTTAAATATTAAATATTGATGTTAAAATAGGAAATATGAATAGTTGAAGTTCTTTCTACTTTGTCTTTTTGTTTCAGGTGGTGTATTCACAGACAGTATAACTCTATTCTCCAAAGGGCATTTTAGATATGTAGAAGGACAAAATCCCTGCCCCCAAATTCAAATTATGTATTAAAATAGTATGGCAAGCTTCAACACTAAGTCTTGAGAAAGGAACAAAAGAAACAGGAAAAAGTAAAATGTTTCTTGAGAAAAAAAAAATTTGGATAGTAATAGAGATGATATCTTTTGTTAAATGCTCTTGAGAAAGCAGAAAATTTACACATTAATTATTGAACACCAAGACCTGTTCTTACTATACTTTAAGGAAAAAGCACGGCAGTACCGTGGTGAGCTTTGAAGACGAACTTCAAGTCTCAGAAATTGGTGTTAAAAAAAACCAGACATTCTATAAAGAGATTGAATAACTGAGGTGATGACAAATTACTCAGTTTAGATGCTGACTTTAACTGTGACTAGATTGGTTAAAAGAGGTCATAAATGGGAATATTCTTATTATGAAGGTGAAAGAGTGAGACACAGGCTAAGCCTAGAAGAGGATTCTCAATGGGAGGGAAACATAGCCTTTAGTACCATGAACTGCATCATTCATTTTGCACAGCTATGGGAATATAAACAAAATCAAAATATATAATAAGAAAAATAAATGAGTGGGCTTGTCTTCCAAGAAAATCTCTGCAAAGGAGAATATTGCCAAAACTGTAATGACTTTTTGATTTGATATAAAATCGAGCTTGGTTTCACAGTAATCATTAGTATAATTGGCTATTCTTCAAAAATGAAGCCATCTGTTGAATAGCCACATTGCATATTCCAGAGATTTGATTGGAAAATCTCAGAGCCTCTTTGTGGACACCTGTTGAGAAGAGTAATTTTAGCCTCCTTCTCCATTTTGAAATGGAAAGGAAGACAGATGTACGTAGAATCACAACTCCATGTTAGAATTAGAAGTTGCTATAAGACGGTTCAAAAGTCTTTTCATTTGATACAATTTTGCGGCTAATACATTTGCTGTTAGCTGTTAAGAACTTGGCTGAATGTAAATTGTACAAGAAAATTAAAATTGCAAAACCATACATTATACTGAGCAACAACTAAAAACACATTTTCCCACATTTTGTCATTTAAATGTATTCAGAAGGTCAAATTTGCTATTTCTCCATAGTTTTTATCATTTGCCAATTAATTCACTGAAAATAAGAAACAGTAACTTTACTCAAAGTCAAGATTACAAGAACTGTACAAATCATATCGTCTCAGCTTTATTTTTTATTGTACAGCTTTTTTTTTTTTTTATGAAAAGAAGAACTTTCTCACGATGTGTCCATATTAAAAAGTAATACCAAAGTTTCCTTCTCAGATTCAGACTTGGGATACCATAGTGCTGCAGTAATTCCACAGTAATCATTATCACATTAAATCATGGCCACCAAAATGCATTCCTATTTAGTGGTTAAGTAGCGTGCCGCTTGCTTTGAAATGAAATGCAAACTATATGACTTTTGCTTTTAAGAATTTTTCTCCATTCTAATTTATCTTATTTTTTCATAGGCAGCTACATTCCCAAACATCAAGTCAAAGTTACTTCAGAGCATTTTATTTTCATCCAGTCTGTAAGCATGTCACTGCCTCGATGTGGTACTGATGTGATTTATATTGTATGCAGGCATGAAGCAAGAATTATTTAGCTAAAGCAAAACCTTCTCCTCTACCTGAGGCAGCCCGAGCCCACAGACTGTGTGTCAAACTACAAAGACAGTCAGTACAGACTCAATTCATTCCTTTCTTAGAACAAATATATTTCAGCTGAGACAATTCCACATAAATCTGCAAACAAGGTTTTTGCAAGGGTTAAGTGCATTCTTTAAATATTTGCCTTCATAACTAAATTTGTATTACATTAATAATCCTTGCATCTTTTAAAAAATCATGGATACTGAATGTATTTTGTTTGGAGAAAATGGCTTTAAAAGATGGGGGGGAAATTCATTCTTCAATTGACCAAACAGCTTTTGTTAGTTTAGTCAAAGCAAATCATACGGAGCAATTCCTCCCTTAAATTACACAACCATTATGTGACCATAGGATATTCAAACAGATAAACAGGCTTCTATTGTGCTGTTGGGGTAAAAGATCTGAGAACTGGTTTCTTATTTATTTTCCTAAACGAAACAAACACTTTAACAGCAATACCCCAGCTCAAGTGTACTGGGATATAATAAATGTAAGGTCAGTTTTAAGAAGGTTGCATTATGCAGCTACTCAATCAAACATATATAAATATAAATTGATATAAATAAGTGCAAGAGGAAGAACCAAGAGCTGTTGTCACAAGGGTAGTATGAAAGGTTCCAGGTGTGCCTGCATGCTTGGAGTTGTTAAGGAAATGAAAAGAACAAATGTCCTAGGTCACGAAGTATTCACTCAATTTAGTTACTGAACTGCTACTTTCTCTTACTCGTCACACGCTGTCACTGTTCAGCTAAACTGTCACTGGTAAGGGGTGATATGTTTTCTATTCTATTCTTAAAGCTTGGTTTGTCTTCTGTCAGCACACGGGCAGACACAAGAAAGATAGAAGTCAAAATCTATGCACACTATTTTCATATTACTATTAGCTACTTGATTCTGCTTGCTCTAAGAACTGTAAAAGTTTGAGCAAAGTTTTTCTGTGACAAAAGCATAAAAGTAAACATCCAAAATGTTTATTCCAGCTTCTATCTACTGAAGTTTCCAAATCATGCAGAAGATTGACCATAGAAGGAAGCAGACAATAATCACTAGGAAAAAAAAAAAAAAAAACTTGTAAAAAGAATGCCTCGGAATGGTTAGCTCAGTCTTACCTGTCAGCAAGAACTTAGGATATATCCTTTGCACTGCAAGATTGCAGTAGCTTGTCCCACAGCAGTAGCCTGATCCAGCCCAAGAGAACACAAAGAGAGGAACTTTTCCCACTTTTCTGGGTCTACCAGCAGCTGAAGTAATGAAGGAAACAGGGCAGAGTACTGAGGACCGGAGTTGCTTCTCGCAGAAATCCCGGGCAGAAGAAGTAGGAGGTATACTCTGTCTGTGTCTCACCCAGACTTTTGTTTAAAAGTTTTTTCAACTGTTGCTAGGTGGTGTTAGGCTTTGGCAGTTTAGTTCTCAGATTGTATTTCCCCTCTTCTGGTCTCTTCACACAGTGTTACAGCAATGACTTTGTTGAGCTCAGCTCGCTTGTGCTATATTTAACCAGTGTTCTCAGCAAGTCAAGCCTGTCAACAGCTGAGAAGTTTGGAGCAGGCTTTGCTGAGTTCCTCAGCTGCTGAATTATCAGTGGATGTAGCACTACACAGCCTAGCTACTACTACATTCACTGAAAGATTGTGGGGAAACTGTCAAATCCTTTTATGGGCTTCCAGTGACTTCATGGGGGTAATTACTATTTAAAGCACTAAGTACAAGATGTGTATTTAGGCATATATTTTAGACTGGTAGAGAAAGAATACTTGTGTTCACAGCAGATGAGTTCAATTATTTATACAGTGAGGATTTTCCTAGGACATGTAGGAAGTTTATAATTTGAAAGGTATGCACTTCACTTGAGGAAAAATTACACGCGGGGAGAACTTTCTGCAGCATAATTTTTACAGAGTTTAAATACGTTAAGGTGACATAGAGAGAAATAAATGAAAGGCTTAAGCTGGAAAGTTTTCAGTGTGATGTTTATTCCAAAGATAACCTCCTTCTTTTAGACTAAGAACTTCCTATAGAAATTCGTACTCTGAAGAAAAGTAAAGCCACACAAGACCTGATTTGATTGATTTGAAGCAGGAAAGAAGGAGTATTAGGAATATGTCACTCTAGCATTGTGTACATTTTGGTGTATCCATGCTTGCTTCTGGATCTAATTACTGATGCTAATTCCAAGTCATAAGTCTCTTAATCAAATGATCAGCAGGAACAACAGACAGCTTTTCAGCCCACAGACAACCATACATTAATGTTCTCCAAAGAATTTGCAGTCTTGGAATCCAGAGTAAAGTTCTAGCGAATCATGCCACAACAGGCCCTGTAAACATCCCTGGCAAGGAAAACTGCTGACCCTAACAACTCTTTTCTGACCTGAGTCAGAAGGGGCTCTTTTAGAATGACCTACCCTAGTGACAATTTGCCATATTCATGAAAAAGGAAAAAGTAGAAAAATGCTAAAAAATTATTTAATTACTTTCATACTTGCACCTGGAAACATGCTATCCTTTTCAGAGCAAAAGCAAGAGATTCAAGCAAATCATAACACTCTTTGGTGACACTGGGCCACTGTATAGATAACAGGATGGACAGCAGAACTGGATCATGCTCTTTAGGGTGCCTTCAACACGTAGGAACCTAATTGGCTACATGAGATGACAAGGGCTGAGCACAAGCTGTTATAGGAAGCAGCTGTAGCTTGGTGCTGTCTGTCTCTGAAATGAGACAGGTTTGTATTTTGCTTGATTTGTGTTATTTTCTAAACAAGGAAGGAAGAGTGAAGGAAGACTTTCATTCCCAATGAGCTTATAAGGAAAACATGTAGTAAATATTAAGTATTATGTCAAGTAACTGATATTTAGACATGGATGGTACATTTATAAATGTCCCAAATGCTTCCATTGTATGAAATACATTTTATTTTGGAGACCAAGTAATAAACACTAATTTCATGTTGTCCATTTAAATATTTAACTTGGACAGAATATCTAGAATGTACAAAAATATAAACACTTCTATTTTACAGAAAGAGCTATTTGGAAGATTACTGTAAGAACAGATAATATATTGGCACAAAGCATGCTGTTGCATGCTTCCACTTCTAACTGAAGTGAATTATACATATCCACATTCTAAAAAGATCTTCTAAATTTGTTCTCTCTTATAAAATTAGTGTACTTCAATCAGATGAGTAACTTTTTGATGACTTTGGCCTTAACTTCTTGTTCAAAGTGCAATATTAATAGTACTTCATTCACCTACAAAAAATTAGGAAACAAAACAATTAACTTGGCTCATAAAACTCACAGAAACCAAATAATTCTCAGCATTTCTCTCCCATTAGCTAGTGGCATATTCACTGAGTGGAAAACAATGCAACTTCTAAGGAGGCAATCTCTGCTGCCAGCCCTTGTGGGTGGGTTTCAACAGTGACCTGCTGATGCAAGCCTGCTCCTTCTAGTACACTTGCAATTTTACTCTTCGGCTGTGCACCAAAAACATTAGTCCTATAAAAGTGGGAATTTCAACAAAAATTTTAGGAAAACAAAAGATTCTGCATGTGAATTGAGGAAAATACAAGGACTACAAGGACATTTGCATAGAAAATAATGCAATGAATCTGCATTACTGAAGCTTTTAATTTAGTGTGGTATAAAAATGTTTCACAGTTGCATGTGTATGTATGTAAATGTTTTCCCTACTGCCTTGAGAGAAAAAAATGATTATAAAACATAGGTTATGGAGGCTGGAGAATAAGAAGATAAACTGAACCACAGAAGAGATGTTTGAGCTTGGCATCCTACATGAGGTCCTAGTATCAACACAGATCATCCTAAGTCGTAGCAACATCTACAATGTTTAAAGTATAATAATACTATATCTAGAAGGTATGACATCTCCTAATTAAGCAACCAGGGTACAAGAATCCAATGTAAATACTTCCTCAAAAGACAATTATGGAAGCCAAAGTTCTCAGCATTATTTCAAACAAAAACCCAAAGCCATGTAATGCAAAGGGGATGGAATTTGGCCTGAGAGAGTGAACAGGAGGAGGAGTAGGTCCTGTTCCCATCTTTGGAGATAACGTTAGACAGATATAGAAGACAGACTGTCATTGTTCACAGTGTCATATTTATCTGTGCTTACTTAACCATAAAATAGAAGGCTTTTTTTTTTTTTTTTTTAACCTTAGCTGCTCTAGAGGAATTCATGACTTGAGGCAGAAATAACTGGCAGAAAATCCATTCTTTTTTTAATGACAAGATCAAAACATATTTCTTCTTCTGAACTTATTGGTCCCTCTTGACCTTAAAATGAGTGTCTGTAAATATGCTTTTTCTGAAACACATACAACACCATTACTAGATAATTTTTATTTTAACTCTACATCATTTAGTACGTGACTATCATTCTCTTAAGCCATAGGTATGATATCTTGATGATATCTTCTTCCTTTTCAAATGTTTTACATGGTAATTAACTAACTAGCCCAATACATTTGAAACAATCTAAACAAACGGCTTATTGTTTCCTGAAAAGCTCTACTGTGGATGTAATTTGGTGAAAGCATCCATGGTCAGTACTTTATTACACTGCTCCTTAAAACATTTTGAAGGGTAAAGAGTCATCAGTACTTTAGTTTCTGAATAATTAATTTTTCATTTGCTTGAAGGGTAGCGTGCCATGGTCTTCTGACACGCTGCTTTCCTAAGACTTACTGTTCCCTTCCATAAATGCTATATTATTTTAGGTTGCATTGATGCTTCCAGCTTTGTATAGTCTTTAAAGTATACTTGGCAGGGAGGGTGGTTGATCACGTTGTGATTGCCACGGTCTTGGCTGGATCTCCTCAGTCTTTATTTTGAGAAGGGAAGGTATTTTTTTTCTTTCATTTTTGCTGATACTCTTGTCACTTCATAAAACTAATACTGCTTTTTAGACATTAGATCCACTGTAGACCTCAGATTAAGCATCTGCTTTTTTTAGAATCAGAAGATAAAACTATTATAATAACTATAATATTTCTGCCATTTAGTTCATAGATTTCATTTAGCTGTCTCTTTTGATAATCTTGCCAAATTAATGAAATTAATAAAACTTGGTGATGTTCTACAATCCAAATATCTTCCCAGATACATAAATTCTTTTCCTAAGGAAAGTTAAAAAATTGTATAATTAAGACTGCTATTTCTGTTTTACTTACACTTTTACCTCTCTTTTTTCTATAATCTGCAAAACAGATACAATCAATCTTAATTTTGCAAGTCATAAACATTTCAGAAATATTAAAAAAAAAAAAAAATCAACACCTTAAGATCCTTGCTACAGCCACAAACTTCCAGGAACACTAACTTGAGCTTTTTAATTTTTCCTGTAATATCCTGCTTTATCAATGATATAAAAATAGAATGTCTTTCATTTTGATTTATCTTATGTTGTCTTCATCTATATTCTCTCTTCATAAATAATTTTTGTCTTTTTTTTTTTTTTTTTTGTAATTTTAATGAAAGAAATGTTAAAATGCTTGGATATTTCATTTATTTAAAATGTTCTTCCATTCTGCCAACAAAAATATCACCATTTCATAAGTCTTTTCCAAATGAAATGAACATAATTCAAAGATTAATACAGACAGATACACAGTCACAACAAGACTGTCAGATGGCCTATCAGGCTTTGAGGGGCACAACACTGTCCATGACAAAGGACAGTAAAAATAGTGATAATATTATATCATGTTTGGACACTTAAGTCTGAAGCCCCAAATCCTGTCACTCGTTCCCAACTGGGTCAAATGGAGAGAGTCTGAAGCCTGGGGGAAAGTGCCTGCTCAGGTCTCTGGAAATGGAACAAATTTGCTCATTTGCTCTGCTGCCACACCCCAGGAATGGTATGCAACTTGCTCAAAGACTATGATAAAAATGAGCTGAAGATAGATTGTTTTTAAGTCCAGAATAGACTATTTTGATAATCTAATATAGCCTCCTTCACAGAAGTGCAGGGGAATTTTCCTCAAGAAAAGCAGCAAATTGCAGTGAGTTAAAGCACAACTTTCAGAAAGATTATATAAATCAAATACAGGTAATCTGAAACATCAACATGCAATGTAGACCAACAGGTAATTATTCTTACTATTTCAATTTAATGAAAACTTTACAATTTGTTTCCAGTTTGTTGTTGGCTGACCAGCTTTCAGCCCATTCAGTGGATAGTCAGCAACACTCAGCCGCTCTCAGTTTGTGGAATTCTAAACATTTTTCTGCAGAGATTAACACTCCTGTGGAGAAAATCTAAGTCTACAGAAGCTAGACTTGTTTTTCTTGTTTTTCTGTGCCCCCCTTGGAAACAGTGCAGAGATGTCCTTGGATCACAGAATGAAAGAATTCTCAACTACTTTTCCCTGGCAAAGTTACTGAAGACCAAATTGGTTATGAGGCTTCTCTTTTATAGACTAAATTCAATGAGTTTCTTACTATCCCTTAGCAGCTACTTGCATATTGTGAAAGTCCACTCAAGTTGCCTACAGTTGTTTAAAATAAATAGATAAATCAAGTAAATAAGCAAGTACCCTACTTGTGTAAGCCTGTGATCCCCATAAAGGACTTTAGGGTACTGAAGGATGGCAAGCAAGAGAGGTGGTGGATACGCCCCCCTTTCAAGGCCAGGCTGGACGGGGCTCTGAGCAAACTGGTGTAGCTGTAGGTGTCCCCATTCATTGCAGAGGAGTTGGATTAGATCCCTTCCCTTAAGGATCCCTTCTTACTCGGATGATTTTATGATTCTATGATAAAATTAACTATCAGA
Source organism: Tragopan temminckii (assembly GCA_028571105.1). Lineage (NCBI taxonomy): Eukaryota > Metazoa > Chordata > Aves > Galliformes > Phasianidae > Tragopan > Tragopan temminckii. The sequence continues at coordinate 67,474,662 of JAOWBP010001760.1, read as the reverse complement.
TCAATATGAGTAAATACAGATAAGTTTTGATAAAAGTACTGTACTATTTTGAGGATTAAATATTTCCTTGAAAAGACACCTAGAGTACGTTTCATGAATAATCCCACTGAATGACAGTAGTCCTGTATCTTCTCAAGATTTGTTTGTGCATTCTTCATCCCCAAATGGATTCCAAAAGAATTGTTACCCATTACTGTAATGTAATTTGAATATCACTTTTCATTTAATATTAGTATGAAGCTTTTCTAAAGATCTATGTGAAAAAAAAAAAACACTTGGAAAGGAACGTGAAAGTAATTATCAGTAGCACGAATGAAAAAAATCTTATACACACTCTTAATGAAACAAACACAAATTTCACTTATTCTTTTAATGGAATATGGCCAAACAAAACATTATTCTCCTTGTAGTTCAGCTTGTTCAACCCTGTGTTCAACCCACTTAGCACTACACTCTTCAAAAAACCTAACAAGCTGTGAATGAGAAAATTGTAGCTTAATTACAGTCCATAGATCTATAGCTGTTTTATACAAGTGTCTGGCCATTTAGCTTTAAGATGGCTTCAATTCTTTCTACTGCATTGCCTTTGTTAGTTCAGCAGCTAGTAGGAAATTGACATTATCAAACAGATGTAATCATTCTTGCAATTACATGGCATTATAGGTACCACCAGAACTTCTCAAGATCTTTTTGCTGTCGATGTACTTTTTACCAGTTCTTTCCTCTCCACATGAATTTGTCACGTTCAAATGAATTGTTGCAGTCTGAATAGCATCTCTGCCCTTACAAACTGCCTGCTCTCTTGGATTTTAACAGGAGGTGAAGTTCTGCTTTGGACATCCCCAAGAGCACAGTGCCACCTATCAGTACCTCAGGGTTAATTCATGGTAAGAGAGGACCTGAAGGGGTTTCTTTCCGGTTGTAACCACTTCGGCAGGATTCGTTGTTCCATGGCTTGGCTTCATGTTGATTGGAGGAGGCTCCAGACACCAGCTGCTTCTCCAACAAGACACTGGTTTCTGTCATCAGCTCAGTTCCATGGACGCATTTCAGGTCAAGTGCTTGCTGTTCATACTTCACCTCACTTCAGACATTTCAAGCTAAGTCTCTTACATCATTAGTTCTCCCACAGATTTCATTGACAGAAGCCTAAATTTATTGCTACGTTATTTGTGGAGATGTAGAACTAAAAATTGCTGAGGAGAAAGGAGTGGCTAAAACACACGTGAGCAGCTCAATAGCTTCAAAATACAGAGCTTCTGGACAAGCCCTACCTAGGAACAGGTAGGCTGAACAGGAGTAGCTGTTCCTAATTTTGTTTCCCAGGTTACCTCAGGACAAGATGCCCAGAGATGAGCCATGTTTGTGTTCTGGATGTAAGTAACTGTCCAACTAACCTCTTCATGAAGAACTGTCTCTAGTCCCATTACTGAACTGTGCACACACACCTCTCAAAGACAGTCACAGTATTTGCAAAAAGAATTTGTACGCACTGAACAGGAGAATAAGAGACAAGGGATAGGATAGAATCAAATCCATGCTTGAAGAACATCTCTGCACGGGGATGGAAGCAAGGTTTCAAAATCCAAGATTACATTCTCTATGAAGATTCAAAGATCTGAAGCTTGAAATATAAAGGAAATGAAGATATGTGCGAAATAGCTTAGTACTGTCAAACAGGTCAGCAAGCAATGGGCCCTGTTCTCCACGTTTCTCTTAACATTTGCCATAAATTACACTTTGTGGTTTTACTTTCACAACTGCAGGGAGGAGGAATCTGCCAAAGCACTTATTTCCACTTTTCGTTATTTAAGAATTTGGTGAACAATAATGAGGAGTTAAATCACTGTAATATTCATTTGCATGAAGACACATTGCTTGCTAGTGATACTCAAAAATGAAATGGTCTTTCAAAATGCCTTATTTTAAGCAGCAATGTTGAAAACAGTTCTCTAACCACATAGTTCACTGGGGAGCATTAGGGGAGAATTGCTTTGCCTTATTTGTTAACCACTGGAAGAGCAAAAAAATTTAGATAGCAGAATTTTGACAGTAACAAGTGAGGATGACAACAGGATTATTTATAAATTTATTTATTTATTTATTAAAAGCCTTTATTGCTTTAGGACCAATTTTCCCAGTAGTACTGTTATTAATAATCAGTCAACTGTTGCAATAACAGAAGAAGATCAAACTGTAACATATTTGGACTCATTATTAAATATGTAAGTTAAGTCACTAGAGTTTCCTTTCAGTCCTTGTAAATAAAAATGCAGTTTTTAGAGAAACCAAAGTGATGTGAATGCAGATGAGATGGGGAATCCCTAGTCAGTAGGGCAGTGTGTAACTGCATGGTGAAGAAACCATGAAGGGATACACAGAGGAACCAGAACCAGTGCTATAGTAAGAGCACTGCAGAAAGCAAAGCAAGGCATATCTTCCTAGAAATAGAAAGGGAGAAAAACAGAAAATATCTTAGATATTCTGTATCCACTAAACTATTGGTTTTCATGATATAAGCAGTCTCAACAGAAAGAGGTACATACCAGCTCAAACGGAAGCAAAAAATCACAACTGATAACCATGTTGCTTTTCTTCCTTTTCATTAGCAGACTAATTTCAGTAGATCTATGTTTAACTAACTCCTGAGTATCCCATCTTGCAGTATTCAAAAAGCATACCAGAACAAATAAGGTTGAGCAGAGAAGCTAGAGCTAGCACTGGCTTAAGAAATTTGTAATGAAATTATTACTTGCTTTATTAGGGCACCTATTTCTTTGCAAATATTGCTTCTCTCTACTTGCAATTTTTATGTATTTATTTTAAGATGGCACAGAATCACAGAATGGTTGAGATCAACAGGGATATCTGGAGTCATCTCCCAATCCTTCTCAAGCAAAGGCTACCCAGGCATCATGTTCAGACAGCTCTGAATATTTCCACGGATGGAGTCAATGCACAGAATAAATAGTACATCAGAGATGATTTTATTTCACCTAAAGCAGTCATGAAGTTAGGCGTACAGTCAGAGCTGGTTCACAGTGAATCGTTTTATCTTGAAGATATGATTAAACACTCATTTGTGATGGTCTGAGTAACACAAGAAGAATCTGCTCTGCAGCACAATTCCACATCTTAATCATTTTCCCAGAGTTTTTATAGAAATTTAATGAGTACATCTAGTAGTATTTTTCATGTGCTATCTTATGCTGTGCTTTTTAAAAGGAAATAAGGTTTAGTTCAAACTAGAAAGTAAGTAAAGCAGATAACTCTTTTATTCCCTCAAAATTCCTGAAGTTGTGTTAATTATATATTTTCGAGACTTCTAGTTTGCCAAGACCTAAGTCTTCATAGTTAGTATATTTCTAAATAAAAGAAAATCAGGGAGCAATGTGCATTGCTGGTTGCTCAAACTGATAGTACTTTCACTGAAGTGAGGTAGGCCTTCCAACATCGAAGAACACAATATCTGTCTTTGAATGCTGATGTTTAACTGTTTAAGAAAAGTCGAAAGAATTTTTTGAATTGCATATTTAAATGATACCGAGAAAACAGATGATTCAGTTATATATTCAGAGCTGATACACTCTGCACTACCTCTGTCATATTATCCCTAGAAAGTATATTAAGCCTAAGATAGCCTTAACAAGAAACAGATCTCTTTTTGGCAAATATTACCCTCACATTCCTCCTTTTACAAAAAGCAAGAGGCCAAGATTTGTGTTTTGTGTTTCCTTCTCACATATATACCTTTAAAAATTTAAGTTTATTTTATCCTGTTTTTCCCCACAACTCTTTCATATTAAGTAAGTTTTCTTTCTCCTCCACATCTATGTAAATCTTTCTAGAAAGTCAGGAAGGTCCTCCTGAACCTCAAATTATTCTTCTCTATTTCTGTCAAAAGGATGCCATCCAGATCATCCATTAAGTTCTTCTGCATTGTTTGCTTTTTAGTGTTGCATGTGGTATAGACTGGGATGTAAACATTTTCCAACAGATAACAAATCTCCAGTGCACCATCACTAAGAATCTTCTAGGGGCAGTTTAGCCTTCAAGAAAACAAGCAGTAGATAAAAAAAAAGCTAATACTCACCAGACCATGGTGACATATCTGGGAATTAACTCAAGCAGAATAGAACTACATTACCATTTTAAGTTAAAAATAAGACAAATCAGAAAAACATTGCAAAACAAGTAAAATAAATCTGCTGAAGCAGAACCTGAACATTTAATGACAAGATTAATTTTGCTGTTGCTGAAGGATACGGCTGGCTTGTCATATAAAGCTGTAGCAGCTGAAGCCTATAAAATGGTGAAACCAAACAAATAGCTTTCTTGTCAGAGAGGAAAAAGAGACTCTGCTTCCTTCACCTTAAATATCAGTAGGAACTGTATCTTCTCTGTTGAGCAGAAGCAAAAGCCTTTAAGGGAAACAGGCAAACAAACCAACAAAACAGGACAGGGATGAAAACAGAAATTTTGTCTAAACACTGACAAAAACAGAAATGAATGGAGAGATAGGATGGGCAGTTAGTAGCTAAGTGTATTTTAGTGTAGGAATGCAGAAATGTCAGTGATGAGGGCAGTCTAAGAACCTACCTAGACAAAAATGAGTGTCTTGTGCTATCAGTTTGGCTTACAGTGCCAGCTGACAGACATTGTTAAACACATCTCTTCAAATCCCACAAAAATACTCTTCAGTAGGCATGTGAGTTTCAAGCCATCACCTGCACTGAGGTTGATTTCTGTCATTTGTAATGAAACCCGAAATTTCAGCATAAAGTGAGAGAAAGTCACTAAGACAGGTCTTAAGCTACAAACATGTTGAATCAATTTATTTATTTATTATAAATACATACAGGAAATTATATCAATGTATATAAGAAACCAGTTTGCCTCCAAACATACAATTGAACTTCAAAAACCACTAAAGCAAAAGACATGTTCATGGATTACTGTAATATGGGAAGAGAAATACGAGGGGAAATAATAAAATAGGGGGATTTTTAATAGCTTTCTTTACTGATAATTGAATCCAGTTAACTACTACAGTGAAGTATAAAGTAGCTTTTTGTGAACACAGATGGCCGTAAGTATTCCTGAGAATGCTTGAGAGAAGCCTGAGAGGGAGGGGACAGCACTGATTTCAAAAAGGCCAAAACATTGCATGAATGTTGTATTTTCAAAGCATTTTAGTTTTTGGAAGAGAGGAAGAGGCAGAATATCTCTGGTTGTAGTAAGTGTGTTGGGTGGGTAATCTGTATTCTTTCCATCTGGTTCTGCACATCTAATCGTATTGTCACTCAGGCTTTGTAAGCCTTCACGAAGTACAGGGGAAAAAAAAAAAAAGGAGAAAAATAAAGAACTGTTTCGTATTTGCTAAACAGCATGTTTGGAGCAGGCCTTGGGAATATCAGAGTGTACAAGGCAGAAGCACAGGGTCACTGAAGCTGCACCTGCATGGTGCAGCAGTTTATCCCAGCCCTCTCACATCATTTGAATACCTAGAACTGATGGACAAAGTTAACCTGGGCAAGCGCTTCATTGGGGAACAACTGACAATTTGTGTGACACTCCTGTGCTACCAAACTATTAATCTCAAGTTATCAGGATGCAAGAATTGAAAATAAGGTGGGTGTAGAGCGAGAGCTACATGTGAGAAGCTCTGTTAGAACAATAGGAAACAACACAGCTCTTGACCAGCTGCCTGCTATACTTTATCTTCTTGATTATAAGGGATTTAGCGGAAGTTGAGTGTAGATGACTTACATAATAGAATAGGATTGCCAAGATCTGAAGTTACAAGCCTAACTCACTGCACAGAGAGAAGAGCCTCCACTGGGCTGGAAAGAAGGGTATGGGCAGGACAACATTGCACCCTAGAAAAAGGGAATCATGTTCCAATGAAGACCCGTATCTTCTTTGAGATCTTTCTCCATTAAATCAAGTAAAACCTTTACAGGGGCACAGTGGGAAGGTGTCTTTCCATTATTGTCTTCAAGTAACGCACAGAAGCAGGAGGATTTTTAGCAAATACCCTCTGACTGTTTAGTCACTTTTTTAAAATCACTGGTCCTAGCTAGTGCATGTCCTTTTATTCTATCCCAGATTTTTTCTTGGATGCATTACAAGAATGAATATTTTTGGAGCAGCCTATTTTTCCACAAAGATCTGTACTTTCAAAAGTTTCCACAAAGAACAAAGTTCCGTCCAAACATATATGGGTCAGATAAACTTTAAATCCATTTATAGAACTGAATATGAATATCTCTATCCTTTCTGTAAATATTTCTCACATCCCAGATCTTGCCTCAGGTTTCTTCAGTGAATAAGTAAATACAAAAGTAGGTAGCAGAATAATTTCTTCATACTTTAATAATTCTCCAATATCATTATTTCCACAAATTAGAATTTTATAAATATTATGAAATTACCTACTTGTTACAACCAAATAAGCACAACTATAACAAAGAGTATTCATAAAGAACAACTTCAAAAACAAAGACAACAGATTTTTTAAATACTGTTCATATAGAATAAAAATAAACAAATTAAAGCATATAAAAGGAAAAGGAGAAGCACCAAAATGTCTGTCTGAAAAATCCCTGATGAACAAACCCTCCCAAATTCCTCTTCGACTTCATGACAAACATTTAATTAATTCCTCTGAATGTAAACAGTTTTGTTTTCTGTTTAACTGCCAATAAAATTACATCAACCTTCACCTCACCTTCACAGAATATAAAATCACAGTGATATACATTTCCCTGGACTGCCCACAACTTCTGAAGCTTCTCATTCTTTCTGTNNNNAAAAATCAATGCACTATTTGTTTAAAAAAAAAAAAAAAAAAAAAAATCTTTTAATACTATAAGAAAATGTCAATAAGTTGTATACAAAAACATTCCCTGGTTTATTCACTTGTTACCATACTGCTATTATTTTAAGAGAGTTTTGTATCCTATAGGAATTCCTAGAGGAAGGATGAAGAAATAGGGCTGGATCCTCTTTAACCCAAGCTCTCTTTTAAGCAGCAAGAGTCTCCATCACCATAATATCTATACTGTGGATCATATACATTATGATCAGCTTGGGATTCAGCTGTACTAATACAGAAATCTATATTGTTGATGAATGCTTTTCGGCCAGCTATCCAGACTTGCTGGGCATCAAGAGAAACAAGCAGTTCTAAAGTGTAGTTCCTCCCCTGCTAACACAGCCAGTGAAATCACTCCCTAGAAGTATTTATTTCTCTCCACTGACAAAATGCTGAGGTTAAATCAGACTTCTCTGATGTCTGAAAGTAGCTGATATAACTCTCATCCTTGCTGTCTTAGTTGCTTTGTGATCCTAGATATCAGTCTCTACCCTAAAAACAGAAGAATTGTATTTCTTTCAAACTTTTCAGTTTTCATTTAACCATCTATTTCAAACAGCTAATTTTGTATTTCTGGACATTTTCCACTTTCATTTTTTCATTATTTCTTCAGCTCTTCTGTCTAGTCAAAAGATTTGACACAAGTAGACATGCAACAAGACTACTGAGACCTATTAATTAAAGGTCAATAGAGAGTTGTCCCTGTGAACAAATGCATTTAGCTAAATAATTATGCTTTTCTCTGAGTTTCAACCCAACTTTTCTACTTGAACTTGAAGTAAACTATCTCTGTGGTCATGCTTACAACAGCTGAAGCCAGTATAAACAAGGAAGGGCCAAGCACAAAAACTAAAACTTCTTGAAAGCATCCTGGTTACCTCAGGAAAAATTTATTAATTAGATCCAAGCCTTATTTATGCCAGGTTTTCATAAAGAACGTTTCCTCATAGTCAGTGTGTACCAAAAAACCAAACAAACAAAACAAAAAACAGCCAAAAAGACCCCAGAAACACCAGAAAAGAAAAAAAAAATCAACTGCTTCAAAGATACTTTTATCAGTAGCAGAGATGGTGAAAGAATAGATTGTTTATTGTAAGTATGTTTGAATGAGACTTTACGAGGTTAAATTAAAGTAATGTATACTTTCAGACCTTCTGTTCAGTATCCTAATGACAAACAAATGGGATGGAAAGCCTCTTCCTGTAGCAATCAGCTGAAGTGCCTACTCAGGCACCAGAAACACTGCCTGCAGATTTTGGCAGTGTCCTGGTTCTGAATGACACTGCTACAACCCATGGAGGATTTCCACCCTGAACATCTCTTATGACTTGCATCTCTCCACTTTTTGCCAGTTACCAACAGAATGTATGTATCACCAAACTCTGGCTCTTTGTCTGAGACTCATTCTTTCAAGAAAGCCTATGCCATAGAATCACAGAACGGTTTGGGTTGGAAGGGACCTTTAAGATCATTTTACTTCCAACCCCCTGCTATAGGCAGGGACACCTCTCTCTAGATCAGGTTGCATGGGATAGGTAAGTTTTCCCCTAAGCTGGAAATATAGCATCCAAAATCTGCCATACTGGGACTGCAAAGAACTGAGCCAGAGCTTAGCCTTTTCTCACTGGAACTAGGGTCTGAACTCAATTCACCTAGTAAAGTGGAAAAGGACTAAAGATTGTTTTGTCAGTTTAATACACTTCAGAAATAAGAAATTTTTAAGGAACCTAAACTAAAGGTATCTTTAAACAAGATTTACGGGTAAGTAAAGCTCAATTTTTCATCACAGTCTTGAGAAATTTAAATACTGAATTTGCCCTTATTTAGAAAGGTGAATCAACAAGAGGTAGATGCTTGGATAGAAGTGATCAGAACTGAGACTATTAAGACAAGCCTTTGGGCTATAGGTATTGCCTGCAGGTATTTGAAAAGCAATTTCTCATGGATATTTTCTGTCATTATGAAGCCATCATAGCAACTAGTAAACTGAATTGTCTTTGTTAAAGAAGTCCCAAGAGCTGCAGTACTCTTGGTAGAGATATACTAAGGCTGCAGATTTTGGATGTGAGACTGGATTTCAAGCACAACAAAGATCAAGAGTAATTTGTTCCTCGAGCTTTTACCATTCTAAACATGGGGAACATTTGCGAAATTCCTAACTGGAAATGAGTGTTGAATATCATCAGGGTTTGGAGTTATTAATCTCCAGAGTTTTAAATGAAACCCATCTGTAGCTCAAAGTCAAGGCTGGACTTGAGAAACTTCATAAAAAACCTTACATCATATGAGTGCATTACACTCACAGTACCTTGTCATTTGTTCCCATTTATAACATAACAACATTTTCTACAAAGATAATTTTAAATATGTATTTGCTGCTAGTCTGAGTTAATAAGCTAGTAATTACCAGCATGCTGTTACAAAAACAATATTCAAATTCTGTATCCTATGTCCAGCTCTTGCAGTGATACCATTCAAAGCTATATGATATATTTTTATTACTATTTAAAAACAAAAAGATTTATTGTGGTGCAGAATTACTCTGAGCCTTTCATATTATCTGTATGGGTTATTAGCATCCATGGGACTTAAATGACTACATAATGCCACCTAGAGGCGTGGGGCTTGTAGTCTTCTGAAAACAGCTAAATTTTAAATTAACTTTGTCACCTAGGAGATCGAGTTGTGCAACCTGTGACCAAAAACCATCACAATTATGACTTTGACGTTTTAAAATAAACTTTTCTTCTAAACTTAAACATTTCAAACCTTATTTATATAGATTGCAAAGCCTGCTATTATCGATTTATAGCAGATAAAATAAATAAATTATTTAGAGTCTGAGAGTAAATATACAACATCCATTCTAACGCAAATATATTTTGTCTACTAGAGAGAAAACATGAGATGTATAAAAATAAATAATTGCATCATTATTTTTTGTTAACTCTTTACATTTTACATATATCCTTTCTCTGTGCAGGTCACACCTCAGAGCCAGTGCAGAACATGCCATGTGGTACACAGCACCCACAGCACAGTTATGTGCCCTGTAAATCAAGATAAACCACAGGAGCTCTTGTTCTACAGGATGTTTTATACAACTCCTTTAGAAATACATCCCTTCATACAGACCTTCACATGTCTCCATTTTATCGGCTTCCTTAACCCAAGTCTTGGTTTCTGGCTTCACCATCCCTGTCTACATCTGTGTAAGTAAATAATACCCTGGCCATATGGCATTCCTTTAGCTGCTGCCAGATTGCCTACTAGGAGTAGTCCTTGCACTGTGCTAACCTGAACGTTCCCCAGACACTATCTAGGAAAGTATTTAGTTGGTACAAAGCAAAATTGTCACGGAGTCTGCTCCAGTAATTTAACTGTATCGTCACGTGGCAGTGTTCAGGCTACTATTTTGCACCAGTTTAATTTACCATTAAAGAAGTATCTTCCAGTTTTTCATAGCTGTTCTTTCAGCTACATCCATAAAGCTCAGTTTCTACTAGAGAGCTTACCACCACCCCTCTGATGTTCTGAAAGATGAGGTGGCCTTTTCAGAAATTGTCAGGTGGAGCAGTAAATGGTATTTCAGAGTATTTAGCCTACGATGGAAAGAAATGGTTTCTGAATATTCCAGCAGCACTACATTAACCTTCTCAGGTTTATAGCACAACCAGCGTCACTGCACAGCAAAATTCCTGTTTTAGAAACTCCACTCAGACCTGGTATTTAGGCACATGGAGCATTGCATATGCATTTCCTATTTTCTTTCCAAGGTAAAATTACTTACAAGTGGACATTCCTCTCACAGTTCACGTATACTAATACATTCTTGAACACATGAGCTACAGCCATCTCTCACTGCCCCTTCTTAGGAAGCATTCAACACTTTCGGTCTTAGATTCCCATATAAATGGTGGATAAAGTTAACCATACATATTTCTTACAAAAATAATTCACAAACTCTTTCCCGTTCTCCATTTGCACTTCCTGTTCTCTGCAGAGAACACAGACGGAGCGTTTCTGATGTTCTATTACACGATGTTTCCTGAAAAGCTGTTGCAGCCTAAGCTTTCATTTTCACATGGTGTGTTTCTAGACATTTTCACTGCAATACTGGGTAACACTCAAAATGCATGATACCCTTTTCACTTTTTCAGTGACTTTTTCTAAACTCTCTAACTCCCATTCAGTTGAACTTTCTTCCTGTAGAAATGTATAACCTTTTGTCATGAGACAGAAATACCATCGTAAGAATGACAAATTACGTTTTTCTGAATGTAATAAAGTTATCAAATATCTCACTGGTATACATTTCATGTATATGCATACACTACAAATGCAAGTTATCAGTATACATATCCAAAAAAATCCAAGCCAAACAGCATAAACATTAACTACAGAATATTTGACATCAGGTCTTAATTCATGCTACATCATGTAGACCATAACTGAAAATATGTTAAACAACAGAATAAGTTTATCCACTGAATTAAAATTTAAATTAATTTTCCAATTATTTTTTTTTCTAGAAGTATTATATCATAAATCTGAACTTTAAAAAACAACAAAACACACTTTCTTACCATAGCCTTTGTCACTGTTTTCCAAAAGTTTCTGGACATAATATTTTGTTACCAAATTCAAAATTGAAGATGAAAAGAACAAAAATCCTGGTATGGTATTTTAATGTGTATAGAGAGTAGAAAGTCCATTCACACCCAGAAAGATTTCTTAGAGGGCTCAGTTGAAATTTGCAAACACAGTATGCTAAATGTTTGCCGTCTGGTCTGTAGCACTGCGTAGATTCTAGAAAATGTCTTAAAGAGTACTTTGATTCTGTGTAAGTGTGGGATGTACTGTCCACAACAACATTATGCATACTTTTCCCTTACATAATGTCCTGGATACAATGAATAAGGTCAGTACACACTAGATTTACCAGTAGGAGTAATGGCAGCATGGAATAAATATTTGGCATAATTAATACATTTCTGTTTCTCCCATTAACTATTACCAAGGGATGTTTTAAAGCAAGAGAACTATACATAATAAATAAGTAAGTTTTGATGTAGGAAAAAGCAAAGGCTTGTTGACATCTTGTTCTTTCAAAAATAGAGCACAAATTTCAACAATAAGGTTATTTAATGCCTTTCTTTTGATCTTAGAACAATCACCACTCTGTACTTCACCCCACATACCTCTGACCTGCAAACTGAGACCAGATATCTAAAGTATTTGCTTTTTTGTAACAACGTCTGATAACTAAAGAAACATGAATATATATTTACAAAGATACAAAGAGATATAATCTCATTTCAATGATTTGGGTTTGAAAATGGGATCCGAATTTAATGTGTCGTATGTTTTACTCAAATGTAAATTCCTTTGAAAGAACTTTTATCTATATATGTATTTCTACAGATAAAGAGAGATGGTGAGAGAATGGGAAGAGTGGAGGGGAAGTGACACTACTCGCTAGATTCTGTCTTTGTTTTCTTATGATTGTCTCATACCTTAAACATCTAAGCCGGAATTTTCTACATGGGATCTCAGTTTCTGACTTGGGTTATTTTTATTCAGTTTGAGAAAATTTATTTCAACAAAAAATTCTTGCTGCCTTGCAATAAAGACTGCAATGGCAAATTCTTCTAAAATTAAGATTAAATAGGTATACATCATTCAACTCATTCGGCTACTAGATTGTTATCTTAGTAGCAAATAACAGAAGAATGAGGTAAGAATATACTGCTTGCAAAAATTAAAGGGTAAAAGAGAAAAAAGAACAGAATAAAGCTTGCTTTTCCTAGCTTTTTTTTCTTTCTTTCTTTCTTTTTTAAGAAAAGGGTGTATTTGTGGAGCTATATTTCTACTTTTTAAATTACCTTCACAAGTAAATTTTATTTCTCACAAAATCATAGCATCCTTAGAGTTGGAAGGGACCTCTGAAGACCATCTAGTCCAACTGCCCTGCAATGAACAGGGACACCACAGCTAGATCAAGTTGCCCAGGGCTTGATCCAGCCTCGCCTTGAAAGTCTCCAGGGATGGGGCATCAACCACATCTCAGGGCAACCTGTCCCAGTGCCCCACCACCCTCACTGTAAAAGACTTTCTCCTCATATCTAACCTAATTCTACCCTCTTTAAGCTTGAAGCCATTTCCCCTTGTGCTATCATCACAGACCCTGCTGAAGAGCTTGTTCCCTTCTTTCCTGTAGCTCCCCTTTAGGTACTGAAAGGCTGCTATCAGGTCACCTCTGACCCTTCACAGCATTGTTAAGCAGTATTACACACTACTATCACGTGTGAGATAGAAGTTTTGGAAGCAAGCTTTAATGAATCAACTATTTCTCATTCACATTTGTAAGTTATAAAAATTACAAAAGTGGCAATATCTAACCATTTGTAATGACTGACAGTACAGTAGTGAGACAAGTAAAGTGGAAAATTCATTACACTATGTTGTCTAATTTGATTTCTTGAATTAAAAGATTATAAATAGAATATCCCTGATCACACAGTCTGTAATTAAAATGTTTCCACAAAACCCTAATCACACAAAATTCATATTAAAATCAAACTGTATGCAACAGTGTACTTCAAGATTTCTCAGATGATCAGCCTGCACACACACCTTTTGCAGATTGTTACTGCTGATAGGGAAAAAAAAAAGAAAAAAAAAAGAAAAATAGATGAGCCAATACAGTACGAATCTGCCCCCTGGTGACAAACTAAGAAAAACCACTAGAAGTCCATCACAGAAGACAACTAGCACAGAAACATCAATGAGGAAAAGGATAAGCAATTCAATTAATGTTTGAGACACTTGGATGGGGCATAGAAAACGAAAATTATCCAGTACTCCCCTCTTCAAGACTAGGGATGTTTCTGTGATTCCGACACTACTTTGGAACTCAGATTGCTAGTTTATAAAATTCATCTAATCCAATAGAGATTCCTATGCTACAGAAATCTACGTCTGAGCTAGAAACCTAAATTCTCCGTATAGTAAATTGAAAGAAACAGGAGAGTTGATGGAGCAATTTAACTCAGGTATTTATCTAAAAATATCTCAAATAAATCATACCTTAAAAGTGCCTATTCCTCTCTATTAAGCTTAAAAGAAGGGCAGACCTCTAGCTCAAAAGTAGACCAGTTCTGTAGTCATTTTAAGGCAAGTGATGAATCCCTGTCTCTGTTCCTGCAACAGAGGATAACCGCATTTCTGACTTCGACAGAAGAATTTTAAGGCATTAGAGGCTGTGAATAGCTCAAAGATTGACTTTTTATGGGGCAGGTAGCTGTAACAATTTTATTTCTGTAATAGTATTTATAGAAAAATCTTATCTCTGAGGGTCAGTAATTTGAGATTTTATAGATGTATGTGTATATATATATTTATATTGTTCTTAATAGTACCTCACTTCATCCATATATTTTACAAACATTTGTTTGTACTATAAATATTATTACAACTGTTTCCTAAAATACAAACTAAGGCAAAGTGCTACTTCTCTAATTTCATATTAAATTGTCTAAATAAATTACCTAATTTTCCAAAACATTCACCAGTTGGTCCTGATGATAAAGACCTTGATTTGTATCTTCTCCTCTTCCTGTAGTCTTATCTCAAGTATTTTTCTCTTCTCAGCTTGAGCTACACTACAGATCCTTGCTTTCATAACTGAAAGAGTATTCAGCAGCTCCTGTCTGAGGCCTGAACGAATTACCTTCATCACCTTCTTTCAAGATCTTGTATTAGTGCTTAATTTGATATTGAGCAAAGGAGAAAAACAAGGTTTTTCTCTTACAGTTGACTGCTCATTCTCAACCTCCTGAATAGTACAGTAAAGCAAAAAAAGTAGTAATCTAAGGGTTAATTTATCTCATGCTGACAGATGAGTATATCTTGCAGCACTGACACTTCATTGCTAATGCAGGTAATTGCTTATGATTCTGGACCTACAAAACAACACATTTAAAAGCTCCTTGATTGCTGTAAACTATGAATATTGCAACAGAAGCTCCAATAAAGAATTAAACATCTTTCCCCAGTAGCCATGCTTCAAACAAGGACAGATGGTAGATCTCTAGTAATCTAACTTAAGCTCTGCTGCAGCAATATATCCACACAATTTTACCTCTGAAACATAAATTTCTGAGTTCATTCACCAAAGTAACAAATTGTAGTTATTTCTTAAAACAGAGTTCAATATCAGAATGCCATTACAGTGTTTCAAAACAGTTCTGAGCTATTTTATATGTACGCAATTCCCACGGTGTTACGGCTTGCAAACATCCTGCAAACAACGCTTACGGAGTATAAGAACATCAAGAAAATCCTTGTGACCCGAAAAAGGCAAATACTGATGATAATGCTAACTTGATTCCCTCGTGCTTACCTGTGAAGGCAGGATATTATTACAAGGGCTGCTCTGAAAGTAGTGCCTCCTATCTTATAACGTTGACCCATGGCGTCAGAGGCGGACGTTGGTGGTCCCACCGATCATCCATTCCATTTTGTTGCCTTTCAACAGATGGCAGCAACGGGGCAGTCTGACAACGTGGCATCTGACATGGAAGCGCGTACGAAGCAAAGTTGTGCAACTAAATTCCTCCATGTGGAAAGAGAATGGCACCCACTGACACGGTGGTGCATTTCAGCAGTGCCAGCAGCGCTCCGTCTGCGCCAGCAGACTTTTACGAACGCGTCATGCAGGCTCTTGTTCATTGCTGGTGAAAACGTACAGCTAAATGCTAGTGACTATGTTGAAAAATAACTTTTTGT
>JAOWBP010001760.1:67440832-67458649 GCA_028571105.1 Tragopan temminckii | reverse complement strand
CACCCCATCTGACCCTGAGAGTATTTGAATCAATGATTTTAGCAAGCAAACTTGCTACGAATAATGAACTACATATAGTTTTGTATAATAATTCTCTCTCAAGGGCTGTGAAGCTGATGCCTACTTAGAAATAATTTTGGAAGAATAGCTGAAACAACACATAATGCTTTTTTATATAATTCCAGAAGTGACTGAGAGACTGGACAGTTTTGAGGACTATCCAAGTGTGAAGAGATGGATTTGGACTACTCCCAGCTCATGGCAAGCCTTGCATTGTGTAAGGCTCAAAATACTTTCCCATTGTTTCTTCACAGTTGAATGTGGCTGTTTGTTCTCTCATTTTTAAATTACCTTTGGAGCCATTTTGTTGGAGCCTGGGACAAAATTCATTGGTCGAAACACAAACTTTGAGTAAGTCTCAAGGAACAACAGCTGCTGCCTTGCAGTCAGCTAGAGCTGTAAAACAGGACCTGTAAAATGGATGACCTTCAAATTTACTTAACTGTGCAGAAATGGTATTTGTCAATGCCAGCTTTTTTTTCATTTATTTCTTCTAATAGGCTACCACAGAATCTGTAATCTGTGATCCTAAGAATATATTGCAAGGAAAAGAATAAAAAGTGTTTATATTTGTTATTAAACTGTTGTCCCTACATTATAAGATTAAAAGTTTAGAAATGCAATTACTGAAAAGTAGACAGAGAGTGACTCAGTGCTTTACCACAGCCAGCACTGTGCGGTAAGATGAATAACTACTGTAGGCAGTGGTGAATTCCCACAGTCCCATTGGGTTGGCTTTCCCTTTTTTTTGGGTCACAATTTGGAAACCAGGACAGAGAAATAACCAACAGATGAGAAAATCTAGTCAGAGTATTAACATGGCTAAGAATTCTTGGAAGAAAAAAAATTAGCGCTGAAATAAAATAAGAATTTTTTTTGTAAATAAACTTAATTTCCAGACTTTAAAGGAACAGATTACACAGTTGCAGGTTAGAGTCTGTGCTGTCTGTTTGCACTATGTACTTCACCCTAATATCCCTGTATGGGGCTACTCTTATCACAGAATTTGGCCTTAAACTGATAATCTATAGAGATTTATTAGCCTTCATACCTTTGGCTTGATTTTTCTTTAAACAAGTAATTGACCGATGGATGTTCTGTTCTGTTGTTTTTCTGCCAGCTTCATTATTTCAGTCTCAATAAAAATCAAGAGAAAATGAAAACTGGAAAGGTAATACACACAAAATCTCCAAGTGATTCCACACCCCAGCCCCTCTACTTGCTTGGGTCCAGTAAATAAAGGGAAGCAAAAATGCCCAAGTGCTCCACGGAGAAAGGCTTGGTGCTGCCGTCTCGTGGGAAAAGGGAGAAGGGACACTTGGGCAATAGAAGCAGAAATGTAAAAAGGGAAAACAAAAGAGGATTTTCTAAAAGTTGCTAACATCAACAGTCCCATTTTTTGTTTAAAGACGGCTGTGCGCTTTATTGCTCGCGGATCACTTTCCTTTGCAGGTGATGCGGGCCCAGAATTACATCACCAGTGGAGCAGCCAAGAGCATCCTGGTGCCAGGATGACTGAAGCTGAGAGGAATGTATTATCACAGACCGCAGAGGGACTCGCCAGTGCATTCCTTGCTGGGGGTGCTGCGATGGGGGAGGCAGAGAGGAGATGATTTTACGCAAAGGCTGAAAGGAAACTTTGTAGAGGAAAGATCTGGGGTCACAGTCCTGCTGTCTCCTCTAAGCAGATCTAATTATGGCTGTGTACTTCAAAAAGAGGGTTTGACTAAAACCAGATTCAGCAGGGCACTGCTCAGGGAGCACAGAACGAGTCCTCTCAGCTCTGTCTTTGAGGAAAACGCAAAATGCCTCAGTGCACTCGGAGTGCAGACACTTTGGTTGTAAAGAAATACTTGAACCCACAGCAAGAGAAGCAAGAACCAACTTAAAATCATCACTGCTTATGTGAACAAGTGATATCAATGCATGCATACAAACAATGCTAATGTTAGACATCAGGTGTGCATTTACTGACAGACTGTGGGATGCGGTAGAAGTCTCAGCAGTTTCAAGGACAGTGCAGGAAATCATCAAATCATAGAATCACAGAATGGCTTGGGTTGGAAGGCATCTTAAGGACCATCCAGTTCCAACACTCTCCCCTGGGCGGGGCTGACATCCATCAGCTCAGGCTGCCCAGGGTCCCATCCAATCTGGCCATGAGTGCCTCCAGGGATGGGGCATCCACAGCTTCTCTGGACAGTTGTGCCAGGCATCATCACTCTCTGAGTAAAACATTACTTCCTAACACCTAGCCTAAATTTCTCCTCTTTCGGTTTAAAACCATTCTCCTCTGTTCTATCACTACTAGACTGTAAAAATGTGGTGCCCCTTTCGCTTATAAGCTTCCCTCAAGTACTGGAAAGCCACAATGAGCTGTTGCACACAGCACCCTCAGTAAGCTCCAGCAAAGCTTTGCTGCCACATGTCACCATGGCTGTGACAAGCAATGCCTCCAAAGGAAACTCCCTTCTCCCTGGTGTCAGAAGGTTTGCAGGCTTTCTGCTGTCCCACATCACTGCTGAGGCCATCCTGACCACACGCCTCTTTCTTTGCCACTAAAATCAAGAGGAGCTTTTCAGTGCTTTTAGTAGGAGCAAAATAAGCTGTCAACAAACTAGATTAAAAAAAGACTACGAGATAAATTGCTCAGAGATAGGCACCTGACTGTCTTTTAGAGTACAGCCTTAGAGCCACACTATTTCAGTTTTCAATACCTAAACTCTATGCGCACCTAGCAAACAAAGGTGAGGAGTAGAGGTGGTTCAAGACTATACACTAGTGAGTAGTTTCCAGTCTTTCCTGGCTTTTCTGTCCTGGTCTGGACGTGGGACAGGGGGAGGAGTACCTGGGAGAGGACCCTAAGGAGAGAGGAACGCGCGCACTTGGTTTTTCACATTTTGCCACATGCCATGTTCTTTCTCCTTGGTCACTACTAAACTTAATATGATTTTTCCCAATTAGTGTATTGAACAACATGGATTAAGTAGCAAACATCAGGTTTCTATTGTCACGCAGCATAAACCAGAAGCACTGCAATTCTTCACCTACAGTACAGAGGGAACGGCAACTAAAGCTGGGGGACTTGGATGCTCTAAAAGATCTGCTTTCAATACAAGTTCAAACTCAAATTCTCCTTTTCATTCCTGTTTTTCCAAAAAGAAAAGTAGGGTGTGGGAAAACTGGAGTTTAAAAGACACAAAAGAGCAGTAAGAATATGAAAAAATGCCCCTGGGGATAGGACTTGATATCTTTGCAGTAGTAATGTGAGACAGAAAAGTTCTAAATCAATTCATTAAAGGATATTGGTTCAAAGCAAACAGTCTATAAACTTAGGCTGTTTAATGGTCTTCAGGACCTGGAATAATAAGAAGGCAACAACTGAAAAATTAAAGTGAATTTTAAACGTAAAGAGAAATGCAAATGGTATTTTAACACAGCTTTTACTTTTGTAGCAATTCAGTTGCCTGTATCTCCACACTTACACCAATATTCACCACAGTGAAAAAAATGGCACGTAAGAGAATTAGAGATGAATAACTACTTACTTGGAAAGACAGCAGATCTTTTATTTTAACCTACGGGAATAAAATTGTTAAGATATAGGCACATTTTTGTCCTTTAAAGTTTGCCAATCAACACAGGAAAGCAAAGAATCAGAAAAAGAACAGCCACTAAACCAGGAAATATGGTCACTTTAGCTCATGTGCCACCTACACATAGCTGGCATTGAGCAGGGCTCAGGAAATCCACTGAACAGTTCAACTCCTGGCTTATTGCAATAGTCTGCCACCAGACTGTGGTTTCCTCAAAAGCATTTCTTCTTTCAACTCGCTCTAAGTATTCTTCTCAGAGCTTTTTTTTTTTTACTTCCAAACTTTGTGGTTTGATTTTAAGCAGTTTGGTATGTGCGTGAAATTTTCATATTGAAAAACTCAGGCTGTTACTGAGTGCTCATTCTTCACCTAAGTTAGGAGCCCTTTCTTTTCTGTGACTTAGAGAACAAATTACTCCAACAATGACAAACACTTGAAGGAAAAAAACGGGAGCATACAAGCATGCTAGATATACAACTGCAGGCAGTCCATCACAGGCTGAGTGTGTTTTGTAAAATATGAACATTTTTATTTCCAGAGGAATGTTGAACTTGCCTGAGGCACGTTCTCTCAAAAACATGAAAAATAATGCAAATTGTTTGTGACTTTATAAGCCTAAATGTGAAAGGCATGGCAAATTCCCTGCCATGAGTGTGCCAATATCCGAATATGTGGTTTTCCTTACCCAGTCCTCCTGCTGTGACACTGTGCCCTGTCATTCACAAAATGTGCCACTCAGCTGAACAAGCCAGCCCAAACCTTAGCCAACACAAATAACATCTGATCTCTCAAAAGCTAACAGGAGATGAACTCAAAATGGGAATGAATAATACAAAACAAATTCGTTTTTAAATTCAAGCGCACACTGCAAGAATGTTCAGTGGTATTCTTCCAACTCTAGACTTGCAAAATAATGTACCACTAGCGTGAAAGAAGCGACATTTACAAATGGATTACATGAATTTAGCGCCATTTAAACACAGAAAAGACCAATCCACGTCACTGCTGAACTTAAAAGTGTTGGGATACTGAGGGTATGCTTTGCACTGTCTTGGATACTCACCTCTCTCGCTCCTGCTCCAAGAGGTTGGTAAAGTCATCGCTCTTGTTCATGTAATCTGTATGTTTATGCTTCTCATTTTCAAGCTCATAAACTGTGCGGCGATGGCATTTTTCTGCCAAAAGGAGCTGTTCCAACATGCGTCGATATGTCTCCTTCTGCTTTTCTTCAAGCCTGTCCAGCTGGATTGCAGAAAAGGAGAATAGGCTGTTTCAGAGGTCTCCTGCTTACTTCATCTGATTTATTAACAAACAGTGTCATGTTTGGTAAATGTGAGTCCCATAATTTTATGTCTTGCGCTTTACATAAAGCAGTGCCTAAAAATAGGAGTAATTGTCCCATAAAAATAATGATTTCTTTGGACAGGGTATTTGCAATAAACATGTGCATAGCTCTTGGGTACACAAAGAACAGGGCTTCGTGTAGTTATAGGGTAACAAACAATACTGTTGCAGTGCAGAATGCCTCCTATGATGAGGTGCTGCTCAAAATTTCCTCATTTCACATTGGAACAGCAGCAGCAAATCTCTGGGAGGGATTTGAACCCTGTGTTCAAGTGTATCTATGGGGACAGACACCCAAGTGAGTAGCATAAGGTATAAGCTCAAAGCTGAAATTTGAACTGCACATCTTCAGCACAACCTGTACAACTGCTCAGATAAAAAGTGTGAACAGGCCCTGCTCACCTCCTGTATGATTCGCCCTCTGCCCCAGCTTCACCAGGCAGCTGCTGTTTCACAGGGTGCCTCTGCAAACCGGGGGAAATAAGAGAGCCAGAGGGCTGCACTGAAGCAGCTCTCCAGAAGCTGAATATGACAGTCAAAAAAAAAGTCACTGCATTTTATAAAGGACCCAGGGTATCTTTTGTGCACTTAGGAATTTTTTATACCACCCTATTTTAGCTCTCACGTAACCTCTGCAGATCTAGACGTGACAGAGATTGATGTACACTGAGGTCCCCTAGCCAGTATTTCATGCATGCTCTCAAATACTAATGTTTGCCTTCCTTACTTACTTCAAATCCCAGAAGATACCACGACGAAAGTGAATAGTACAAAGGTACCCAGCGGTAGACAATTCCTGGTGAAAAAACTGTGTTCTTAACAGAAAAACTATAAAGTATTGGACAGATGCTACAGCGTATTGTATGGCATGTTGTTGCATGCTCTTTTTCTGTGCTCTGGACTGTTATGAAACTATGACCACGAGCAATGGTTGCTTACTTTGGCACTCACAGTGGCCTCAAACATTCCCAGATCTATTATAGATTTATTTATTATATATTTATTTATTTATTAGATTAGATTTGAAGCCAAGAGTTTAAATCCTTGGCTTAAAGTCCTGCAGATCTCCTTTAGGATCTGAACTAACTTCATAGCACTGGTGGTGAAGAGACAAGATATGATTAGGAATTTTTGATCCTGTAATTATGGTCAAAATCTCTCTCTGATTGTATTCATTTCTGAACTATGCTAGTGCTCTACTATGTCACAGAAAAGGACTTGGGGATACAGCTGGATTGATGGCAACATGGACATAAGTCACCAGTGTGCTCTCGAAGCCCAGAAAGCCAACAGTATTCTGAGCTGCATCAAAAGAAGCATGGCCAGCAGGTCAAGGGAGGCGATCCTGTCTCTCTACTCTGCACTGGTGAGACCTCACCTGGAGCACTGTATCCAGATGTGAAGTCCTCAGCACAGGAAAGACATGGACCTGTTGGAGCACATCCAGAGGAGGGCTACAAAAATGATCCAAGGGACAAAACATTTCTGCTATGAGGACAGGCTGGGAGAGCTGGAGCTGTTCAGCCTGGAGAAGAGAAGGCTCTGGGAAGACCTGAGAGCAGCCTTTCAGTATCTGAAGGGGGCTATGAGAAAGAAGGGGACAGACACTTCAGCACAGTCTGATGTGATAGGACAAGGGGAAATGGCTTCAAACTAAAAGAGGGGAGATTTACAGTGGATATAAGGAAGATTTTTTACAATAAGCGCAGTGAAGTACTGGAACAAATTGCCCAGAGACATGGTGAATGCCCCGTCCCCAGAGGCATCCAAGGTCAGGCTGGACAGAGCTGCGGGCAATCTGATGTAGCTGTAGAGGTCCCTGTTCATTACTGGGGATTTAAAAGAGCTTTAAGGGTCTTTTCCAACTCAAATCATAGAAAAAAAAATAATCCTAGAATCACAAGGTTGGAAACAACCTGCAAGATCATCTAGTCCAACCGTCCTCCCATTAGCATTGCTACCACAAGCTCCTAAACCATATCTCGTAGCTCTTCATCCAGATGCCTCTTGAACACTGCCAGGGACGGCGACTCCACCACCTCCCTGGGCAGGCCATCCCAGTGCCTGACCACTCTCTGAGAGAAAAAGTTCTTCCTTATGTCTATCCTAAACCTCCTCTGGTGCAACTTGTGGCCATAATGTTTCTATAATTCTGCATTTCTAAAAAAAGAAATGCTACACACGAAGATTTTATTCTCACTTACCTGCACCAGCCCTAAGGAGCATCTAGACTGTTTGTGTTCAAACCCTGTGATTTTAGTTACCCTTATTTAGCAAGTTAACAAAAATATTCAATTTTCCTTTGATTTCTTGTCATTTCTACCACCATTATATTATCCTCTGGCATGTTCTGCATAAACACAAAACGCATGCAATTTCCCTTCTGGTTAGGAATCCCCCTGCACAGACTTGAAGATGTAAACTGAGAAGTTTTTACCTCTGAAATTGGTTTCTCATAGACATCTTCTCCTATAGATTTTTCTTGGGCGAGGATGGCGTCCCTGTGTAGCACTCGCAGCACACTCTCTGGAGCTGCAGAACCATAGTGAGCTTCTAAAACTTCAGGTTTGGTTTTCTCTGTCTTCAGCATGTGGATCACATCCTCCCTTGCCTGTAACATAGAAGATCAGTACCATAAGCCAATCTGTTAACCAACAGGGGAAACGTGGAAAATCAGGGCACTTCGTACATACTGACTGCATACAGAGAAAAAGTAAAAATGAGAAGAATGCTGGGCTGCCAATGCAAATACAAAACTTTGGGAGATATAAGAGTAAACACAATCTGTGTAACAAATGCAGTCCCTGTAGGCATTATTTATTCTATTCCTTCTTGTCATTACATTTGAATGCCATGGATTTTTATCTGGCTTGAAACTAAAGCCAAGGAACATCATTAATCATGACATATTTTTCCATTATTTTGTGCCCTTGCTGTTCTCTGACTGCATTTAGGGGATGAGTAAAACAAGCAGCACAAATGGGCTGAATTAATATTTTTCAGCCAGCCTCACATCAAATATTTCCAAATAGCCCCCTACCTGACTTTGTGACTATAGGTTATCTTCAAATACTTTAAAAAAAAAAAAAAAAAAAAAAAAAAAAGTTTTCTAACTTTTGCTTGCTTAAACAAAATCCCTGGAAAGAAAATCCACAAGGGATGCCCCAGGTTTCCTTGGAGCATGCATCTCCCACAAGCCCACAGCAATGGAAAGCAGAAAGGTGCAGCACCATTTTTTCTCTTCCCTGCCCTGCTCAACCCATGTGAGCCTGGGAAAAAAGTTAAGAGCTAATGAAAAGTTCAGATATTTTAGGAAAAATCTCTTAGAAATTCAGCCTCAATGTGAACAATGACTATTTAGGATTCATGAACTGGCCAAGGCTTCATGTTTTCCAGTGTTCATAATGGCACTTGGTGTTATCACTGTAGCAAATCCTAAATCTTTACCCAATACCACAGAGACATCACAGCTCTACAAAACCACCTGCTTTTAAAACAAGCAAGGAAATAATTTCAGAAAATGGCAAAGACCACTTAATCTTTCCTTAATAAAATAATGTGAAAATAAACAAAAAATGAGTTTGAGGCAAAGATCATGCCACTCAGTTGAGAACTAGATGAACTGTAAGCAGTTTCCTGTAAGGGCTTACTTTGTACAACGCTTTGTAACCGTAAGTAAAAGCCTTACATACAGTTCTGCCTACAAGATACAAATAACAGACTGGAATGGTAGAGAATGTTTTTTCAGCATGAGTGCGGAAGGGTGCATCGCTGAAGGATGTCAGAACTACAAATGAATTATGTGGGCTAGTCCCAAGGAATGCCTGTACACCTCCCTGCACCATGTCCTGGGAATATGCCGCACTCAGAACAGAAAAAAAAAAAGAAAAACAAGTTATTTTAGGAAAGCTTGAGACAGTTTCAAGAACATACCATATATTTTTTTACATGTCTGTAGAAATAACAGCTATTTTAACGTCTTCGTTACTGAGAGGTTAGTGCTTCTAATCTGAGTGATTTTTTCTCCATGGTGAATGAATGTAATAATCATCATACACTCTGGCAAGGCAGAGAATAGGAAACCTCTCCCTCCCCAGTCACCTGGCTATGACTGACAGACAGTGAGTAAATTGGGTTCCTAAAACAGATGGTCCAACCTTCTTGGCTCCTGCTTCTTCTGGTTAGCACCTACCACTGAGTCCATTAAATGGCACCTGGTGATCCTGGCCTCAGTTTTTGGGCCATCTGTGTCCTGTCTCAAGGCACACTCAGTGTCTTACGGTGGGCCCTATGCGGTGCTCAGGGCCATCTCTGTGCAAAGGGAATGCTGAAAATATGGGGACAAAGGGAGCAGCATTCTTCTGGCCTGTGCACCAATGCCAAAGACGCATCATGCTGAAATCTTGACTCATTTTGGCCCTAAGCACAGAAAGCTTCAAGCCCCATTTCTCAAGAATGGGTCTACACTGGAAGACTCAACTAGAAAGGATGGAGGGAGGATGAATTTGTTCACTCCTATTGCAGCTATTAGGTCCCATATGGTGTAATTAAACATTGAGAGGCAAAGCAAAGACAATCCCTGCTTGGTGATTTAGTGTCGGTAGGCACTGGCAGAGGAACCTAATGCTGCCCTTCCCAATGAATGCCCTAGTGCCTGTCCAGGCTGTGCATACTTTCCTTCCAGCCTCATTAGTCTTTAATCATCATCAACTGAAACAGAACAACTTCAGCAGGAGAGAATAAGAGTGTCCTTGAAACAAATTTGTCAGTTAAGAGATGCTTCTGGATGCTGCAGTTTTGGGTCCCCAGGAGCCAGTGGGAGAGGAGCTGGGAAGTAGGTGATGCTAAACAGAGGAACTAAATCCTTAGACAAGAAAGAAGAGATTGTCCAAGCTCTGTCAGATCTTTGAAGAACACTCTTTTCCACAGCATCACAGAACGACAGAATGGCTGAGATTGGCAGGGACCTCTCCTATGAAGAAAGGCTGAGCAAACAGTGCTTGTCCAGTCCGGAGAAGAGAAAGCTCTGGGGAGACCTCATTGTGACATTTCGGTACTTAAAAGGAGCTTATAATTAGAATGATTAGGAGGGAGATGTTAGATATTAGGAGGAAATTTTTTCACTCAATGTGTGGTGAGGCACTGGAAGAGGCTGCCCAGAGAAGCTGTGGATACTCCATCCCTGGAGGCGTTCAAGGCCAGGTTGGATGGGGACTTGGACAACCTGATCTAGTGGTTGGCAACTCTTCCCATAGCAGGAGGTGTTGGAACTAGGTGAACTCTAAGGTCCCTTCCAACCCAATCCATTCTATGATTTATGATTCTATGGAAGCCATTCGGTTCAAACTCTCTGCTCAGGTAGTGAAACTCAGAGCAGGTTACCCAGGATCATGTCCAGTTATTCATTTCATCATCTTTAAGAGCTCCAGAGCACAGAGCAGTGGCCTGGAAACCCTGAGCAGAGAGGCCCCTTGCTGCAGCCCAAGGGAAGGATTTCCAGCCCACGGGCACCCACCCACTCATGTCCTCCTTTGTGGGCAGTCAGAACTTGGATCACAGTAGCATGATAAGATGCCTTCTGCCTTTTCTGGGCTTGATCATTATATTTTCAAGTACACTGTTCCTATAACAGTTTGTGAAAAGAAAACTAATAAACAGACACTCAGGTTGCTCATGCTAATATTAGCCTCATACTAATAATAAACTGGAGATAAATTTGCTTTTATTTGGTCAGAGTCAACCCCAGCACTGAAAGATTCTGCCATGCCACTATCCCAGGCCTGGGCAGTTACATCCTATCTTCCCAACCAGCCTTGGGATTTACAGACTCCAATTAGTCTCTCTGACACTCTTCAAGATAAATGTACATGGAAGAAGCTGAAACTGCAGGACTGCATTTTTCATGATTTCATGTTTCCTCCAAATGACAAATTTTCCACTGAAACTAGAAGAGAACTCATAAGAAAAGAGAACAACTATCACTGAACTAAGCTTCAGGATATAAACCATTTCCAGATAACAAGTCAGCATAACGCTGTGGAGAAACACTTCGGCTACTTCAACACACACACCTGCAAAGAAGCGTGAGAGGTCGCTCTTTCTAGCTAGGAAGAGCTATACTGGCAGGCTGCTTCTACTTCCATATCTATTTGTGGCCCTTCCTTGCTCCAAAGCACAACACTGTTTAGCATAAATCGTAAGCTAGGAGACAAATACAAGGAAGAGATTTCCAACTGGAAGTAAAGTTGTATGTACATCACAGACTAAAGGTTTTATCTGTTTTAGCTGAAGAAACACGGTGCTTGACAGAATAACGCCCTCTCTCAAGTCCATTTTTATGTTATGGAGCTGTGCTGATGAGAGAGAATATTCAGGCATGAGATGGCCACACAGTGCAACAGCTTTCAACAGAATGAAAATTATTTGAGTAAGTCCAGAAAACTGCAAATATGCAGAAAAGTTCTTAAAAGTCTAGATGCAGAATTAAGAAAATAAATGCATCTTCCCTTACAGTTTTTCATTACTTAAATTGTCCTCCCAAAAACCCTAAGATAAGCTTCTATTAGTACTGTTGATATTGTGGTTACTCAGAAAATAAAGATGTTTTTTCTGTTAACAAAGTGCTATTAAACGGTTGATCCACTGAACTGTAGGACTGATTGAGACAGATTAATGAACAGGTCATCTTAGAAATACTTTTAAGTTGGGAAGCACAAAAGGCCATACAGGTTGAGAAGTGTTTTTCCACACTCATTTTCTCCAGGAGCAAACTCTGCTGAGAGTTCATCAAAAACTTTCTACTTCCCCTGCTGACAAAGGAACTACATCAAACTGTATCATCTAAGCCTTGTTCTGTCCTTACTGCAGGTGCCAAAATCTAAAGGATGATCATCTCAAATCTCCAATACATCCACTGAGGGGCTAAAATTCAATGAAGTACTGCTGTTCCACACAGCTCCTCCTGCTCTGCTCTGCTGCTCAGTTGCTGGTGTGTCAAGTTGCAGGTCTGTGTTTCTACCTGTGAACTCTCTCAGTACACAGCTCTCTTCTCTTAGGAGTACATGCTGCCTGCCCTGATGGAAGGCTGATGTGGGACCACTCGTCACACGGTTCCCTTGAAATAGTCACTTTCTGGCAGAATAAAAGAGAAAGGCTTTATTCGGCTTACTGGCCAGAGTGGAGAAGGGGTCTGAGTTCCAAACCTCACTTTAATACGTGCCTAGTAAAATACTTAAATAATATAGAAAGGATGTAAAGAAGTCCCTGCATAAAATTGAAACCATTTAGGAAACAATAGCATGACTCTGCTGCTTGTAAAAGGGGACTGGCAGCCTAGCAACCAAATTCTTGGTCAATGGAAAGACTGTTACACAAGCCCAGCATTCGGACGTGCTTCCTCCTCCTGCCCTGCCCTGCCAATTTACCACAGCCCTCTCTCCCCATTCCCACAGTCTTTGGCCTCTCCCGTGAGACCGCCAACAAAACTTAGCACCCACTAAACGGGGAATTTTTGCAATCGCCCATTTATCACCTGGGAAATGGGACTGGGCTGCTCAGACTTGTTTCACGTAAGGCAGCTAATAAATTGGGGAAAAAAATCAGTTGCATTCGAGATGGACTGAATGGACTCAAAGTAATCACTGTCAGATGAGAATAAAATCCAAATCGAAATCCTTCGCCAGGCCATTTCCTAAATTCTTCTCTCAAATTTTGTTTGTTCATAAACTGAATTCATGCAAATCTACAGTGTTACCGCTCTCTAAATCACCTACCAACACTATTTCCCTCATAGCTCAGTGCTCCATCTAAAGTATGACTTCAGAGAGATCTAAATACTTTAATAACATGAAGAGAATCCCCTCCATTTACTGAAAGAAGTTTTGAAAATTCAGGCCAGAAACAATGTTTACAGGGAATACACTCATAGAATATTAGGAAGTTCTGATACTTACACCTTTTTTTTACACACTTTTTTCCCAGTTACCACACCATTCTGTTCTGCCTGCACAAGTGAAAGCACCGAGTAACAGAGGTTTAATGAAGTCAGGTTTTTCTTGCCAGTGATTAATGGCAAGAAATATTGATCAAACCACAGACTGCTTAACTTCTTACTTGTGGTGCTGGTACTTGTATGTCACACAGTTCAGGTTATTAATAGTGCAGCAGCTGCCCTGTATTACATCAGAAACTAGATAAGGTCACAGGTTCTCTCTGCAATGTTGTAATCTTGCCAGTGGCTGGTTTCCTAAATTCCAGTAGACTTTAGCAACTTTTCACCTAGAGCTAACAAACATCACGACCAAGGCATACTTCTAAAGGAAACGGGGAGGATGCACTCACGCTGCTTTCTGCACTAACCAGGACACACTCATGCTGTGTCACAGCCAGGGCAGGAATAGTCTAGTGTCAGAAAGTTCCCATTAGAGACCTCAGAGAGTAAATACAGTGTGTTTATTTACTCTGATTTAGTGAAGACAGCATCTTTAGGCAACTGTAGCTGAAAAACTATATCTGCAAAAGCTCCTAACACAAACTCATTTTTATACTTAGTCACTTCCCTTCTTTTCTTACTTTAAATGAAATTCAAACAATTGAGAAGAAAGCAAATTTTCTTCATTTTTGTTTCATGATACTATGAGCACAACTAGAGAAAGTAATAAAAATTATCCTGCCTACTGGAAGGATGCTTCTGCTAAAGGTTTGCTTCCCCAAGCTATCCCTGCATACTGCTACAGGGTCTGGGTAGAAACTTGTTTTCAGGGCCATAAGTATTTACTGTACAACGAATGCTTCAAAGCTGGTAAGTTAGATACTCTACTGTATATTGCATCACTCAAAGCTCCTTTTTGATAAAAACTCAAGAAATACTTTTTCTATACTGGATGTCTGAAATAGCCATGTTTACAACACTCACCTAATGGTTGAAAACGATGGCTTAATGACATGGTCTAATAGTGTTAGGACAAGGGGGGATGGCTTTAAACTAAAGGGGAAAATTTCAGTTAGACTTTAGGAAGAAATTCTTTACTTGGAGAGCGGTGAGGTGCTGGCGCAGCTGCCCAGAGAGCTGTGGGTGCTCCATCCCTGGAGGCACTCAAGGCCAGTTTCAGTGGGGCCCTGGTCAGCCTGAACTGGTGGGGGGCAGCCCTGCCCACAGCAGGGGATTGAAACTGCATAGCCTTCAAGGTCCCTTCCAACCTGAGCTATTCTATGATTGCTTCTGTGATTTTATGACATTAATGCATTGATTTTCTTTCAAGGAAGACACTTGCCCTTCATCTTAGCTAAATTTCCTAACACTTGAAACTTTGGAGTTCACTTGCACTAATTTCTTTTAACATTTCTGGACTCATATTTGTGTAAGTGATTTGCACTGGAAGTAAAGAGTGCATTCTGCACTGAAAAGTGAATTTTTTTTTGTGCAGCGGTTTAATGTAATACATCAGGAAATGCAAGTGGTCTCTTGTGACTGTGGGGATATGAAACGAAGTTGACCTGACTTGGTCACACTGCACAGAACCTTCTGGCCTTGTACAAAGCCCTCAGTATCATCATATGCAGTGTACCATCATGGTCTGAGTTATCTTACAGTGATAACAGAGAAAGTCCTCCTAAAATCAGTACCGAAGGAAAGGTACATGACAGACCAGCTCATCTGCTGCATAAATCCTCTGAAGTGGCTCCAGAAGAATTACATCAGAGATTAATTTGGTCTCTTATATTTAAAAACATCCTTGCTAAAGACTGCAGAGCTGGGGAGAAGCAACACTGAGCAGTGTAGTACTTCTTGCAGCAAGCTTCGAAACAGATCAAATGAGCACTAGAAGACATCTGTCTGTTATTTCCTGCCCACACAGCTTTGTTCTGCTTTATTGCCAGAGAGCTCCATGGATGATGTCACTTTTTTTCTGAAGAAAACAGGCCACCAGAGCCTTTCACTGACATAATTAATTATCTGTAGACTGGGCCACAGCCAGAAAATTCCCATGGCAAGGCCCCGACAAGTATTAACTCCACACTGCTTAATGTTTTCAGAATTATTGGGGTTTGAGATATCCTGTCTTTTCCCCCGAAAGAGATTTTTGCTCAATAGTACCAAATTGTGGGATGGTTACTGCAGCACGCAGAATTGTTGTGCCATGATCCCATCAGTGCAGAGAGATGGGTGCAAGAGGTCACTGTCAATTATGCATACAACTCTGCATGTTGGGATGTGCTTTACATGCTTCAGGAATGAATCGCAGAAGCTAAACCTGCTGGTTTGGGTTTACCATATCCAGTCATACATCTCAGCCAACATTAAGCGTATAATAACATTTTGCACATGATCTGAAGCCCGGCAGTAAGCAGAGGCCCCAGATTGATGCAACCAGTCAACAGGGAAACGGAGGAACATCTGTTAAAGCACCTTTTTGGACACTTGAGCAGGGAGAATTGTGCATGACAGCACATGAAGAACTGCATTCACAATTCAGGGCTGGTGTGTAGCTGCTGTGTTGCAGTGCACAACCTAACAAATGAGGTAATTAACAAAGCAGCTTTAGATCTTTGAGCAGCTGTGAGAGCACTGCTCACCATGATGTTTGCACAGGCAGAGAGCTCCCTGGTTGCAGTACTTCAAATCAAACATGGAAATCTCCAGTGGCTCCAGTCCCTGTTCTGCTTTATTCATGTTAAGGAAATGATCTGCAGCTTTCCATATCCCAGATGAATGGCAGATCACGAGCCACTGGAGCAGTATAGGAAATTACTAAAATCGTAGCACATTTCACACACATTAAGGCAACCTTTATAGCTGGATTTTTGTAGCAAGGCTGTATTCCTTTAGTGATCACAATTTATTTTGTGATCAGTTAGCACATATTTAAGAGGGAAAAAAAAAGATGACTTATGAAAGGATAATAGAAAAAGCATTAAATTTCCTTTTTCCTGTGTTATCATCATCTACCAAAACCAAAGAGATCCACTTTCTGTTCGTGGACCTCCTTCCAGTGGCTACCACATATGACTCGTGATTCATTGACTCTATAAGGACTTACTTATCCTCTCTTCAAGAGTAACAAATCCACCCGTGCATTTTTTTCTACAGTGCTCTGGCTGTCTTCTGGCAGGAATAATCATGTGTGGAGCAGGACAGAATGAAAGACAAGCTGGTGCCGCTGGGGACATGGCCATCAGGATGATAAAGTTCAGAGGAAATCCTTCTGCCTCTCCCACAGAGGCTGGAGCATAACCCAGAGCAAGCTACCAGCAGACATAAGTGTGTATACACGTGTAATAAACTGTATACACAACTTTCTCTTGTCCAAGCATTTTGTTGGCTTCAACAAGCTGTTTTTCAGTGCTCTGTGCATTCAAGTTACTGGTGACTGATGAATGGGCAAGTATAGTAGAATCCTACTATTGTTGCATTACAGCAAGCACTTACCAACACTTATGTAAATAGAGGAATCATCAAAGGAGGAGGGAGGAGGAGAGTGAGCTCTCTGAAAAAAGTCACTTATGGTAGACAAGGAAAGGCACAGAATAAGGGTCCTTGCCCATGCCCTTGATGTCTTCACAGCCTCCTGCTGCTTCTGAAGTCCCTGGATCTTGCTATGTCTGTCCTTCCTCATGCTCTCCCCACACCTCACTTAGGTGTCCTCTCCCTTTTCCATTGCTCTACTGCATTCCCAGGAACAATAATGGAGTTTCTCAAAATGCCATTTTGCCTGAAATGTTGAGGCTGCCTAAACCAAGGGAAATAAGCTTTCATTATAAACCTAACTCCATCAACACTTCTGTTTCCATCTTACTTAAACACAAAGGCCACAAATGTCTGGAAGTTACTATGTAACTGTACTTAGGTCAGCTGGTTCCACTAATTTTGCTGGTATGGAAGAATTGATGGTTTTTATTCTGGTTTTTTTTTTTGTTTGTTTGTTTTTGTTTGTTTGTTTGTTTGTTTTGTATTATTATTTGTTTGTTTGTTGTGTATGTGTTTGTTTTGTTTTCCCAAAGAAAAACAATCATTTACAGGATAAGAAACATTTGCAAAATCCAAACCATTCCTGTCTTAGAGAAGGACTTCCTTCAATAAACTTTCAGCAGTGCATCAGATTGGGTGCCACATGTTCTCAGCCCTCAGACCTAAGACACTGAGCTCGTTTTACTTTGGACCTTATGCAAAATTCTACACTGAAGCCAACAATTTCTCAAAGATGTGGCAAGACACAAGATGCTCAGTAGGGCCAGCCGTCTCCTATGTGAAAATGTTGCATTTCTCTTGTTTTAGTCAACCAATAGGTGGAGCCTTTAACCCTAGAAACAAAACATTTTCTCAAGATAGTCATGTTCCCACAATTGTTATATAAAAGCTTATGTTTGTTTTTATTAAGGCTCATTTTGGATGGAAAATAATCAGTTTTGCTCTCAAGAGCTTATCTGATACTCAGCTGGAGAACAGGAGACTCAAACTCAATAAACACACAATCGGAGCAGCAAAGTTAATAAAACTCAGCTACAACAGAAATGTTAAATTAACAACTGGTGACTCAGAGAACTGGACAGCAGAACGACACATAAGACATATGCTCATTGCAAGCTTTCCCAAGAATCCCAGATATTTTAAAGCCATGCATCTAGCATTTATTGCAAATGGATTGGCCATGTTCTTTCCCACAGTGTGAGCCTTCTCCCAAGAAAATGCGAAAAGATATAAAATTTCTCATTAATGTTGCAGCAAGTGTACAATTTATATTGAGTAAATGAAAAAAAAAAAAAAAAAAAAAAAAAAGAACCACACAAAAAAACAACCCCAAACCAGTTAAATGACATT
>JAOWBP010001760.1:67409232-67434707 GCA_028571105.1 Tragopan temminckii | reverse complement strand
ATGTCGTGGGAGACAGTATCAAATGCCTTGCTGAAATCAAGGTAGACTACATCCACTGCTCTCCCCCCATCCACCCACCCAGAGACAGCATCATAGAAGGCTACCAGGTTGGTCAAGCACAACCTCCCCCTGGTGAACCCATGCTGACTACACTTGGCAGCAAGCTGGTATGGCTCATCACCAGGATTTTAAACTAGATTTGGTGGGGGAAGGCGATGTACTGCTGAGTAACAGAGAAGACTCAGGGAACACTGTCACTTTAGGAAGCAGTGGGGGGATAACCTCGGATTTATCCAAAGTTTTTGGGAGGGCTCTCCCCAGAAGGTAACATGGCCAAAAGCCCAGCTGAAGTGCCTCTGTACCAACGCGCTCAACATGGGAAATAAGCAAGAGGAATTGCACACTATGGTGCAATTGGAAAGCTACTATCTTATTGCTATCATGGAAACATGGTGCGATGACTCACATAACTGGAATACCATGATTGAGGACTATGAGCTTTTTAGAAGGGATAGGTGAGGTAGGAGGGTGGGAGAGTTGCCCTCTGTGTTAGGAAGTGGATTAGAGTGCAAGGAGCTGTCTCTGAGAAACAGTCATAAACAAGTTGAGAGCTTGTGGGTTAAAATTAGAGACTGAACTAATAAAGGGCATCTGGTGGTCGAGATCTACTACAGGCCACCTGATTGAGGCCCCCTTCTTGCTTCATCTGCAAGAGACATCATGCTCACAGGCTCTTATTCTGGTAGGGAAATTTGCTGATGACACCAAGCTGAATGGTGCAGTTTACATAATAGAAGGGAGGGACCCGCACAAGCTCTAAAAGCAGGAACATGAGAACCTAATGAGGTTCAGCAAGGCCAAGTGCATGGTGTTACACTTGGGTTGAGGCAATACCAGATATAAGTACAGACTGGGAGAACTCATTGAGAGCAGCCTTGCAGAGAAGGGCCCTGACTTGAGGGCCCTGATGGACAAAAAGCTGATTTCAAGCATATTAAATCCACAGAAATATTACAAAAATGACTGTACTGTAGTTAATCTAAAAGACCATCAATTGGCATTACTTTTTAATTGTATTTCATTAACTTTCCCTGAACGATCTTCTGGCACATTGTCTTCTTATTTCTAGGAAAATGATGCTCTTTAAAATAAAATCTAAAGAAATAAAACTTCATGCTGTTATAACCACTAATAGAGAGAATAGTCAATTAAGGCAAATAAAACTGCCAAACAGATTAATTCAGTCAGCAAATCTACATAGGTATAAACAAGCATTACATGTAAAGCATTCAACATAAAACTAAATGTTACTGTTCAGAGGAAGAGCTAAAACTGAGCATTTCACAGTAGAAAGTGGAGTGTTCAGAGCAGTAACCTCCATTTTCTATTTCTATCATCTTTTCTACATTACA
This sequence comes from Tragopan temminckii, assembly GCA_028571105.1. Lineage (NCBI taxonomy): Eukaryota > Metazoa > Chordata > Aves > Galliformes > Phasianidae > Tragopan > Tragopan temminckii. Next base: position 67,433,295 of record JAOWBP010001760.1, on the reverse strand, counting down.
GATTGTTCTACAAAACAGAAAGTTTTATCTCCTCCTTGTGTCCAACTGTTTTTCACGATGAGGCAAATGGAAAGCACAGTGTAGAACAGTCTTTCTCTAGAAGTCAAAGTATGTCAGATTTTTTAATAGATGTCGTATTTTATCACCTGTAGTTATACTAAAATAGGGCTTTGAAACCTCTATAGGCAATAATAGTATTTTAAGGGAAATGCAGATCATTCACTGACTTTCCATTGCTTAAAAGTTACTGCTATCTGTAGTCCAAAGTGGCCTCTGCTTTGTCTTATCATGAAAGCACTTCATGATTACTTCCTTTTTAACAGTAATAATTGTAGAAATTCATCCCATTTTTAATCTACATTATTACATTTCTTCCTGAATGTCCCCAGAGTATCAGCCAATTGTGTGGCTAATGCACTTTCTTAATTTGTTTTGGATGCAAATCCAGATTTGGTAATGTGCAAAATGACCAGGAACATAAATACGTAAGATGAAATACACCTGTCAGAGCATCGTTTGCATACGTGAACTTGACTGACTGGATGCCTTAATGAAATACTTTGCTGCCTGCAAAATATCAGAAGAAAATTTATTATTCTATCTGCATAAACCAGTATCGTTGATGCAATAGTGTGTGTCAGCAATGATCTTTTGTGACCAGGGTTGCTATTCTCCTTTAGAGTGCTGCAGTTCATTACCATACATTAAAATCTAAATGATTTCAAGTACACCACAACTGTATTAATGCTTTCAACAAATCTTTATTTTTTAAAAGCTTAAAAACTTAATGCATTTGCGAAGCCGTAAATGTTTGTGTATTTGTTTAGGGATCATAAAGCAACAGAGGACAGCTTATGCGTACACTCGTACTGAATCAGCTTTATATTAAAATCCAGACAAGGAAAAATATTTTATTCCTTGATTGGGACTTTTCAAATCCAGACTCAACTTTGAAGTGTGATTGTACTTAAATTTTACCCATATGTAAAAGTTCACTTCAGGCCTGTCAGTGTCACTTTCAAATAGCGGGCAGTTTCATTCCAGGTGAACTCATGGATCGTTCTTGATTCACAAGTGATGTTTTGAAAATAGGAGATTTGGGTCAGTACTGCATTCATTCTACTGCACTGCAAATTGAAATGTGACACACACTGAACATGTTCTACCTGAATTTATTACTCTATGAAAGCTGGAATATTGAACTCACTCTAAAATACTGCTTACAGACACAGCTGTGTTTATTGGCACACATTATCAGATGTAAAAAAAAACAACCAACCAAACAAAAAAACATCATAAGCCTCCTTAACAAACTTGGTGTACCAGCGGAAGCTCTGGTGTAGTCAAAAGCTATACCAGGAAATGAGCTTTGCAAGCAGAAACAGCATTTGTTTTGTTTAGATTATCCAGTAGCTCCCTTGCATATCAGCTAGCTGTTCCCAGTGTAGATCAGCTCCACAAAAGTCCATCTAAGTCCCAGAATATCCTGGCTCTCTAGAATTTCAGTACTAAGCGTAGAGCTCATATCAAGAAGAGCCAACAGCTCCCATGGTTGGCAAGCAAACCAAACCATGAATATCAAATTGACTACATACCACTGCGTTATTTCAGCTTCAAAGGTAACTGGCCTATTCTTCTCAGTAGGACACTGAGTTAATGCACTTTTTCTGCCATCCCACATTGCATCTCCTGCAAGCAATACTGCTTTCTCTTCTAAAAAAACAGTTTATCCTGGTAGCTTCTACAATTTAAATAACTGCAGCATTTTAAATATGTGCCAATGACTTGATTAAAAACAATTAATTATGAACCGTATAAGAAAAAAATTCACCCCACAAGGGTTTTATCCAGCTTTATGTGTAGTTCATTCAAACATCATTTTAAGTATAGCTGCCACAGAGCTCTCTGGGTGCTATTTGAAAAGCTGCCAGTGTAAAATGCGCAGTTCACCACATGGCATCTCATTTATACAGTTCCATTAGTCTTGCACTGAATAGTCTGATCATGTCAAGCAAATGTATCTGCCAATGCAGTGAGAGCACCAGGTTAGAAACAATGATGTCATTAAGCACTTGGTGACAGATCCCTCTTTGTATCGCAAACAATATTAGAACCAGTTTTACTACGCACATCACTGTGATACCGCAGTGGAAAGCAGTCAGAAAAATTAACTTCCAAAGCTATACATTCTGTCCCTACGCACAAAGACATACACAAATACTGCCAACTTCAGGAAATTAATTTAAAATTGAAACACTTGATTACATTTGCATAGTTGTGAAAATTTATTAGTTACAGTGTAATGAAAATCAACTTTTTTTTTTTTTTTTTTGGTACAAGCATAAGTAAAAACATACATTATATAGAAAAAAATCACAGCTTTAAAAACTGGCTTACATTGTCTAAAATGAGTAAATCTAGTTGTATTTCAAGGCATTGGACTTTATACTTAATTTTATGCCAAACCATCACACAGTGCAAGACATATTCTGCAATAGTAGAAATTCCATACAGCAGTCATCAGAGTATTTAGTCTCACAGAATCATATGGTAGCAAAAAATTGTGCCAAGTATTTTTCCATTTAAACAGAAAATACTGTTGAAATTATTTTTTTTCTTGCTTTACATTCTCTCTACTACAAAAATATCAAATTGCAAATTTAACAATGTATTCTACAAACAAATGCATCACGGACAACAGGAATTGCAACTTCGGGACAGTTACTTTACAAAGTGTATTAAAAAAATAAATTATATGGCAAACAAAATCAAGCATGTGCCTCAGGCTTTGCAAATAAAAGTGAAATTCAGCTGGCAGAAAGACTGCTTCTCTCCCTCTGGCTGTATCAAAATGCCATTCTTAAAGCTCTACCAAGACAGAATACATAAAATCTAATGGAAGCAGTAAATACTCCCATGAGTAATCAGTAGCACAAGTGACCCTGGTGTTGATGATAGAGGGCTTCTACAGTGATCCATCCAACTGGTAAGGAGGGTAGTGCACACAGAGAGTATATTGGGGTGGTAACTCATCTAGAGCTCATGCGTAACTGGTGAATGATGACACTCTCTAAAAGAAAAGAGAGCAAAACATTTGGTTTTATGAAACTGGAAATAAATTACAAGTTACTATAATGAAGAACAATTACATTAGCAAAGTATTTTTCTTCTGGAAATACCTTGCAACCTTCCTCTAACACCACTGTATGATAAAAAATGCCCTGTTTAAATGCTGCAATGGGAAACCTAATTAGTACCATGCTAGGGCTCTGGAGCCCTTGGCTCCCACTTCAGTGTCAAATCCATCACTTGGAAAAAAAAAAGGATAATACAGCTGAATAAACTGAACCACAGGAACACTAAGGCTCAGCCCCACACCTGAATCCTGTGGAGGACAATTTGAAGTTGGGTATCTTGAATCCTATCTGAGCAAAATCATCAAAAACCTGCTGTCGATTCTGAAGTGAGGATGAGAAAGAGGTATGTGGTCATTTGTTTTTATCTGAATTTTGCTTAGAAACTGATGCTGCTTTTATTCAACAGGTCTGCTGAATTTTGCTATTGCCTGAAGTATAAATTTCAGCCATAGTATGCAAAAGGAAGTATTTGCCTTGTTTTTGAAAGGCCCAGTTTAGTTTTGCCCTGAGTGTAACACAAGAGCTCTCTAATTAATTTCTAGGTTCTTTTGAAATGCTGGCTCACAGCTTGGTCTTCAGCTTTTCTGTTTAAGTACACTGCTCCAACAGGCAATTTTTAATAGAAGAATTTAGCTATCGGTCAATGACATTATCTCTGAAAAGAGGTATTTTGCACATTTCAAATAATATAACTGCACCGATGCTAACTAGAAGTACAATAATATGCTTTCATAAATACTCATTTTTTAATTGAAATGTTATTGGTTTTTTTTTAAGATTCTTTCCTCTCTTAATAGCCTGAAGATTTTTCAAAAAGTATGCAGCCCAAGAAATTGCACTAACCGTGCCATTATCCCCTTTGGCATTTTTGTTGACTCTTTGCCTTTGTCTGCTAGTATTTGAAAGGTGTTTAAATAAGTTACATTAAAAGAAAGGTCACTGCTTTTTGTGTACTCGTTATGCCAGAATGTTGCCACTAGATGGCAGATTCCAGTTAGGTTTTTTATGTGTGTTTACCCAAAAAAGCACAGCTAAGGCAACATCCAAGGAAATACGGTGTGGCAAATGAAGTAATAGATTTTCCTACATGAAAGCATTTCATTTTTATATAATTTACATTCACAAATGATTTTCAGGAATATACGTGTGCTTATTCTCAGAAATTTGAGCAATGAATATTAAAGAACCACAAAGTACGGCGAGAAAAATTACAACCAGAGCTGTTCTCTAACTTCATGCTCTTGAGGAATATTGCACAAAAAGCTGCATTTAATATCAGATTATAACATCGAATTAAACTTCCCATTCACATCAATGGGAGTCACGTGAATTCTATATGAAATGCTTTTTCTTAATAATCAAGTTGGATATGATCAATTTATTCATAGTTTAATAACAAAATTCTAAAAACTAAATGGACTGTAGAAAATATCATCTTCCTTGTGAAGGCTCAATACTGAGTGAACAGCAAAAATACAGTGGGTTTTCGAATCAGCTGTCCTCCTGCAGAATAAATATAATGATTTTTTTAAAAGTCAGAAAAATATTAAAAATAAATAAATCTTTTCCAGATCTAGTATTTATTTGTTCATTTTTTTCTCACACTCATTTATATGTATGGACCAAGTTGTTTGTTTTGTTTTTTTTTCCTAACAATTTACTTTGCATTAAATTGTTACATATAATATGTATATGTATGCATTATGTACAAAGAATCATAGAAAGGTATGGGTTGGAAGGAACATTTAAGATCATCTAGTTCCAACCCTCTGCTATAGGCAGGGACACCTCCCTCTAGACCAGGTTGCTCAAACTACATACTACATACTGCAGTTACTAGAAGAGGCATTCAAACAGTTATTAAACTGAGACTGCAGTAAGGTACATTTTGTCACAGTTCTGTAGGAGTAACCTCTGTAGGAATATGATATCTGTAGGATATAATTATATACATTTTTCTAGGCTTTTAGGTCTGAATATTTCAAGGAGCCATCAATTCACTTACACGCAACTGAATTTATTTTAATGACAGGAAAAGAGAACAAAGATACGGAACATAAAAATGATCAATCTGATTTTGGTCTCCCCAGTGTAAGCTGAAATATCTCAGGGAAACACAGCATTAGCAACTGGCCTATCAAAAATACCAATTCTCATAATGAAGCACATCAACTGACATTTTAATGTATGTTTAATGTATGTATGCAAGTTTAATTTCTTCTTACAATATATACAAACAAATAACATCAAATGAATACAGAAAGTTGCACATCAAAGTGACAAAAGTGAATCATCTATCAGTATTTCTATTTTTATAATCCCGTTGAAAAAGAGTTTTTAAAGTGAGGAACCATTCATACCTGAATGATTTGTACCTGAACGATTTGTACCTGAATCTCAGAGCTGACAGCTCTGAATTTGAAAGTAGTTAATCCTCATTGCATCTTCCAAAAAGCTTTGTAAGGACAGTGTCGGTAGTAAAGGAGATCAAAAGTGAAGTTAACATCTTCAGTGAGAAATGTTGGATAGAGGTCTGTCAGAGTGTGCTCAGTCAGAATTAAGGGAAAGAGGGTAACTCACACTGATACAGGGGAGAAAAACATTCCCCTAAATGAAAACAAGTTCAAAAGATGAGCTCATAGAAACTTCTGTCAGCAAACTACAGGTTTCAAACAGATTCAAAGAAGTCAGCCACTGATGTGTGATAGGAACATATAATTGGTCTGAAAATTGTCCTGACTGCTGCAGATTATGCCAAGCACCTGAAACACTACAGGATGGTAGATTGCTTCTTTAAAGACATGACTTTCAGCTTCTGATCAGAATCACAAAATGTTCAATTCAGAAATTGAACGTTTTAGAACACATGTAGCACATTTCAAACAGTAACGTGATTTGGCATCTAATTGGCATGAATCAACGTATTCAGGTGTCTTCTGAGATTACTCAAATGCGACTAAATGCCATAGTGATGTATATTCTGTGGGCATATTAAGAAGAGTCACAAAGTGTTTTGTGCTTTTTGAAGAATCACATTAACGGGTGTCACAAAAGGGGAAAAAAAAAAGTGGGCAAAATAAATAAGAATCTCTGTTTTCCTTTTACTGTTTACTTAGTATGTTTAACAATACGAGAAAGCTCCTCTAAACATCAGATACAAAGTTCTGTGCTCCCTAATTTTCAGTCATACTTATGCAAACATTGCTCTGCTCATGACCACATCAGCAATACTCATTCAGTAACAGCATTCAGATGACAGGATCTAATCTTGAAAATGCAGCAGAAAACTTTGTTATGGGTCTAGAACCAAAATCTCACACATCAGTGCATGCTGATCTGTATCTTGTCATGAATGGGTTGACACCTCTCCTGCTCTCCTGTCACTCTACCTAAGCCATACGGGCTGGAATTATCACTATGGCTTGTATGGCTATGTCAGCCAGAACAAGGCATTTCTCCACTTCACATTGAAGCCTAACCAAAATAAAAATGTTCATCTGTTCCTAGTGAGTCTGAACTTAGGCTTTTTTAGCACTAGCATGGGTACAAGGGAAAGAGCTGATGTCAGAATTTAGGTGCATGCTAACCTTTTTTTCTGTTGCAAGTATGGACATAGATTAGTTAACATCTATTACTGACTTATTTTCTGATTTAAAGGGATGAGGACAGAGATTGCAGCAAGAGATGTTCAGATTAGATGCAGCATGTTGAGCAGGAAACCATCTAAACCCAGCCAAGAGAGTAATGCAGAGTACAGAGTTGTAACTTCTGAATCCTGCCCTTCCTCCGCACATTAGGTGTCTTGCTAAGCCTTGCCAGAGGCTCCTTCCTCTGTTTGGCACTCACAAAGCAGCAGTCATCTCATGAAAAGAGTAGTAAATCAGGCCCTTTCTCTCAATATCCTGAAAATATTTGAAGTGCTTAAAAGTCAATGAAAGAAATGGAAATTTTCACTTACACAGATAGTCCATGTTAAGAGTAGTATTTCGTAATGTGGGCGCTATAGGTTCAGATTTCGCTTGTGTCTGATGGGATTCAAATCTACCTCCTCTCTTTCAAAGACCACTGTATTTACCACTGTTATTCTGAGTTGAGTGCATTTTGCTATTGAAACTGTTCCACTTCACTGAAAAAATCAATACAGGGAAAAAGGAAAGGGAGAGAAAGAATGAGCATGAGCAATTCCTGATGATCACCTGGGCAGAGGAAGCTGGCTTTCTGCACTGTAACCCAGTCATGGTAAAATACACATAAAGAAGCCCTGTAAATAAAGGCCCGATTAATTTCCTATGGATTTATGTCTGACAGTTTGATTCTTTGGTGCCTAGTAAAATCTGAGGTCTGAAAAAAACTTATGGCATTTCTAACATCACTCTCTTGTGTTTGTTCTTTGATGTTGCTTGAAGGTGAGCTCATGCCGCATTCTTTCACACAGTGGGGTTCTGCTAAGGTCTTGCTCCTCTTCTCAGTCACCCTTTTCATTAAACTTGAAGAACTTCTTATTCCGGGAACCTCTGTTGCTTTGTCAGGTTTGGCTGAAACTGGTGGATGTGTTCAATGTCATTCAACAGAGGACAGATGGAGGGATGGATGAACACAGACATTTATCTTAGAAGCCTTCTTTTCACAGAAGGCCAGGCTTAAAAGCAACCTTTGGAACAGGGACCAGAATCTAGGGGAACTTCCCCCCTACTTCAATATCCTGATCACTCAACCACTCTCTTGTTTCTACTCAATGAATACTGAACTCCTCCATGTAGAACAGCACAGCCTTTAGAGAAGGGAATGAGAATGCCATTGTCAGTCCCTCAGCTGTCAGCGCTTGCTGAATTTGGTGGAATTACCTCAGGAACTGCTGAGAAGAGGGTCCTCAGTCATGCCTTTGAAGGACAGGTTCAATCAAAAGCTTGTTAAAATAAGTAGCACTACTACACACCCCTGTGGTATGTGATCTATTAGGAGACATTAATGATTCTACAACCACTTTAAACAGCTACTGGTTTCCCACACCTTCTCCCTTTCTTTTTCTGGCCCAAGAGCTTGCACCTAGCCTAGGTTAAAATTAGACTTTTTGTCTGTTGCTAGATTCCTTTTAGTTCAGATCAGTTCTCCAGGCAAGTTCAAACGCTTGTGACAACTCATGGGCCAACCAGATGGAAGTCAGTATTATCTTGGGTTGGAGTTGCCAAGGACAAGACTACAACTTCTGACTCTGGTGGTTGGTTATGTCCTGACTTTAAATGACCACGAAACTGTGGCTTTATTGTTGATTTTATGTCCTGAGAGGACATGAATACCTCGAATGTGGATTTCAGTTAGGTTCAGAGATTGCGCTTCTAGTTGGGCCACAACACTGGTAGGCAAGTGCAGGAGCAGAACTTCAGGTAGATCTTCAGCATGTCTCTGGTGCTCAGACAATACCAGGAAAGCTAGAGTTGAACTGGAACATTATGGACTCTATTTAGACTTGGTTGTCTAAATCACCCTTTGGAGCTGACCTACTGGACAGAGCACCTTGCTGTAGTCACTAAAAATACAGTCTTCAGATTCAGAAGAAATTCCAATAAAATAAAGACAGTTACGTTTCAACTTTGAAGACTTCTGAACTACAGGCTTTCCTTTTTAAAAAAAAATAATAATAAAAGTATCATTACCTTACATTCTTTCTGCCTTTACAAAACAAGAATCTCAGCTCAGTCAAAACATATTAAAAATGCTGCATCCAACAAAATACATATCTGTAGCTAACAGTCAAACTAGTTGCCTGATTCCAACTCCCTGCAATTCTGCTGGGTTGGCTATGGAGCAGAAGTTCTTTTTTTTTGTGCTGTTCCCAGGAAAAATAACAGCATCCTTGGTCTGACCTGTCTGGAATTTCTCAAATCTGTCTCATATAATCATTCTGACTCTATAGAGCAGTTCCTAGCTTGTGTCTGCAGTTCTGGTTCAGCTGTGCTAATTTGCGTGTCTTAGATTTCAGGTACTGTAAGTCTGGCTTATTTCTTCAGGTGAATTAGTTTCTCAGATCTTAGGCAAAACAAACCATTTTTTCAACCACAGGCACATTAGAACATTGCCCTCGGTAAGGCAATGTTAAGTTAACTAAGGAATAGCTCGTTTCTTTGAAAAAAGGATATGAAAAGGAAGGCTTAAGCCAGCTGTAGTTCATCACTGTATCCACATTAGCTTGGGGCTCATGTTTGCAGTATTATTTAAATGATTGTTTTGAACTAAAGACTTGTTTGAGTGCCAGTATTTAGAGGGTCCAGCTAAAAGCTTTTAATAAGTTTTCTTCAAACATCTGCTTTAAAGTCTCTGTTACAAATAGAACAGTAAGATCTCAGTAACCATTTATTGTCAAACTGATGCTTTTAGCTTATAACAATTAGTTGAGAAGGTCTGATGCACTTCTGGAATGGTAACTCATATTGCTTGATAATTCCAGTTTCCAAGTTTTGTCTGAAACAGTGGAAATTGAGTGCTATGAAAAATTTGAATCTGATTTTCAGGTGCCATAGGAAACAGAACCTTAAAATTAGCAGGTACTGAAAGTGCTGCACAGATGGAAAAAAGGAAGCCTATTTCTTTTTCTGTGTGACAGCAGCTTTCGTATCACAGACAAAATGTCCTTCATGTTAATAATAAAATGCCAGCTGTATTCTGGGATAATGGCCATATCTGGGTCTTAAATTGGAGAGCACTGCAAAGTGCAGACTGAAGATTAAACATTGTTTGGATTGAATATAATTTTGTCGACCTTCTGTGGCAGATTCTTCCATCAAATTTCTTCTCCCAGACAGAAAGCTATTTAATATTTCACACACTGGTGCATTTTTCTTTCTGTGAATTGTATTTATTATTTATTGGTAGTCTTCCTGCTTTTCCTTCTGAAAGCTATTCCTAACCAGTCCTTTACAGCTTTCTGTGGTGGTTGAGGTATACAAGCTTTAAAACCCAAATTTATCAGTCTGCTCAATTTCTTTTTTTGCAACTTTCTTCTGTGAAAATTGATCACTTAATGGAAATGCCCTTTAATAATTTTAGTGTTATTAAATAAAATCACTGTAACAATCATCAGTATCCACACCATTTCCATGCTGGAGCAATTCCTTAAAACATGCTTAAAAACACAAACATATAAATGAAGAAACCAAAAAGAGAGAAGAAGAAAGATGAATCTCCATGATATTCTGAGGCAGTCTGTACTTAACACAAAATACTTCAAACAAATGAGAATTGACCATAACTTAGGTATCAGACCCTTTCTCTTTCCCTGACCGTACCCGAACTATCTCTTTAGGTAGTAACTGCTGCCATCAGCAATCTGCGTTGACACTCCCTCTAACACATAAGGATGCTTGACAGCTCAAGTTTACCTACAGAGCACAAGACCATGCAACAAGAAAAACTGCAAGCCCAGTGATGTCAACTAAATGACTTGCTTCATAGACTTCCATGGTTTTTGGAGCAGGCACAAATGAACTGTATTGATTGTAGTTAGATCAATGTTTCTCTAAGGCTTTTTTTAAAGAGTAAACACCTTTTGGCCTACTTCCTTCATCTATCTCCAGAGCTGGCAGTCTAAGCCACAGAAGAGAGACCCAGCTGTAAGCACTAACTACAAATGTAGTCAAGTTCTGGAAGAAATACACAGCCGCTTAGTGCTGCTGCTGCTGCCTAAATTGTGCAACCTCTCCATTCCCCTGAATTTTGTCACTGCCTTGAAAAAGAAGCTCACAGGGGAGAAAAGCTGATCTAGAGGAGAGATTCCTAGAGAGAAAGCTTGTCACAACCTGTGGTCCTCTCTCTTTGCCTCTGCTGTATGTGAGGCACTAGTTTCTATTGAAATAAAAGCTCAGGTCCCTCGGTACCACAGCATCTCAAAAATGTGGTTACAAGCAGGTGCTCCACGCAGAAGCCAGGACAGAAAGTGATCTGTTATGCTGGAAGACAGTTGTTTAAAAGTGATCTTCCTTCAGTCTATTAAAAAGTTACCAAGTCAAGCATTAAGAATTCCTAGGCTGGATTAATAACTTGGTGAAGTTGCCCATTGTCATTTCCCAGGCTGAATGTATTCCTGATGTACACTGCCTTTTTGATGGTTCTTTTCCTCCTTCAATAAGAAAACAAAAGGATGTTGTTACTCAAGTAGTCATCACACACACTCATTAGTTGGTTGTGAGTGACAGGTGAAGGGCTTCGTTAGTATGGACAATCATGAGCAACTCCACAGACAGGGGGCTGTAGTTCATGGTAGCAGTAACAGCTGCAGAACATACCCCCTGAACCTGCCATCAGCCCTGACCCCCGCCCAGGGAGCCAGAGCCACTGGCTGAAGATTTCTTCAGTTCTATTTTCATAGACTGAGTCTCGGCACGAGGCTCGAATTTTGTCACATTTCCTGCTCCTGAGGCTGCCACTACTGGCTTTCCTGCTTTCATACCTTTTGACACGGGAATACGGGTGGGTGTAGGTCTCAGGGATGACCCATCCTGTGCTGTCTGCAAAAGAGACACACAGAGAGAGAAATGACATGAACTGAGGACTTTTTCTTCTCACATATTCTCATATATTACACTTTTTACAGTTTCTTCATTTACCACTCAAGAAACAATGTCCTAAATCATGCCTATCAGCAAAAGAACGTTCACGTTCACTAGAGCAAGGCCAAAGGTACAAAATCAGAGTGAAACTAGTCTTCCAGAGCTGAGTACCAGCATTTTAGATCAAGATGTCTTAAGGATGAGAGTCCCTGCAAATCTCTGATTCTGCAGCACACCACAATGCAGGGCTCTGAGCCAAGGCCAAGCTGTCAGACAGGCACAAGATTAGCATCACACGTGCACACTGATGAGCACAGGCCCTCAAAATAGAATATCCACATTTGCTAATTGCCATATTTTCAGAGCTGGGACAAAACTCTTTCAGTCACATAAATAAAATTGAACTTTGCTTCCCCTAGTTCAGTGGGCCATGGCTGGGGCTGGTTATTTCTGCACTGGGAAGTACAGGGTAGGAGGAAGCAAATAGGGCCAAAACAGAGAGACTGGGCCAAGATTTGAATTTCCCTTTCCTGTTGCTGCAGGAGAAAGGATGTGGGAAAGAATTCTCTTTCAGGAGTCACAGCCACAGCTTGCTGACCTCTGGCAAAGGCAAAGCTTGCCAGGGCTACCTCAAGGCAGGGCAGACACGGTCATTCTACCAGCTCAGTCTTGGCAACAACCTCCCTAGCACTCTCATACTCAAGTTTGTGGACTTCAGAAGAATAAACCAAAACCCAGAACAATGTTTAATTATGTTTCTTTATTCTGGAGGGAAGCCAGCTGAGGACCCAATCCCCCTGCCTGGAGCTGGTAGATCTAACACCATACCAGCCACAGATCTGTGCCCAGCTAGAGTGCCAGTCACAGGCGAGGCAGGCCTCCTACAGCTCTGGGAATGGCAACCCATATCCATGTTTAGGCAACTGAATTTCACTGTGTAAAGATACAAGGAGCGCTAGGATGGGACAAAAAGATTCAAAGAAGATAACACATCTTTTCTGTCCAGATAATGTTGGCCAAAACTGGAAGCTACCCCTTACAGACCATGACCTAAAAGAAATACTTGTAATCATGACAGTTCCGAGAGAAAAATGTCTTTTACCTTCTGCAGCATGCAATATAGAGACAAATGTTAACAATGAAAACTTGTGCATTTCTGTTGCAAGTCAAGTTTGGCTTTTTAATTTTCAGATAATCAGTGAAGACATTGTTCTCACAAAAGAGAACGCCTTTCATGAGATTCAGAAATCCTAGCTAGAACTACCTGCTAAATGACTAAACCTTGCAACTTATAGCATATAAACAAAATAAATTTCTGAAGAAGACTGGATTAGAGGACCACATCAATTCTAACACATATTCATTTACTTTAGAGTGTTTTTAAAAAATGCTCCACGAAAAAGCATTTTTCTCTTTCAAAGTATTTCCAGCCGGTAGTATCAGAGCTGTCTGTCTGCACCCTGAGTATTCAAAGGAAAACCATTCCTTAATCTTCTAAGAACAGTTCAAACCCCTGTGTGTACACACACAAAAAAAAATCACAATTGGAAAACTTGAATGCTGTCTGCCTGGCAGGAAGGAAGCCATTTTCAATAACTAAAAGCAACATTTACAATAGTAGTCTAAAGGCTAATATGGAACTCACATGTAGATGTCAAAACAAGTTAGGCCCATACAATTCTGTACGGCAAAACATGCAAATGCATTCCATCAGCCTTGGAAAATATGTCAACATCCCAGGGAACCCAAATGACAAACATCTTGTGCTCCCTGAAAGAACTCCACAGTCTGTAAACATGAGGCAATCAAATGAAGTAGCTGGAATCTCAGGCATTTCTTCAGCTTTATTCGCATGTAAATTATTAACGAAGGATTTGGGTGCTTTCAAGTTACTCATTTCAAGCCTAAATCGCTGGAAATCGCTGTGAAAAGAACTCTAACTGGCTTTAAATTTTTTTTTAGTTTCCTTCATTATGGCATACAAACATGTTGATTCTATGGAAGCTAATGCCCACTTCGCAGACAGCTGCAAGAACATTTTGTGTTTGTTAAGCCAAGGAAAACAGCACAAATGTAGCTCTTCTGCAAGTCGTCCCCTTTGGCAGGGTAGCAGTGGAAGCAGGTAAGGGACACGGTACTCTTCAGCAAGGTCTGAGGCAGAAAACACATACAAACATCTGCCTCTTGGTGATTCCAAGAGCCAACCTGCAAGCAATCCCTTCCAGCCCCATGTGTTCATAGGCTGTATCTTTTCTTCTGGTTGATGCAGGAATGCTCTCAGTTCTGATGCAGCCAGCAGAGACAGCTTCACGGGAAGGCAGGGTGAAGTTACCTGGCTCAGAGCTGGTTATATGTGCTACTGGAACACTACAGTCAACTTTATTGTATTTGATGGATACACAGAAGGAGAGAGTATTCATGTATATGATCGCTTTTGGAATATTTTCATAACAAAGGTGTGTTTTCAGCATTTGTTCTTGATCAGATCAGAGACCAGCTTGCCCTAGACAGAAACAGTTCAATTCCCTGGCTGACATAAAAGCATCTATTGCAATTTGAGATGCTGTGGGCTATTCAAGCTATCTGCATAGGGCCAGGTGATAACAGGGGATCTAATGAGACCTGCAACCTCTGATAAAGCAGCTGGAAGCTAGGTAGGGTACTTGAGAGCACTTAAAATAACACAAAGGAAGTATGTTTAGGTGACTAAATCATGAAAGGCAGTTACCATCAACTGGAAACTTAGGGATGGGTTTGGGTTTTGAAATCAAAGTGGCCATGGTTATATGTTAAACACTGAATTTAATCTAACTGGGATAGCCTCCATCACATCAGCATGGGGCTGAAGGATCCAACAGAACTGCCTTGGAGATCCAGGGAATCTAAACAGAGGCTGTAAGAAAGGGACAGACTCTTTAGTGGAATCTGTTGTGATAGGAAAAAGGGAAGTGGCTTCAAACTAAAAGAGAGGAGCATATGAGGAAAAGGTTTTTTACAATAAAGGTGATGAGGTACTAGAACAAGTTGCCCCAAGATGTGGTGGGTGCCCCATCCTTGAAGACATTTAAGGTCAGTCAAGACCAGGCTCTGAGCAACCCGATTTATCTGTAGATATCCCTGTTTATTGCAGGGGAGTTGGACTAGATGAAATTTAAAGGTCCCTTCCAACTCAGATGAGACTATGATTCTATGAAGTACTCCAAAACATCAAGGCACCACTCACAGAAGCCAGTGAGTTCAGATGCCAGGGGAGACAGTCACAGAGAGGTACCTCTTTTGATTGATCTTTTTGGTTAACTTCTCAAAAACTTCCCAACTCTCTTTCAGGTGCCTGGTATTTCTTTGGACCATGGTCTCCTTTTCTCTATGTCAAAACTGTCACAGGCAGAAGGCCTGACTAAGAGAGACAGAAAACTGCAGCTACTCTACCATACAGTTTGCTGCTAATCAACAGTAGTACCCCTCAACTCTCCATCTGCTCCACCATGAAGCCACTGTCTCTGGTTTTGGATTCTTGGGCAGGCAGACACCACAGGCTGAACCTTGAACAGCACCACATGTGCACTCTAGAATTACCTTCACCTGCAGTAATAAAGATAACTATAAATTAAAACTGGAAAATGAGTTAAATGTTTTCAAATATAAAAATAGTAACTCCAAACTTGTAGTGACAGATGAGAGCTAGAAATTTCAGAATTATTTTCCCCTTTGTACTGAATTAGGATATTGTAAAAGCTACCTTGTACGAGAAGAGCTAAGAAAACAAGCAAAAGCAATGAGCTGAGAAAGCAGCTTTGTTTCAGTTTGTTTTCTTTGATTTTATGAGCTCGTACCCTCAAAACATTACCAATGTTGGTTTCTTCGAAGGTTAGTAAATGATTACACCTTGTTTTTCCTGACCAGGGGTATTGCATGTGTTTATAAACCATCCATTTGCAAAACAGATGGTGAACATACAACTTCTGTTTTTTTTCAGAGGGTTAAGGAGGAAAAAGTACAGTTGAGTTTGGTAGAAGTTCCCTGCTGATCTGACATGGGCCTTAAAATACAAAGGAAAGCATAAGATAAAGTAAATCATATGGTTGAGCTACTTCTTTACATTCCAAATCAGGGTTGAAGTGATGAAAGAAACTACATTTTAGCCAGATGAAAAGAAAAGAAAAAGCATTTTGTCTGCCACAGTTCAGTGCATCACCACAGAAGAGTCAAACATCTAGTAAAAAAGAATGGGGAATTCTCAAGGTTTTCCAAGCTTATGAGAGACAAAGGAGTTTATAAATGAATTAACTTGAGACTTTACAAAATGAACAGTTTTACAGGAGTCCCTGTAAAACATCTCCAATGCTAAGGAGAGACTGCACATGCAATCCCAAATAGATCAGCACGGCAAATGCAAATTTCTATGAGTCAGAGGCCTTAAATGGGAATGGCAGCATCCCTCTAGAAGTGTGGAAGTGCTTCAGTATCTTTGAAGGTACTTTAAATACATTTTGACATTTCAGCTTGGACAGAGATAGCTAAAGAATATGTTACCTGAGTCCACTCCTAACTGACATGGGCAAATGAACAGGGCGTGACTGTTCAGTATTTGTCAAGATAAAAGAAAGAAACTGTAACCAGTTAAGGTATTGCAGTAAAAGGTAACAAAAAAACTCCAGCATTTTTCTACAGCCCACAAAAACTATGATGTTGTGGGAACAACAGAATAAACAAGTTCGAAACACAGAATAGATAGAAGAAAACCCCGCCACAGTCTGTTAAACACAAAGATGTGGCTACAGGCTCTGGTTCAGAAAGAAATACTTACCTACTGCCAAAAATTGGGAACAGACACTGAGGAAAACATTACTCTCTGTTTATCCACTTAAAATAATCTTACCCTAACTGCTACAGGCTAATGTCTAGCTAAATAAGCTTTTGGATTAATATAGTACTGCTGCTTTTGTATGTTGGTCAAATTCTTCTTTCCCAACTAAAACATTGCAAAATGATGTCCAAGGCCTAGTAAATCTTAAGGGAGGGAGAGCTCTACCAAAAAAAGGGAACCAACATAGACAGAAAGCTGCAAAAAATGTGGTAGTGAAAGCACTTAGAAAAGTTGATAACATTAGTGGGACAGAAAGAACTTCGGTATTCACTGGCTGAAAGAGACTTGGAGCACAAAACAATGGTACCAGGTCTGGCTATTCATTTCTACAGAGTCCAGCATTACAGCAGATGTTAATTAAGTTATAAACATAATGAGATTCTACCAAAGAAATATCAGCCTGCGCTATCAGATGCTAAGGACTCTCCAGCTGGGCCAAAAACCACTAAGAGTATTATTGGAAGTCAGAATTTGTACTTAGCAAAAACTGCTGACATCTTTATCGTTCTTTGTCTCTTTCTCACTTGGAATTTTACAGGACTTCCATTATATTCAGTTGCTTCCCATGGATTTCCTTTCAAAGTTACTCCTTTGGGAGGTAATGCCAAAAGTATATTAAAGGGCACTTGCAAACAGGAAGAAGCCCAAATTTTTACATGAGCAGATAGCGATAGGACAACGTGGAACAGTTTAGAACTAAAATAGGTAAGATTTAGGTTACATATTAGGGAGAAATTCTTTACTCAGAGGGTAGCAAGGTGCTGGAACTGGTTGCCCAGAGAAGCATTGAAAGTCAGTTTGGATGGGGCCCTGGGCAGCCTGCTCTGGTGGGGGCAACTCTGCCCACGGCATGGGGTTGGAACTAAGTAGTCTTTAAAGTCCCTTCCAAACCAAGCCATTCTGTGATTCTGTATCATTGTCCAATGCTGGCATAAAATTACCCATTTCCATCACAGGCAAATTCAGATCTTATAGCTCACAGGCAAATTCAGATCTTATAGCTAAGCTTATATCTGAAACACATGTATGGCAGCCTAGAGTTTCTCCTCTTCCCACTCATTCTTTCCCTTTTGGTGTCTTAATCCCAAACTATGCTCTCCCTTCTCCTGACCATGAAGGTTACAAAATGGGACTGTGCTGCTTACCACGGACTGCGTTCCTCGTGTGGAGGACGTAGTTACAGGTGTTATAGTGATAGTACTTGTCACCTTGCTTGCTGCAGGCCGTGAGGACAGGTTGTTCCTGGGTGACCGTAGGACAGTACCAGTGACAACTTCTTTTTCAGCTGCTATGTTCACTGGTCGGACTGTTATCACAGGACTTGCACCATCTGGTGCAGCACCAGGAGAGCGCTTAAACTGAGAACCCAAATGGATGTGGATTTTGTTGTCTTCTGTTGTAATAATATTGGCATTGGTGTTGTATTTACGGATTGGAGATGGGACAGTTTGTTTTTCTGGTGTTACTTTGAAAACAGCCCTTCCCATGGTCATGTCTTGTGACTGCGGAGAAACGGAGATTTCTGCTGGTGCTGCGGATGTTGATACTGTCATAATCTGAATTGGTGATGTGGGTCTATCAACGAAAGGTACTCTACCTCCCTCTGGAGACTTTTCTCTGGAGAATGTCGTTATAGTGACTGGAGACATGGAACGATCTGGGCCCAATGGACTTTCACTGCCTTTTCCTTTAGAAGGCATAATATTTGGAGAAGGAATGATGGTTATCCGTGGCTTCTGATTTCCCAAAGTAGGAATGACAGTGGTACTTGAAAAAAATTCCTCTGAGGTTGGGCTGGTTATCTCCAAAGTAGCCGTGCTGTTCTCATGGTCTGGTGTCACCCGAATATGAAGAGGCTGACCCTGCTTTGGTGAAAGGACAACCTCCCCAGGATGTGCTGTGCTACTGTGGGCTCGGGCTCCTTTATCTGGAGTTGCCTGAGCCCCAGGTTCCCTCTTTCTCATCCATGGTATCCAAGATTTCCTCATCGCAAGTTCATTTGCTGCTGGAGGGTATCTCTCAAGCACTGAAGAACGCTCCATGGGTTTTTTCAGACCTACCTGTCGCAGATTGCTCATTATGTGGTTCTCCTCCTGGAAGGATTTCCGTATAAACACAGCTGGAGTTTCTTCTTCTGCTGTTTCACTGCTCACAGCATCTGTTTGCACACCTGTGGATGTCACAGGAACATCAACCATTCTTCGTCCATTTATGCTGGGCCTCAGAGCACGGCTGTAACGCTTAGAAAGTTCTAACTCTCTCGTTAGATTCAGAACTTCCTGCCCCATGCTCTTGTTTTTATTTTCTTCTTCTATAAACCTTTGCTGCAGAACTGAATAATCCACTTGGAGCTGAGAAAGCTGGTCTTCTTTGTTCATCAGCTCATGAATTTTTTCCTTAAGAGCTTGAACTTCCGCTTTCAAATCTCTGCTTTTAGCCTCTTCCAGACGAAACCTGTGCCTCAACTCTGCTTCCTGGCTCACTGCTTCACCTTTTTCTATTGCTTTGTTTTTGGCAATCTGGAGCTTCATCTCCTCCAGCTGTTGAGAAAGTAAGTTAGCTTTATCCTGCTCAGTCCTAAATTTCTGCTCTAGCTGATCGTATTCATCTTCTGTCTTCATCAAATCTCCTTCAACTACTTCCAGTTGTTTGAGACGTTTTTTCAGTCTTTCAATTTCAATAGTAAGTTCCTTAATCTTGTTGTCCTCCTGACAGCCATGCTCTGGTCCTTTTCTGGCTCGACCTCTTGTAATTTCTCTCTCCACTTCCTCCATATCATCAATTCTTTTCTTTAACAGGTCAAATCGACAGCTTAGTTCTGAGGACTTTTCTTCTTCACTTTTCAGTTTAACAATTAACTCATCCCTTTCTTTTGTCAAAACAGACACCTTTTCCTCCATTTCTGATTTCAGTTTCAAAAATTTCTTACTTTCTTCTATCAGTTTCTCTGTTACATCCATAACTTTCCCTTGTTCAACTTTAAAATTCTTGTTTAGACCCTCAACTCTTTTTTCTTCCTGTTTTATTTTTTCCATCATATTTTTCCGTTCATCAACCAACATTACGGTAAATGACTTCAGCTTTGTTAGGTCATCTTTTAAGCTTATTTCAGCTTTTTCCAACTTACTTTCTGATGCCTCAAGGTCTTTCACTCGAGTCTTCACCAGTTCCAATTCATTTATCAAATCCTTAGTTAAATTCTTCTCTTTCTCCAAGTTTAAGTGTAGCTGACTGCATTCAGACTTACTTCTACTGAAAGCCTCTTCCAGTTTCTCTAGTTCTGACATTCTCTTCTGCAACTTTTCCACTTCAAGTTTCAACTCTTTGTTATGGTGCTCTTCCTCTTGCAGTTTATTTTTCAGCTCTTTACACTGGGATTCGGTTTTAGTGATCTCTTCATCTTTTCCCTCCATTTCAAGTACACGCTTGCGGAGGTTTTCAACTTCCGCCATTAAACTAGAGTTCCCACATTCCCCTTTTGCTATTTTATCTCTTAGTTCCTGAAGTTCCTCCTCAGTTTTTTGAAGACTTCTGTTTGTTTCCTCTAGCTCCTCTATTCTACGAGTCAACCCAACCAACTTGAGCCTTAGCTGTCTATTATGTGACTCTTGATTAGCCAGTTTAGCAGTCATCTCCTCATGTTCTTGAGAAAATGACGATGTTTTGTGTTCAAGTTCTGTTTCTAACCGCATCAGTTTTTGTCCATCTTCTTTTGTTTTTGCAGTAACAATTTTAAGCTTTTCTTCTTCTTCCTTTAGTTTTTGATTTAAATCTTGTATTTTCTGGCTTTGTTGATCAAGTTGTTCAATATGCATTTGTCTTTCATCCACCAGCATGAGTGCAAATGATTTGAGCTTGACTAGTTCTTCTCTTAGTTTATTGAGTCTCTTTGTGTGTTCTTTCTCCTTCCGGGCTTGATAGATCTTCTCCTGCTCAAGAAGTTTCTTCAATCTGAAACAAGTTAGAACAAATGCATTAAACTACTATATATGTGTATTTGGTGAATTTCTCAATTTGGTGTAATTCTCTACTTTTAATTCACTTTCACCAGGATTCTTTCTATACCCCTCAGTCACCTTTCAGCATGTAACAACCTACCACATTTACATTCCATAGGCAAAATATCCTAAATTAGAAAATTAACTGAAAACTGTATCAAATCATCCTGAATTCAGACACTGAAATTTTATACATGTCTAGATCAGTTTTTAATTCCTTT
This sequence comes from Tragopan temminckii, assembly GCA_028571105.1. Taxonomy (NCBI): domain Eukaryota; kingdom Metazoa; phylum Chordata; class Aves; order Galliformes; family Phasianidae; genus Tragopan; species Tragopan temminckii. The sequence continues at coordinate 67,412,529 of JAOWBP010001760.1, read as the reverse complement.
GCATTTATTTCTCATTTAGATTGACATTGGTAAGGATGTATCATATCCTATCAGGATAGGTATTATCTACTCATCAATCTGTTTTACTGACTTTTTTTGCATGATGGTTTCCTCATAAATGTCCTACATATATAAAAGTGTGAAAATAAGATAAAAAAGGAAAACCAATTGCTATATGTAACCATACACAAATGCTTATAAATGCTAATTATAAATATACCAGCTGGACAGAAGATTATGCTAGCACATGACTGATAACCATCTGGGCATCACAGGCATAAGAAATTAGCAGTAAGAGAAATTTGCCAGCACAGTGATAACGGATGTTAAAAGGTTTGTTCTCCTTGTCACATTGCCATTTACAGTAACAGATGTTGTTGACTACAAGAGTCATCAAACCTTTGGCTACAACTAACCTTAAATGTATTTTCAAGAAATACAAAAGCACAAATCAGATCTATCCTCAGAAAGATAATACAGACCTACATTTTCCAGCATGGAAAATTGCATTATCCATTTCCCATGCAACATTTCAATAGGGAAATGAAGCACACTTCCTATTCTATATCTATTCATATTGCGGATACACTGTCATAAAAAATAAATAGAGTTACAAGTAACAGAGGGATATATTCCTTACTAGTACGATAATGCAAAAGCAGCAGTATGATTTTAAAAGGAAGACAGATATGTATGGTGAATTTACTGTGAAATGACACATTTTTCAAACCACTGTCAAAGCACCAACTTTGGTATAAGGAAGTGTAATGTAATGATTCAAATCCACTTGCTTTGCTCATCCATTCATGAAACAAATTTCTTTGTAACTGCAACACACAGTGAAGTGGTAACAACAGAGCAATTCACCACCACAGTTTCAGTCGTAGCAACTGAAACCCCCAAGTTTCAGCAAAGACCAACTTTATCAGGAGTGCTGTCTGAACTCCTGCCCTGTAAGTGGGTGAAGCACGGGTACATATTCCCCTCTGCTGCCCCAGGAATGAAGTGCTGCAGAGAGCTCCGGGACACATTATGGTGCACCAGGGATATCTCCTGAGCCCTCACCTGAACTCTAAGCTCATAAAGCCAGCCAGCTGTTAATGTTTCACTCCTCATCCCTCAGGGACCAGAGGGGAACAGGAACTGGAATGAAAAGCTATGAGAAAAGAGAAGGAAGCCAGAAAGCAGAGCAGGATACAGTAGGTAGGAAAGGAGAGGGCTGAAGAATGCATTTGAAAACAAATCAGATAGGATGTGGGAGTAAGAGAATAGTAGGAACCAGCAGGAGAGTGAAAAACAAACAAACCTTGCAGCCAACCTTACTGGGTCACAAAAAAATCTCTTTAGTTGTGGCAGCTCTTTGGAAAGGACTGAAAAGACATGCTGGTCTATGTATGCCTCATTATGGGTCACGTTGAAGTATCAAAAGCTAAAAAAACCTGCTGCTATTCACAAAGCACTCACTTTTCACACTCAAGGACAAACTTTATTAGCATGCAATATATTCCCTAGCTACTTTATCACACTGCTTTATGCAAAAGTCTCTGCCAAGAACTCTCCCTATCTCCCCCAGGCTACATTTTTAAAGTAGGACACATGCTCTCACACAATAATTTTTGCCATAACAGAACAGTGGGAGCTAGCCTCGTGGGGCTCTGAGCAACCCATCTCCTAGTCACTACCTTATAAATGAGACTATGAGATCTCATAAAAAGAGAAAATTTGAAGGTGGACCCTATCAATTAAAACAAACAAACAAACAAAAAACAAAAAACAAACAAACAAAAAAACAGAAGACAGCTTTGGAAAAAGATTTTCCCATTTTCTCATTTTCATCTGCCTATCTGCAGATGCTCAGATCACTGCCTATGATTCTGAATTGCTAGGCTGTTTGTAGAGGATGTGTGATTTTACCTAGCAGTACAGGCAGCCAGGATGCTATGCAGAGTGCAGAGCAATTCACTGCCCCGCAGTTATCTGTGAGCCTGTGAGGGCTGAGAAAGCCCGTCCCTGAAAAACAAAAGAAATACCTGTTTGTTAATCTGAGACAAACAGATGCCAGGGATGAGGCTGAGCAACACAAGAAGAAAGCACATCAGCACTGTCACCATATTGTGCCTATCAGGAGGCTCAGAAGTCTGGAACAACTGGATCTGCAGTGCTGGGAAAAGCAAAAAGAAACTATCATAGCTGTGACAATACAACCTGGTAACGTAGCTTACACGTACATATTGAACAGGGTAGGAAGCACCATGGAGTATTTTATGTGCCTCAGCTTTTAGAGGGTGGAACCAGACTGCACAGAGTCTGACAAGAGAGCTTTCACAGAAGCCTGATGCTTGATGACACTTGTCTTTTCCACACCCAGGAAAACTACTTCTTTAAGGGATAGATGGAGCACATCCACATCTGCACAGGTGCCAAATGAATCAACAAAATCTGTGCATTTTCAGTGTTATTTCTAGCCACTAAAAATAATGCTGAGTTGAAGCTTGCTCCTGCTTTTCTGTCTCCTGTCTAACTCTTATACCTCAGTAGCTAAACCAGAATTTCAGCAGGACTGCAAAGTGGTATTGCCTCATCCTGACTCTCACAAACGGTTTGTTATCAGGCTTCTCATCTCACTGCTGCTGCTGTTTGCTAAGTGACATTGGCCTGCGTGGGCTCTGCTAAAGGCTGAGAGCACTGCAGAGACTCACAGCACGCGTCCTTAATGTGTCATCTAGAGCATTAACTGCATTCCACGTTGTCAGGAGGTTGAAAGCACCTGCATTTAGGGTCAAAACAAGCAAAAAGGAAAAGAGGGGGGAAAAAAAAAACCTCACAACACTTTAATAATGAAATGTGAGCTAGTGACAACAATGACAAAACCATAGTTTGGCGCTCTGAGCCCAGTCCCTGCATTTGCTGCCTTGGTTTGCTTATCTTTTTTTAGAGATGAGGAGAACTATTTGGATAAAGCTATATAATCTACAGCCCTCAGTATGAGTCTCATGGGCTGAGCATCCAGCCCACAGTGGGGATGAAGGCAGATCTGCTTAGTGCCTTGTGACTGCAGATCGTAACAGCTGCTTGTCAGTGGAAAACACTGATTAGATCAGCACAGCACCTTCCTTTCCCCACAAGTTTCTCAACTCTTTGAAAGGGTAGATAATGGCAGGGCAAGGGGAAATGGTTTTAAATTGAAGGAGGGAAGATTTAGGTTGGATATTAGGGAGACGTTCTTTACTGTGAGAGTGGTGAGGTGCTGGAACAGGCTGCCCAGAGAGGTTGTGGATGCCCCATCCCTAGAGGTGT
>JAOWBP010001760.1:67386073-67409132 GCA_028571105.1 Tragopan temminckii | reverse complement strand
CGGCCTCCCATACCGCGGGGCTCCATCCGCGGGGCGGCGGCGACCCCTGGCGGCGGCGGCGGCGGCGGCGTGGAGCGGCCCGGCTCGGAGCGCAGGTGTGGGACGGCAGGGGGTCAGGAAGGGGCAGGCCGAGAAGTACAAATAAATATAAGGAAATAAGGAAATAAAGAAAGAGAGAAGGAAAGAAGGAAAGAAGGAAAGAAGGAAAGAGAAAGAAGGAATAATAAAAAGAAAAGACCGTGGCAAAGAGCAGACAAAGGGGAAAAAAATTGATTGCAAAATTGAGGAGCAGGCCAACACCTCCCGGCAATCTGTTTGGAAGACGTCTGGGAGATTTCAGCGCTGCACATCACCTTTCTGCACGGACGTGAGCTTCCGAGGGATCGGGACGGGGCCCATCTGGGTGGAAGTGGCCGATAACAAGGGCCGATAGTGCGTGGAAGGACGGCTCCCAGGCACTTTCCTCGGGACTGGGAGATCGAGGACGTGTGGACAGGAGGACGTGTCCCTCCTGAGCTGAATCCAACCGCCTTCATCTTTGCAATAGTCCAGGAATCAGCGTCAGAGCCCGAATGCTGAAAAGAAGGTGATAACCAGAAGACGTGCGCTGACATTTCCAGACACTTTGGAAGTGAGTCAGCTGCTCTCGGGGACATGCCATGGCTTCGGCTGTCTGGTGTTGATAACATGCGCTTCCCAAAAGCAACATCTCTGCTGATAAACCCTCAGATACTCTTGACCTGTTCACCCCTTGCCCAGCTGTCGGCTTAGATTTTCTCCTTTGGCGTTTTGTCTCAGGGAATTTCATTTCTTCCTATTCAGAGCTGATACGTAAAAAAAGCGGGCTTTCTAAGAAATTAATTCTGAGGTTCTAATTTTCATCTCATTTCCTGAGCAAACACACCACACGCCAAGAACATCAATGTAAATGTGGCATGTCACGGGAACAGCGCTTCCAGGAGAATGGTCACAATGAAATGTCCTTCCACAAGAGATGAATTAACTCAGAAGAGGTGCTTTTATCACTTGTGCACCAAGACTGTTTTTCACAATGTGCTGTGGGTTTCTCCATCATTGGGTAACCAAGATTTTACATTTAACTGTTGAAATCAATCAATGCAAATCATGGGAATGGAAGATGATACGTATTATTCTATTAAAAAATTGAGTCACTTGGAGAAATTGTTTTAAAATATCTAAATGCTTTGCTGCTGGTTTTACACCTGGATTTACGTGAGTGAAGGCACTGGAATCAGCAGACCTCACAGACGCTGACACCATATGGATGAGTGATGTAGGCGTGAGGAGGGCACTCTCCCCTTTCCTCAAGCTGAGCAGCTTTGCTTCACTTCTTGGAGCAAAATAAGGCTCAGAGATGGCAAGAGCACATAACTCATCAATTCCAAGGGCAGCAGGATTTCATTCCTCCATGATTTTTTCCAGCAGTACTGACCATGTTCCCACTAAGATCGTTCACATGCAAAACACACCAACCAACTGCATTTTGTGTTCGTGATGCCATATATCACAGCAATTAAAAGGCAAAACGGGTTGTTTTTAATCAGCTCTGTTGCTATGTACATTCATAGGCTGAGTGCATAATATGTGATGCAGAAGGCATGTCTGAAATGCATAAACATTTACTAACACTCTCCTGTCTGCTTGCTTCTTAGACAAGTGTTAAACACATTAAGACCATGCACTCCAGTCCCGTCATTTTGTTTGCTATTTAAACTGAATAAAATGAAACTTTGGGACAAATCTCAGTGTAAAAATCGAGACTTGAATTTGTATTTATACTTATAATAATGTTTCCCGTCTCTTTTGTGGTTATGCAATAGCAATTTTGCAGGAATCCAGGAATTCCTTAGAAAATTTGGACTGGTTTGGGGTCTAGACTGAACTGGGCTACTCTGTGCTTCTGGCACCTCTCCTTGTTTCCTCAGGCTGTGTTGCCAGGGCAAAAGAAAACAGGATGTCCTGCATTTCAGGACCTTGAATATCGTTTTCCATATGGATATCAGACTAGATTTGGAATTTGTGGCTTCCTGACAGTTGAAGCTGCTCTTATGTGTGAATGTGATAGAAGCTTTATTCATATGTACATGTACAGCTATATAAACATTGCACAGAGGAAGAGTCCAGAAGTCTGCTCCCTGAATACTGAACACTGCATGGACACAGCGTTCAGTGCTGCCCTGCAGGCTGAGCTGCTACTAGTGCCCTCTGGCACCTACCTGCATCTGTTCCACCTGTAACTGCCTCTCTCACTGCATCCATCACTACAGCATATTGAAATCAGACATTGCTGTAGTGCAGTCACTGAGGAGGCTTATTCTTTCCTTACAACACAAAGGTAGACTTTCCAGTGTATTGTTTATTCCTTCTTGAACCAGCCATCAAGTTAATAGTGCACAGTATTATTCTGCATCCATCAAATGCTGAAGGAAAAATACAGCAGCCAGCTTCCTATAGGCCCAGCCTTCCCTGAGAGATTTCCAGTCAGTGGCATGAGAGGAACTCAGCCTGGTGTTTATTTATTGGGATAATTTCACTTCAGAGTGGTATTCAGAGAGCAGCCCTCATCTGACCTCTCATAATGAGGAATGGCTTCTTACACAAACAGTGTTGGGAGAAAACTTGGTCTGCCTGAAATCCGCCCATTTGCTGAAGCAGTGCCCCTGGGGAGTGCCACAGCTATGGAATTATTCTCTGCCTCGCCAGGTGTGTTTTTCTCAGCGACTGTTTATTTCTTTAATTTCTGCAACTGATTTTTTCCCATCATGTGATGCTCTGAAGGAAAGATTGTTGGCTCCAAACAAGCAGAACTGGAAAAGCAAATAAATCATTTGAATGCAGAGGTATAAATAGAAGGGAATGGGGCTTCTTGATGTGATTTGGGAGTATTATGAAAGCCAGCTAATCTGTAGGCAGTCTTTTTTTTTATCAAAACTTGAGTACTAAAATTAATCAAAAAAATAGATGCAATAATTGTATAGCCCCTTCCATATATACCAAAATGCATTTCATATTAAAACATTCCTAAATTAAGATGCTTCATCTCAAAGAAGCTGTTTCATTGGTTCACAACAGGATTCTGATCTTCCTGTCTAGGAGGGACTCCCCAGTGAAACCAGTGCAATTTTCCTTAATGTATATGTCAGGTGTCACACTACATCTTACTGCATTCCAGTCACAGGGGTAGGGGGTTCCTACTAAATGATCCTCTGCTTTAAGTAAATTGTATGTTGTCTATAGTTGGACAATGAGTACAGCAATCAGAAATAAGTCACTGACAGAGTGTAAATATGCTAATTGAAAAGAAGAATGATTTAGGGGGAAAAAGTCAACCCAACACCAGAGAAATCTATATTTTCTGATGATCCCACAAAAAATAGTCTTGGCTTAATATTAAAAAAAGGTTTGTGCAATTGGCATCTCTGCAAACTGAGGTTGAGAGCAAAGAAGTGGAATGGGAGATTCCTTCCTGCATGTGACTGCCAGAGCTACAGACCCCATCAGTCTTGCTCAAAAACCTTCCGCTGTTCCAGCATGTCTTCATGTAGACTTCTGGCTTTTTACAAAATTCAAGGGCAGGTTCATTCCATGCTCATCACCTCCCCTTCTGCCCATCCCAGTCCCAGTGCCTCAGCACTCAGACTGGCAGGTTTTGGCACTCACCACAGCTCTTTGCTATCCAAAAGAATAAAAGAATATTCACAAGGAGCAAAACTGAGGCCAGGACATAGCCGGGGAGCACCCCAGGCAGCTGGATTGTCCAGGTTATAGGTTCATCCACAAGGCCCATGGATATTCTGTATCTGTTACCTGCCACAGGAAACTCCTGTTGATGAGCATGGAAATTTTGAGTTTTTGTGGAATAAATGGAGGGTCAAGCAAGAGCTTAGGTCACAGACATTAAAAGCACTGCTTAGGAAGAACCTATCTGGATATCTACGAACTCCACATGAGCTAATGTTTAAAAAGAAATTTGCTTCTCCTGCACAAGACATAATTGTATGGAAACTAAAGGGGAAAATGCACCGAGTAAAGCAACATGGATTTAAATTGCTATTTTTTAATGCAGCTTTGTGGCTGCTGCTTCCCAATATGTTGAATGCTGACAGTTCCAAATACCAGAACGTAAGATTTATTTGGATTATAAATAGATGTTGCCCCGTGCTTCAGTATCAGAAGCATTCTGTTGTGTAAACAGACAACAATTGGGTTTGGTTTCTGCTATTAAAGGATACTTGAAAGCTGCTACTCACCCTTTGCTGGCAGCCTGTTTCACCTGTTGGAGTTCAGCATCTCTCTCATGTATCAACACCTCCGCTGTTTGCAGAGAGACTTCACAGGAAGCTGTTAAAATGTCTCCTCTCATATGCCCTTTCCTCCACTCTCCTGGATGCGTTCCATCTGGCCTCACTACTCTGTTAGTCACTCCCATTTACTGAACGTGCCTGATTTCTGTTATGGTGTATTCTTGGTCTGCAGAAGTGTGCTTGCTGCTAGCTGCAGGATCTTTTTCTGTTTTAACAACTACAAACAACAAAACAACAACAACAACAAAAAATGCACAGTATTTTTAAACAAACAGTTTTTCAGGCACAAATCACCTTCTGAAACGCTACTCAGCTTTACTCTATCATTCTGATCTTCCCTGGTTAAGAACAGCACCAGTTACAAGATGAAATCCTTTTTTTTTTTTAATGAGGACCTTATCTTCTAATAAAACCTGCAGAACCCTCTCTAACTCCAAGAGAGGCCAAGAAAGTAGACAAAAGGTTGCGCTCTGTAGTGTGTGGCTCACCATCACAGCCTTGCTTCTGAAGTCTATTGGCTGCACCCATTGCTCTGTCCTGCACGGTCATTTTAGGTGGCATTCAGTTCCGGGTTAAGATATCCACATTTAGGACCCCAGCATCTAAACTCCTCCTAATGGCTAATAAAGACCGAGTTAAGGAAATCAGCAGTGCCTGAGCAGATTGGATGTGATGTTGATCAAGAGCTGCTCAGATGGAAGTGATTTCTACTCCCGGTCCTTCTGCTTTTGGATCTCAGACTTTAACATAGAGGTAAGGGCTAAGATAGAAGTTCCTGTCCAACTGTAAAATACATCAAATGCTACTTTTACTATCTGGTCATACAGTTGATGTCCCTCTTGCACTATTCCCAAGTCTTTGTGACTTCCTTTTAGAAATTGTTGGGGTAACCAAAAGTCACCATTCCTTTCTTTTTTTCCCAGAAATATGGTAATTTAGTTTGAGTACTAGTTCCCAAAATAATAACACCCATCAGTGCTATTGTTGCAAGCTTGTTTCTATTATTTATATTATTTTAATAGAAGGGATTCTTGGTACTGCTCTTCTAAAAACTCAGGCTATTTATGTAAAAGCCTGAATACAAGTTTAAGAGTCTAACTGTAGACATCTGTTTCAGTAAACCTCTGCCAAAGGAAGGAGGTGTACCCACCTTGCGGCACACTGCACTCCAGCACCATGACACAGTGGCCCCAGGCAGTTGCTCCACATATTAGCACAACACATTATATTTAGCAAAATGTGCTCTACTGCTCCTAAGAGATCACTGAATAAACTTTGATAACACAGTTGGCCTGACTCCTTTGGGACTTGCAGCTCCCCACTGAGCAATAGAGATCATTAAAGTGTTTAATCATATAATTCCCTTTTGCATAGTGTTACGATAGATAACATTGCATGTGTGTGTGTCAGCCTTTCCATTATAAACTTCAGACCCTGTGGCATTAGTCATCCAGAGTAAGTGTGTGCTCATGTTGAGATGAAACATTGTGGAATCATTTTGATACTACATGAACACAGATAATTCAGTTAATGAAAGGGTACATTTAAAGGTCTTGCAGGAGCCCCAGCCTCCTGGGGACAAGAGCTGCTCACGGGCATTGGGAGCAGCAATATCTCATCAGCTGGGACAAGCTCCAACAGCACTGAGTCTCCCCCCTCCTCTTTTTTCCAAAAAGCATCCCTAGATAGCTACGTACAACATTTCTGTCACACTGCTGAGAATGATACTGGAAGATTTTCATAGAAAGTTAATTTGGTTGATTACAGACAGATCACGTACTTAGTTCCTGTACTACCTAGCTTTCTTGGTAAAATCGGGAAAATTCTGTGGAAAATGAAAGACAGCCATCTACAACTGTTTCTTTTTTTGTTGCTGTTTTGGGTGTTGATAACACTGAACAAACAACCACACACCTCTTTCAGCCCTGAGAAGTGCCATACAAAAATTTTAATCCAAAGAAATTAGGCGACGGTTCAAGTTGTCTCTGGATCTTTGTGACAGCTGAAGCACACGCAAAGCATTTCAGCTGAATACCTTCAGCAGCTCTTCTGCTGCTCCTAGTGAAATCACAGGGAGCTGTGTCTGCAGGTGAGCTTCACAGCCTCAAGAAGAGTTATTCCTTAACACAGCTCTACTGATAAGGATATCTTATTATTAGACGTATCTTCCTGCTCCCCATTTTACATCTCCATTAGCAATCAAACAAGTATTGATTGAAGTGATTGCTTACCATTATTATTTTACCTTCTTTTTTCTGTCTTCTTAAACTGTCAACTCACGTGTTTTACCTTTATCCAGCTCTCTCCTATGGGGGCAGGGTGTGAGCACACGGTTGTGTGGTATGCAGCTCACTGCCAGGTTAAACCACGATATTTGGTCATTTCATTTATGGTATGTAACAACTACATTTAGAAAGCCTTATTTCAGGTAATTCTAAACTTCTAAGCCTCCTGTTTTGTCTACTGCAACATCTTCTAAATTCTGCTGTAAGTGAAGCTTACATGTTATTTGATCTTCACTGATCCAATCTTTCAAGTTTATTTCTGCCACCACCAGAAAGCCCCTTGTCTTTTTTGCACCCAGCAAAGCCTTGACAATACAGGGAACAGATGGTTTCTCCAGAGAAAAGAGCAAACTGGTTGTAACAATAAAATACCAGGATGGCTGAGGAAAGACAAGCACTGCATACAGCAGCCAGGAGAGGAAAGATCCCTTCACCTTCCTGAAAGTTCAGATTGGTGGCCTGGAAACTCAAAGAATGAAACACATCAGGAATGGACAGACTCATCCCTCTTCAGGAGTGTTCTCTATGAGGCCGCAGGCTACAAGCAGTGGGAGGGGATATTTTATGAACAGAGTGCACTGTGCACAGGTAGTGGCATTACCCACAGAACTGAGCTCAGAAGAGCTGGGTTGGGACCGTATGGGGTAACAAACTTCTCTGAAATCCTTCAGCTGCCCTTCAAGTGAATTCAGCTTGCCACAACACTAACAAGCAGGAATCCTGGCCAAGTAGCTTTTAGGGGATGATGTGCCTTATGGAGAAAACAGATAGGAGCGGGTTTTCACTTACCAAGTTTGCCAGGGAAGTCTGTAACCAGTTACTCTTAGAGAAAATCTGTGACCGGTAAGAACAACTGTGGAGAAATGTTGAGACAAGACCAAAACACATCTCACAGCTCTTTGGTGCTGCCCGCTGAGCTTGAAGTCTTGAACACTTGTATTCATACAAACAGCAGAGTACAGCCAAGGGATCCTTCTCAGATTGCGTTTCTGGACAAGCCATTATTTTTATAGCAGCTTTGGCTGAATTCTGGGGGAAAAAAAGAAAAAAAAAGAAAAAAAAAAGTGAAAAGACTCAGACAAGCTAGAACAAAAAGGAGTTATTATTAAAAGAAATTTCCCTTGAAAAAAAAAAAACAATTTCACAAGTACGTGCATGAAAGATATGTTGGTTTTGACTTACTCATCACATACACACCTCACTTGAGGTCAAGTCAGGTTGATCAGATTTGATTTTGTGTGGCTTTGAAGGTCTGACTCATAGTTGTAGTTATGAAGATAAACCTCCAGCTCCTTCATATATAACAAAATTGGAAAAAATGGGAGAAAAAGGAAGGATAGCTTAACACAACAGATGCTAAAACAAACTCGCCCTTTTCCTTGTTCAGAACAGTGATACCCAAGGTGAACAACATTGGGAAAGTAGTATTTTCACTCTGAGATTTGGGGGAAAAAGTATAGATAATACCATATACTTAGAAATCTCTGGCATTTTCATTTTACTTCTGGGAGTTTGTGAAATTGTTTCATGCTGTCTTTTAGGAAGCTGCAATGTTGCATATTAGACTTCTGCTGGGGAAATTTGTGTGTGTGATGGGCTACCTGGACCTGTGCAGCTATTCAGTAGCCAGGAAAATGTAGCCCAGGGCACAGTTCTAAGAGAAGATAGCTCTGAGCCTCCTTCCCAATGGAGAAAGTAAAACATGGTCTGTACACCTGGAGTCTCAGAAAGGGATGTTTAACCTAGAAAAACACTATTTTTGATTTGTCATTTGTTGCATCTGTCTGATTGTTATTCACTACTCTTGCAGTGGCATGAACATTGCTTTTAATTCATTCAAAACTGGCACACTAGTAACCTTTCTCTGTTAACTATAAAAGCTTGTAAATTTAACAGGCTAAATAATGAACAATAGGGTGGCAAGGGAAGTAGCAGAGATGGGGTACTCACTGCCTACCCAACGGAAAATGTTGGGATGGTACTTAGAACAATCCAGCCCAGCAAAGGACAGCATTCCCACAGCCTTGGCTCCAAGAGGCTTTTCCTTCCCCTGGAGCATAACATCACAAAAATCACAGCTACCATATCTAACTAACTGTTAAAGTAAAAAAATAAAGTTTACATGAACCAGAGGTTCTCTTTGGAAAAGAGAAAATACTGCATACACAAATCAAAAACAGGACTGCAGTAAGGTAGCAATATTGTACATCAGCATAATATTTAGCTCCAGAATGAATTGATGGAAGGGCAGTAATTAAGCACGATGGTAATAGAAACAGACAAGAAAAGCACATAATTTGAGTGCATTTAGTGGTTAGCAAGCTGTGACTTATTACTGACTTTTTTTTTTAATTTATCATTTTTCAAATTAGCGTGGAACAGTACAAGCTGCTCATTTTAATTTCTTCTACTCATAAAAAACCCACAGGGACCCAAAAGGTCTTCAGATAATTCTGACCATTTTCCATTAAGTTTAGCCCTAACGAAGACAGGGCTGCACCCTGCAGCTGCTCCCAACACCCCAGGCGTTCTGTGGAGACATGGGGCCACCCTGACTTCCAAAACAGCCTTTTGTCAGCAGATGGTTTCTGATTTTGTTGAAGTAACGCTACCAGGCTCTGCCTGTAAGGTCAGGTAACATTCTGGCATGAAGATCCTTCTGCTAGCTCGCTTTGTGCTGCTCCACAAGGCCCCTCAGCTGCTGCTGCCTGCAGCACTGTTTGCAGGAGCTAGAATCACCACAGCAGCATTTTGGCTATTGCTGAACTGCACTGGTGAGCTTCAACACTCTCTCCACCCCCCCAGCCGCCTCTTTGGGACAATGTCCTCTCTACTCCTGTCAGGACAGCTGACCCACATGGACCAAAGTGATACTCCATACCGCATAATATCACACTCAATAATAGAAGTGCATAGAACCACAGAATATCCCCAGTTGGAAGGGACCTACATCACCGACTCCAGCTCCTGGCTCCACACAGCACCACCCCAATTCAAACCCTGCGTCTGAGAACATTGTCCAAACTCTCCTTGAACTCTGGCAGCTCAGGGCTGTGCCCACCACACTCCAATGAAGAACATTTTCTTAATTCCCAATCCTATTCCGAGCATGCTGGCCCTTCCCTTCCGATTTGCCTCAAGTATTCTGGTTCTCTGGAATAGAATGAAAAATTTTAAACCAACATAATCCAGAAGAGGCTTAAAATAGCACTGTAATAGGAAGTTAGATTTCTGTGTTCATTGCCACATTTTGAAAAACCCACTGTGTCCTTAAGAGGAGAAACAATGGATCATTTTGATGAATTCTTTTTTTTTTAGAAGTTCTATTTGTTACACAATCAACACCAGACTAACAAGGACATAAAGGGAAACAGAGGACTGTTTTGTTACTGTAGATGTTAGTAACAGAGGGAGAGACTGATGGGAATTGTGAGATCCCACCCCAGCACATGCCTCTCACCTCCCAGGACTATTAGAAAACTTTCCACATACGGAATTGCACGGTGGGAATATCCCACATATGAGAATGGTGTTTCCAAAATACACCCTTTTAGGATATGATCCCACATCTCATTTTCATCTATGAGCATGGGAGCTGAAAATGCTTCTGAATGCCATTTCAGCATTGTCTGGATTGTCTGAAGTAAAACAAGTTGAACCACACGATGAACCCCAGGAACTGACTTGACAGCAAGACTAAAAAGGCCCAAATTGTGATTAGGAACATAAAAACTAACTGGTTTTACAATGCACAGCTAACAGTTTCTCAGAAATGTGCTACCTCAACAACTGCAATAGTCGGTCCAGAAAGAGGCACGAGGGGAGCTTGAGTTAAATGATTCTCATGTCATCCATCAGCATAAAGATGCTTTCTAGCGGCAGCTTTTATATAGCAGGCATTCTCAGTAACATCATTACCTACTTCAGATACAAGTTGTTCCTAAGTACATGACAGCAAGTAGTAATTATTATTGGGTATCCTCAGGCAATCTTCCAACAACTGGTGCTGACAGCAACAATGTAGAATTACCAAATTCTCAACATTCACTTCCATGTAAGTTTTGTGATTTTGTCTAATTCTGATTATTTATTTCAAGATAAATTTGCTCAGCTAAAGCAAGACAAAATTTCTGTAACAAAGACGAGGTATCACTTTCTTAAAAGGGTTCAGGATATTTAACTCATCTTTGAAGTACCAACATAAACCACATCGGAAAACAAAGAAACAAACAAACATTCATACAATTAAGAGATCAGCATATTGATAACTCACTGTACACACGCCAAAAGTAAAATGCACTCTAATGGAGAACATATGATATAGTTCAAACAACCTCAAAGCAACATAAAAACTGCTTTATTGATTGCAGTTAACATGTTACAATTAAATTAGGATTTCAAGCATTAAGCCAGATGCTTATAGTAACTATAAGCTGCCATCATGGTCACATGGAATTGGATGAAGAGATGCTAGTCACTAGGGCATCTTGGAGTCATTTCTGCTTCTTGGGCATTGAAGCCATCATCAGTTCATAAAGAACATAGCCTGTTCCTGAAAAAAAGAAACAAAAGAAGTATTTTCAGAATGGTAAACAGTTTCTTACAAGTCAGCTTTCCTTTCCCAGAATACTAACAATAAGCAATTGCAGCTCAGACACAGCACATTTCCATAACCATACCTCAACAATTTTTTTTTTTTTTTGCGATTTGTATTTTATAAAAGCAAACAATTTAAAAAAATCATAAAAAAGCTCTCCACAGTCTGCATAAGAAAGCCTAAAAAGCAAAAAAGTTAAGAAAAAAAGTGGGAGAGGGATGTTTGCAGAACTTGCGCAGATGACAATAAAGTACTGGTTATTGTTATGGTAACTGAACAGAAAATCCTCTGGAACAACACAGTTAAGCTAGAGGGTATTACAGAACCATATAAACAAATAGCAAAGAAGCTAAATATAGGCAATACCATAAATTTTGGATATAGCATGCTAATTTTTACACCATGTGAAACCTCAGTAACTCCAGTATCACCTAGTACTAAAAAGAGTCAAGCCAAAAAGAAAATTGGAGCATGCATGTGTTATAACTACATTTTATTCCCCTTCAAAATAAGCTTTATTTTAGCTTTGTCTAACATCTTTACAAGGATTCTAAAGAAGTATCTAGTACATAGTACTGTGTCGGTCATGCTGGAGATTGTACCAAAAAAAGTATTTTAATCTTAGCAGGTTGGAAAGTGTACCAAAGCGCAAATGTTTTAGTATGAGCCTTACCAAAAACTGCCAAACCCATGGTGACTCTGTACAACAGACCATCCATGACTCCACCTTTGAGATACACGGGGAGGCCATTATCCTCCTAATGGAAACAAAGAGACAAAAATAAAATTATTTAAATGCAGTTCCTGTAACATTAGGTTAACATAACTGGAACTACTTGAAAGATTTCTTTCTCCAAACTATCTTTAGTACTTCCAGAAGACTTTGCGCTTCGAGCTTTGTGTTTCAAGTTTTTGCTCTGGTACCAAGTGAGCACCTTCTATCAAAGTGTAGTAACAGCATGCATTTTCATTTCTAAAACAGCAACTGGTACACGCTTGAACTCTGCTGGCACCATTTGCCAGCTTCCTCAGGCCCACAGTAAGTGATTACCATCCCTATAAACTTCCCATAAGTCTCCAACACATTCAAACTCTACTATAGGGAATAGAAGCAGCCTCTCTCTACCATTACTTGTTCTTAAACAGGAGACTGACGCTCCCTGAACACTGGATCCACAGGATCTTTATGCTTGCTGACAAGTTTATGCTGCTTTGGACTTCAAGCCTGCTCCTAGCTGCTGACAGGCAGTCCTGCCCAGCTTAACCTGCTGTCACACAAGAGAGGAATTCATGGAAGAAACAGTATTTGGTCAACAATGTAATATGTACAGATTGATCATCTGTCAGCAGAAACAGAATCTCTGACCACCCTCCTTACCAATATCCCGCTTCCCATAGCATTCAGTGAGCACTGTGCTCCTCATGTAGTGTCCCAGCAAGACTGATCTTCTCTTTCAGCAGAAAGGAAAGCCATAAGACACAAAAACTACTGCACAGTTAAACTATTATAAACTTTGCCCCTTTCAGATTGCTAAAGCCCAGTCTCACCTACCCTCAGTAAGAAACTGCTGCTCCAAGTTAAGGCACATAGCTGGGAATCACACTCTTAAGTACCCACTGCTTTGGCATTTGCAGAACCACTACTCCTCACTAGGTGGCATAGCAATCAGAAGAGATGTATTCACTATCTCCTTTCAGTATCTAAAGGGAAGCTACAGGAAAGAAAGGGACAGACTCTTTAAGCAGGGCCTGTGGTGACAGCACAAGGAGAAATGGTTTTGATCTTAAAGAGGGTAGATTTAAGTTAGACATGAGAAAAAATCTTTTACAGTGAGGGTGGTGAGGCACTGGCACAGGTTGCCCAGTGATGTGGTTGATGCCCTGTTCCTGGAGACTTTCAAGGTGAGGCTGGATCAGGCCCTGAGCAACCTGATGTAGCTGTGGTGTCCCTGTTCACTGCAGGGCAGTTGGAGTAGATGGCCCCTTCCAACTCTAAATCTGCTAAAACCTTGTCATCATATTGTCAGCGTTCTCTCGATACCTGGAAGAGCTTCTGCTTCTCAGGAACTCTGTTCTCCAGCGGCCTACGCGAAGCAGTGCTTATGGTCCTCTGGGAAACTTGGCGAACACTCTAAAATAAAGGAAAAACGGTATTTTAGAAACAGTGAAATCTTTTAACTATATCCACAGTGGTACAGGAGCCATTCCTTTTAAAATTAAGATGGAAGCGGAGGAGGGAGAGAAGAAGGAAGAGCCGTCAGCTTCACCCAAGCCAGTACTGGAGCCCCCCCGCACGGCCTGCAGACGTCGTGCTGCGCCCTAACCCAAGACCCGTCTGCAGACAGAGCGCACAGGTGCTCAGGAGCCCCGCCCACAGCCCCAGCGCCCAGCTCGGCTCCACACAAAGCGGGGCGGTCCCCCCTCCCAGGCCCCGCTGCCCTTGCTGCCCCTCAGGCCGGCCCGCGGGACCGGGCCCCTCACCAGCAGCCTCCGCCACATCGCGCCGCTTGGTCCCTTCACCTCCTGCCGGCAGCAAGGGCAGCGGAAGCGGAAGCGGCACGAAGCACCGCCCCGCAGCGGCAGGCGGCGAGAAAATGGCGGCCGCCAGCGCCGGGGCTGTGGGGGTCGGTCCCGAGGGGGCGGGGGGATAAGGGCGGCAGCCCTGGCTGGGCTGTGGCGCGGAGGGTACAAAGCGTAGTCACACACCTGGCCGTAAGCGTCATCAGTAGCAAGGATACTGAGTGCTTGCAGACAGAAGTCAGTTAAGTGATTCACAGTGTGTAATTGCAAACGGGGAAGGAATACCAGAACTGTGTGGAACACAAACCCATTTGAATCTGAAGGAGGAATCTTTTCACCGTTTAGGAAAGTGCTCCGTAAGCCTCTGGTTTCTGCACTGCAGATCCTGCCCGTGTGTGCATCATACCCTTTCTCTGCCTGACCCTGCAGTGCAGCACTGCCAGAACACCACTTCCCGGCTCGCTGCAGTCGCAGGGCACTCAAGTCCTGTCATTTTAAAGTGCTTGTGCTGGTTCCAGAGCTGAGGATGAATAATCTGTGTCAAAGACAGAAAATCAGTGTTCGGCCCAGTACAGAAATAATGAACTATTTCCCAAAGCATGGCACTTCCCTGTCCCATGAGCTGCCTCAGAAAGGCACTATCAAAAAATGCAAAAATGGAAAGGTATTTATCCATAGCCTTAACTGAGTGCAATATTAAAAATATCATTTATAAAGCACAGCCATAGAGAAAAATGACGCACTGCAACAAAGGAAGAATTTGGATGCATTACTTAACCAATATTAATAAAAGGATCATCATCTGCGGAGAAATAAATGTTGCCTCATTTCTGCTATGTGAACTATTTCCTGTAAGTCTGAATATGAACTTCAGAGCTATTGCCTGAAGTTCACACTTAAAG
Organism: Tragopan temminckii; assembly: GCA_028571105.1. Taxonomy (NCBI): domain Eukaryota; kingdom Metazoa; phylum Chordata; class Aves; order Galliformes; family Phasianidae; genus Tragopan; species Tragopan temminckii. The sequence goes on along the minus strand of JAOWBP010001760.1, from coordinate 67,394,503 downwards.
CTTGGTGTGATCAAAGCTACAGGAGGGTTGCTTGGCGCAAGCAGAAGTGCTGCCTTCAACATTCACTGTTTTATGAAGAAACAGCTTGAGGGAAAGGAAGAAAAATGACATCTTGCAGTCACAGGGCAAAGGCATTTCACTAGAAGCAAAGTCAGACATATTTTCCCTAACAGATTAATTTTAATATATATTGTATTGAAGAACAATGAATTTGGTCATCAGAACTCATTGTTAAGCTGTTTTGTTTAAGCCTGCCTGAACAGGGCTGTTCATCTATTTCTGATTAGTAGTTTGATCTTTTTTTAGCAGGGTTTAGAAAGATACACAAACATCTGAGTTCACTTTTGGCCTACCTGTCAAAGAGGAAGGCCCTGGGGCAGTGGGATAGGTGGACAAGACAATTTTCAAGCTTCTCCTAGAGGCTTGGTTGCCTGCTGCTTAATTTTTTCTTGCATATAAACTAATTGATGTGCCCAGTTAAAAACCACATTGTTTACAATGAGAGAAAACACAAAACTAGAATCATTCTCTAAGTTATTCTCAGTTGCAGAATACACTAAAATTGCATTAAAATAACTTAGTATTACACAGCATAAGCACTGCTTCAGGGCTTGGGATTTTTATGGACTGCCATGCAGTAGGTCCCTCATTCTTACTTCAACTTCACGTCTTCTTTGGGAAGAATACTGCTGTAGGCACTGCATAGATAGACAGGCAGCTGCCTTCTAGGATGCTGCCACACAGTTTGCTTTCAGCATCAGAGTCAGCAGTCAGGACTAGACATGGCTCTGAATAACATCACTTCCAGCTAAACAGAATCGCCATCTGATTGCAGTAAGAAGCTGGAACTTTTCCCCAAAACAGAAGCTTCATACAATGGCTCACATGAGAAGTTTCATATCTTTCTTTGATCATTCCCCTACGAAGCTGAACAAGGATCTGTTCCAATGTTTATAAGCATCTGCTGTGAAGCAGATACTCATTTAACTACTTAACTCTGGATGTACGCCTAGAAACAATCATATTTTCATTTCTTTCAAGAATATCATGTCTCAGTCTTTCATATTTTCCCAACAGAACTAATGAGATCATAAATCATCTTCCTGGCCCTCTAACATTACTTAAAACATCTCACCACTTTATTTTGTGACATCCAAGCACCATCAGTTAGCCTTGCACGTAACTCTAGTATTAAGTTTGCTTCTTTGTGGTCGTATTTATCTGAAATCAGGGTTCAGGAAGAAGATACCCTATCCACTTTCTTTCAAATGAATTTTTTTTAAGGAAAAAAAACCAACAAAAGAAAACAAAAAAACCCCTTCAGCTTCATTGTTACGAGTCATGCTTTTATTTCTGCTTATTTATTTTCAACATAAAATGAGAACAATTATTTCAAACAGCAGAAATTGGCATAAACTCAAGCAACAGATATTATTACTATAATTCAAGTGCTGGTTGAGCAGAAGAAGGGAGTTTCTTATTTGCGACTCAGGTCATATAAGGATATGAATTCTTATCAGGCTTATGATCACAGTTAGTCTAAATCAAAACTGTCAAGAGCTGCCCATTTAAGGCATAAGAGGTACTATGCTAATTAGATCATATTCTGTGAGTTACAATGCATGATATTGTTAGATGAAAGTACTTCTGCCAATCTGAGGAAGAGATGAAACTGGGCCTTCTATCTTAGGAGTCCATAAATTGACCACATTGCTAAAAAGAAAGCTGGAATAAAAGTATGACCATTCACTTCCTTCCCCCACCAAGCAAGATTTTTCTTTTGGCAGGCTGTTCAACACAGACACAGGTACTCAAAATATCATTTTATTTATTTTTTAAGTAACTCATTGTAACTAGGTCAATACAGTCCCTAATGGGGACCTGATATACCTTGAGAAGTATTTGTTGTTATTACCATTGGGACATTGCTGAAGGCTTTTGCAATGTTGCCCTCTTCCTTTCTAACTCTTTAAAGTTAGTTCATTTGCAGAGAACAACCTACAGTAACAAATATAGAACGTCTATTAAACAAATACAAAAGATACCGGTCTTATGTTGGACCAAGGTAAAATCAGATTTTCAGGCAAGATCACAAACTCTACATGTCATAGGAACATTTTTCTGCAGACAAAAAAAAAAATAGAATAATTTTCAGCACGTAGAAAGTATTCTAAGGTCATGACTTGTCCTTCTTAAGCAGCTGCCTTCCCATCAGTATATTCTACATTATTTTTAAATTAATTCAGTGCATATTCTGTGTTAGGTTTAGTCACATTTTTCCAATCACACACTTCAGCTGAATTTCTGATATCTCTGTGTCTACAGATGAGTAACGCTGATGTTGGCCCAGTGCAGGAAGAGCATTTGAGAAAGGTGCAGTCATTAACACCTGCAGTGAACCCAGGGCAAACACCTGATCTTTCCTTGTGCTGCTTTGCAGACTCAAGCGGATGTTACCTGAGATTAGATTGTCACAGCCTCTCCTCGCAAGGAGATTTCTATAAAAAGACAAGGCTTGTGTTCTTCAAGGTATAGCATTCATAATTAAAGCAAAACCAGACTGCTTAGAATGCAGTTTCAGTACCAATGTGACCTTGAGAGGCAAAGGCTACAAAGGATTCTTCACATTCAAGCTTTAAGGTGATAACTCTTCCCTCTGACTCAGCTAATCACAACCAACAGCTCTCCAAACAGCTCAAAGCAATTTAAAAGTACCCAAGGGGCCCTCAGCTTTGCTACAGCTATGTAGATGTTAACAAGACTGGAAGAAAGATGGGCACACGCAAAGGATTTTGTTTGAAAAGCTCCTTGCCTAAGACAGAGACACATCCTAGTCTCCCACATTAATTTCTCCAGGAAAAATTCATTCACAAGCAAGCTTTCCTAACACCACCCACTTCCAGAAAGCCTATAATCTCATGCTTTGGGCACTGCCTCAACAGGGTGAGATTTGGAAAGTGCCGGGGTGGCATGTGGAAAGGAGAGGCATTGCTCTCTAGTTCTGAACTCTAGCAGTTGTGCAGGATGGATGCCACTGAAGAACCAGGTCACAGGTGGTCAAGTCCAGCACATGGCACTGAGCACTGGGACAGTGACACTGCCCTGACAAGTGTCAGATAGGGACACTGTGGCTTCATCTTTGAACATGTGACACATTGGCAGCTTCCAGGAAATACAAAATTCGAGAATCTCAGTAGTTATCTACATGCCCCCAAGGCAAACATAGAAGAGAAAAACAAGAGATTCCAAGTTTCACCTAATATTTTGAGCTCCTCAGGCATAGTGTTCATATTGTCTGACAAGTATTTAGTGCTACAGGCTTTCAAAAAAAAAAAAAAAAAACCACTTTATTTGTAGCAAGAACCAGACAGCAATTCTTATCCTGGTGCACTTCATTAAGAAGATCCAAACAGCAGTGACAGCCGTGGTCAACAGGAAAAGGAAAAAGCACTGAAAAACATTTCAAGGTAGAGATAGAAAAATATTGTTTTCCATTTTGAACATAGCCCAAAAAAAAACCCAGCATTCCCACTCAGAAAAGATAAGGGGTCATGAATAAAGCAAAACATTTACGTTTCAAATGACAGTTTAAAAAAATCAAAATATTTTAATAAGCAGCAAATGGGAAACATCTCCTTACTTGTTTACTTTGTTTTGACTAAACTATTCTACAGAGGAATGCCAGCTTAAAATTTTGTGCAACTTTTCAACCTTGCAATATACAGTTACATATCCTTATACTATAGTTCCAGCAACAGATACAACACTGCAAAAAAATCTAGAAGACTTGAGTATTTAAAAGCCCTGTTTCCACAATGCACTATGTAAGCAAATTATATGCTTATACAGAAAGCCAGCACCATGGAAACACTGCTTCATTCTGCAGCGTATGCAGACCTATACACTTAAACTGCTGTCTGAAAAAGATTACACAAGTAACTGAGTAAAAATAGTTTTGCATTTCTGCTAAATTAATACAGTCTTGTATAAAGTTGGCTATAGATGTTACATTGATTTTTTTTGTAACTGAGAAATACAACTTGCTTAAAATGCATTCAGTCTTAATATCTTCTCATCCAGATGAAAATAAATGCATGTTCAAGAACAAAGTAAAATCTCTTAATAAATGGTTTGCAGAATTTATTAGGTCTTTTTAATACACTCAGTACTTATCAAGCTAGTTGCATATAAAGTGATCTCCACCATATACATTACAATTTCTGAGCATCATCTAAAAAAAAAAAAAGTCAAATAATATTTTACAGATTAGCTAGCTTCAAATTAACCTGGAAGTGAACCCTTCTGTAGTTTAAGACACTAAAACTCACAGTGCTTCTAACTGTAATATTTCAATTAGGTTTCACTGCAAACTTAACCTGCACTGGAATAACAAAGAGATTACTGTCATCTCAACTCTTCCATTTCTACAGTTCAGTATCTCAACACTGAAAGAATTCATTGTGGCATCTACTCCAAATAAAGAAACAGAACATGAGATTTCCTTTACAACAAAGCCTGCTCAGCAGAATACATATGTTTCAATAAACTCTTTTAGTGAAAGGAATTTGCTCAAATTTGTGACTGGAACAGACATTTTAGGTTCATCTTGCTTACTGCTTGGAGATACTCTTTAAAAAGCAAAACCAGCAAGCACATCAGGAAAACTACTGCTGGATATAATGTAAATCAAAGAAAATGACAAAACTGCAGGTTCTACCTGCAACAAACATTTCCCAGTTTAGAACAAAATTTAAGAGGAACTCACACAGATAATTAACAAATAGGCTTCCCGATGCCTTTATAGAATGCTCTTTTACTGGCCAGGCACATCTGTTGCAACTATTAAAAGGAATTCTAGGTGTTGCAGTTTGCACTGCATTTAAATAATCTAACATAACAAAGGTGGGTAGGACACAGGAAAAAACATTTAACTGCTAATATAAATATATTAAAACCTCAGCCAGAAATGTAGGAGTCCATGCACACAAGACGGTAAATTGAAAAAACACTTAAGACTTGCCTTTTCCTTTCAACAGCACTGACACTCAAATTCTGCTAATTTAACAATTTATACAGTATCTTACAACAGTCTTCTCCACAATCTATGTATGTACTGAATCATACTGACATTACACAGCACATGACAAGCAGCAGATGCATCAAGGGAACCAGAGCTACATGCATCAAGTGGCCTGCCCAGCTAGAGGCAAACATCAGAAAATTGCTTCTGACATATGCAGAGATACAATCAATGTAGCTAATTGTATACCCGTCATTTTGAGAGTTAATCCACAGCAAGGGGAAAGGAGGTCTTTAGATAAAATTATATACCCAGCCTAAGAAGTGACATTAGCAGAGATTTATCTTCCAACAACTGAGTCCGTTCTGGACTGGCCTTGATACACATGCAGCATGGTTGCTTTCAAAATGCGAGATTAATTGGGAATGTCTGCACTAGTGTTTCTATTTCCATATTTGTGATGGATGATCAGCAATACAACTCCTAAGAAGAAGCATATGGACCCAACAGTGATGTACGCAATTCCCAGAAAGGGGTTTTTGCCTCCCATCCATGAGATTGTGCTTAGGATCATTCTTTTTCGCCCATCAAAACTGTGCACGGGATAATCTGAGAGAAAACAAGGAATATAGGAAAACAAGGAACACGAAGTACATTTCCAAACCTAGTTTAGTCAGGCACATTAACATGTTGGATCATCTGACTCAGCCTCCAGATACAGACATCTTTCTTTGAATATTCAAAGTGTAAATCCTGAAAATTTTGATGATCTTTTAAGCAAAGACTAACCTGGGCACCATCAACTACTCCAACAAAAATGCCCCAGATGTTATGCATTTTCTCTTCTCTGATGAAGAGGATAGTTTCATGGGTTTTTGAAAGCATCTTCAATAAAATGAAGGAAATACACTCAGGAATTGAGATTTGCATTTTAGTTTTTCTTAGTGACTTTATGTTGACTCCATTTTACACACACTCCCTGCTGTTTTGAAAGGAAGAAAAATACTGCAGTAGATATTCAAATGATCTTCAGGAGCTTTCAAGTTTTAAGAATTCAGTAACTATGACAACCTGCCTCCTCTACTCTCCTACATAACTACCTCATCTTTTGTCTGCCCAAAAAGAAATGGCAGATGTGCACCTGATCCACAGCTCTGACCTTATTTTCACCTCTAAGTTCTGCCTGCCCTAGGTTACATACTGTCATTATACCCTGAAGAGTATAGGTTTAGAACGTATACTCAAATTTCTAACCTACCAAGTCTTCCATTCTTTCCTTTGCTGTATTTTTCTCTCAATTTCTTTACAGCATCCAAGACATTAAACTTCTCTCTCATTGTGAAGCAAGTAATTTAACTTTATGCACAGATTTGAGCAATTACACAGCAGAAAAGGTTGCTGTGCAGTAGGTCTACAAATAGAGTGATCTGACAACAGTACACACAGCCACAGGGAAGATGCAAAGTAGGCCCCAACTCCTGAATGAATGGTAAATTTCTGCTCCCCTGAGAAATTTCTCCCCTTGTATTTAACCCCCTTCAGTGTCAAAGCACTCCACAGAGCTCTCTCATTGTGAAGCAAGTAATTTAACTTTATGCACAGATTTGAGCAATTACACAGCAGAAAAGGTTGCTGTGCAGTAGGTCTACAAATAGAGTGATCTGACAACAGTACACACAGCCACAGGGAAGATGCAAAGTAGGCCCCAACTCCTGAATGAATGGTAAATTTCTGCTCCCCTGAGAAATTTCTCCCCTTGTATTTAACCCCCTTCAGTGTCAAAGCACTCCACAGAAAAGCAAAGAATTAGCAGCACATATACTGAAAAGTAAAAATGTACACTGCATTTGACTGTGCTACCAGCCTGAGTGTAAATAAAGTATGACCATACAGCATTTTACAAACTGTAAAAAACTGAAACCTGTGACTTAGGCCATGTAACAGGTTTCAAAAGACTTATCAGCTCAAGCAAAGCATCACCTGAACTATGGCTGTGCATCTTCTGTTAGACAAAATACAGTCTGTCTGCATTCGTATCTGCCCAAAAATTACCACATGAAAATGCTCCACCCAGAGACTTCAGCCTCAATCCCTCGAAGCAGTCAGCAGGGACTGCAAGGACCCACATATGTGAACAAGCTATGCGAGACTAGAGGTGAATGAGACTGACCATACCCCTCTAAGCACTCAAGCATACTGAAAAGACACAATAGTTTAAGATCATGATTAAAATGGTACAAACATTAAAGAATATAAGCCTAGCTCCACGTGAAAAAAAACCCTTGCAATAAGACTACAAATTTACAAATCATTCCTATATTAGATTGTGTCTGAAGATCCAGCTGTCTCCACAGCATTGTGTTTTCCTCCCTCTATCCCCTCCTGATCAGGCAGGAGAAAATCCTACTCTTCTAAAAGAGTAATACCCTCCAAAAGACACTCTAACTAGTTCAGACAACTCCACGCTTCAGGTGGCGATTCTGAAGTCAAACCGACCCAGCCATTTCCTTTTATGAAGCTATGGAACTGAATTTCATGATCTTAACAGAACAAAACAGGTTAGTTCTATAAACTATATGTAGAAGACAGTAATTATAAAGCCTTGTTTGATTTAAACTTCCTCAGAAGTATACCTATGTAATCCAGCCAATGCTCTAAGGATTTTTTAAGGGCATTTTCAAAGGATACTGTATGTGATATCCAAAGAGTATTTTCCAGCCTGTAAGGTAGGCTGTAAGTTACTCTTCCTTTCAATGAGACGATACAGCTTACGAAACGTTGGCAGAGCAGCAGTACGCATCCACACAATAAAGTCTTCATTGATAAAGCCATTGTTGTCAGGCTCAGAGTCCAGCATATACACTGGTTTGGGCCAGTTTACTGGTTTTGTTGTACCTAAGATTAAACAAAAACAACAATAAAGCATTTCAAGCACAGGACTAAATGAAGCACTGGACCACCAAAATTAATTCTTGTATCATAAAAAACATGCGTTAAATCCTAAGTAGTATGAAGAGTCAGGCTGGCTTACTGCTACTGCAAGATTACTGTTTAGATTCTTTCTAAACAGAATTCAGAAGATTACTGATTACTGTTCAGGAACTTTTATTTTCATAGAACGGCTGAGACTGCGAGGGACTTCTGGGACCAGCTGGCCCAACCGCTGCCAAGCAAGGACATCCCAGAGCACTGTGCTCAGGACCATGTCCAGGCAGCTTCTGAAGTTATCTGAAGAGGAAGACTTAGCAACCACTCTTATAGGGGAGTCAACTCCTTGAAAGGGTAGATAATAGCAGGACAAGGGGAAATGGTTTTTAAGTTGAAAGAGGGAAGAGGTTGGATGTCAGGGGGAAGTTCTTTACTGTGAGAGTGGTGAGGTGCTGGAACAGGCTGCCCAGAGAGGTTGTGGA
>JAOWBP010001760.1:67355846-67385973 GCA_028571105.1 Tragopan temminckii | reverse complement strand
GGTGGGGGACCATGTCAAAGGCCTTGCTTAAGTCCAGGTAAATGACATCGATCGCCTTTCCCTTGTCCACCGATGCCGTCATTCTATCATAGAAGGCCACCAGATTGGTCAAGCATGACCTTCCTCTGGTGAAGCTGTGCTGGCTGTTTCGGAGCACATGCTTACGGTCAGAAATGCTTGTTTTACATCTGCTTCTCACCTATGTCTTTAAACAGGGTGGAAAAGGAAACCATCTAGTTCCAATCCTCATGCCATGGGCAAAGACACCTTCCTCTAGACCATGTTGTTCAAAGTCCCATCCAGCCTGGCCTCAAACACATCCAGGGAGGGCTTACCCACAACTTCTTTGGGCAATCTGTTCCAGTGTCTCACCATCCATCCTCACAGTGAACAATTTTTTCCTTGTATCTAGTCTAAATCTACACTCTTCCAGTGTTAGGCCATTTCCCCTTATCCTGTCGCTACCTGCCCTTGTAAAATGTCCCTCCCGAGCTTTCCTGTAGGCCCCCTTCAGGTACTGGAAAGCTGCTGTAGGGTCCCCCCAGAGCCTTCTTTTCTACAGGGTGAATAACCCCAACTCTCTCAGCCTGAAACTTAAAACCCCTGAGTGAGGAAGCAAGACAGTCACTTGCTTAAGGCCATCCAGATTCTCCTCAGTGGTGCTTAGCTCAGAGCTACCGTCTTTCTACAGTAACAGTTCATCCCTACCATCACTCCAGGCAGGCACACTCTCAAAAATTATGTTGGTAACTTTCGGACAAGTGCTTTTACACCCAGTTACGGACCTTTGCAATGTCCAGTTTCCATATTAAGTTTTTCCACTATAGTATGCCAGAGACACAATATAATATTTAAGTAGTTTCCCTGTGTCTGCTTGGCTTGCTTCCCACAGCTCTCCAGCAATCACTGTTGTTGTTGAATACAAGGCCGTGTGAATCAGCTAATATTAAAATGTTAGCATTCATAAAAATCCAATGGCTTTATTCAAATGCCCTTTCCCTTCAGAAACATTTATACAGCTCCAGCTGATTTCAGTACGAGCTGTACAGGCAGTTTGGGCCCAAAGTTTAAACAATTTTCTGCACATATTCTTAACACTAGCTTTCAAAATTAAGTTGTAAATATCACACAAACCATTGTTTCATTTAAGTTAAACAGAGAACTGATCTATGTCAACATCCTAAAAAGTCAAATCAGCTAAATAAAGGAGCATTCTTCTACTAAGACGTATACCAATTTTTTATGGCATACAGTGAGATCCGTCAGGAGAATCCCAGTAAGTCAGCAGGCACTGCAGCAGAGCACCCAAGTGCACACATCAAATGTGATGGTGCCAGAATCATGTTCAGGTTGACTCCAGTGGCCAAATTCTCCTCAGCACTGGAGAAGGCACTTCAATTGGTTGGTATTCTTCCATAGAAGCCACAAAGAAGTTGCTTACTCCAGGAGTATCAGCCCTCCAGCACACTGGCAGTGTGAGACAGGATGTGGATCTGGTGCGGAGGAAAGTCCTGAAGGACTTGCTACACAAAACAAACTTGACATTGTTAGAGCAAATCTCCTTCTCTTCTGTTACTGGGAAGGTAAAAGTGAAGGTGAAACCAAGAGGGTTCTGACTCAAAAGAGAGACTCTTTTTGTTCAGAGTATTAAAGTCCACACTCTAGGAAAAAGCCAGCAGGAAGTCACAGTCAGTCCTTTTAATATTTTACCTATTTTTCCAACAGTTAGTCAGTTCATGCCAGCCTTAAATGTGTAGGAACACTTTTTTGTAATTCTTCCAGCCTTTCCGTGTTGATTTTTTTTTTTTCTGGTGAATATTAAGCTTGCTACATAAACCTAAGATAATTTTCCAAAGCTTAACAAATGTTGGTTTCAAATGTCAGATCCAGAAATCTTGGAATGTATAATTGTAAAAAATGCATGATGCAGCATTGTATCTCCTGGAGACACTGAGTTCTTGTTTCTGTCAGGATGGAAGAACTACGCAGTTTGAACTTTACGCAAAGTCCCTATGATACGCTAAGAACCTCATTGTAAGAAAATGTCACTTGAATTTGTACTATTCTGCCTGTAGGAGGTCATTCATTTCTAAAGCATTTTTATGTTACTATAGAAACAGCAAAAGCAAATCATTTATTTACCAAAGAGCCACTATTCATTTTCTGAACAACAAGAACAAAAACTGGATCCCTCTCCCACAAAAATCCTCAAAACTAGTCTCTAAGAAATGTACACAGCAGAAAATAACTTGTAACTAAAAGCTATATAATGACAACTTTTGTCTCTAATGCACTGTTTCAGTAGAGCTCAATTCTCACAGCACAAAGAGCCACTCACAAACCGGATGACTGGTCTGGGCCCTACATCACTCAAACACAAACATTCTAAAGGGTTACAGACTGTGACATAACTGTATGAAATTTATCATCCAAATATAATAAACTATGCTATGTTTTGGTAATTCTAAAGTGCACAAATGAAAGAAAGAAAATGCACTGACATTTCTGCTAATGTAGACTAGCAGTCTCACTTATTTTAAAAGAGCCACCAGAAGTGTTACCAGGCTAGGATCTTCACTGATACAGGTGAAAATAGTTTGAAATATTGGTGTCAGCAAGGTGGGGCTCTGACCACTCAGTCTTTTCCTGAAAAAAGGATTACTTGCTAAATTTCTCTGAAATCTGTATTTAAAATGCTTCAGATTTCTGTTGCATTTCTGCTTAGAATCAACAACGGAAGTATTCTTAAAACTATTCTGAAAAATATGTAACTGCCAGCAAGAGGACACTCATAAAAATTGATCAACAACTTTCAAACTTTTCAGATGTTCTTGATGTTTAAACATTTCTGTGTAGGTTGCTTAATCTAACAGTGACTTCGTTTTTCTTTAAAATAACTGCAAATAATTTAAGTTAATGTATTTAGCAGCTAATGTACAGTATGTTCTTTTCATCTGACAGAAAGCCTTTGGGCAGAAAATGAAATTCTTGTCAGATTTGCAACTGCCTCTCCCAGATTTAAAAAAAAAAAAAAAAAGATTAGAAAAACAGTAGCTCTCACAAAATACTCAGTGACTGCTGCAGCACTTACACGCACTGCTGTCACCATGTTTATCATTGTATTTTATTTCTGGCTTAAGACAATTTGGATGAGATCACACATCCCCAAAAACCTGAAAACTAAATGGATTATTTGGGGGTGTTCAGCAATAGGAGGGAGAGTTTTCCCTAAGGCTTTCCTGTGGGTATTTCTTGCTTGTTCTTCATTATTTAACAATTGCCATCAAATATAATGATGACTACTAATTTGTTTAGTTCCCCTTGTTGTCACAAGCCTTGCTCCATCAGATAGCAAATGGCAGCCCGCGCTGATATAATTTACTTTAGCAGTTTCAATGTCTTTGTAAGCTGGAGGGAATGTCAGCCAACAAAATGTGTCTGAGGAAAATTTTTCCATGGCACCTTTATAGAAGGGTTCCAACCACAGCTGTCCAGTGATGGATCACCATGCAATTTTGAAAGAGCAGGTATAAAAGTGGAGCTTTCTACAGCATATTTTTTGCACGTGCAGTTATGTTTACTGCAGTATGAAATATAAAGCTCCAGAATTATCACCTCTGTGGTTACTTCATAACTGCAGACAAAATCAGACAGTGATTCAAAGAGGCTGTAGGAAAGATCAGGGCACTCTAAGTTTCCTGAAGTCTGGATTACTGAAGGAAAGCATAGTGTTTTTTACCTTTAAGAGAGGGGTAAAAAAAAATGGTTTTCTTTTCCCACTATCCTAAGACAAAGAAGAAATAAACTTATTCTCTCTGAATACTTGTATGGTATGAAACAGCACCCTCAATTTCTTAATACTTATTTGCTAAATTGTTTATACTGTGTTGTCTATGCACAGTTAAAAAAATTCTGATCCTTTTGCATGTCTTTGTGCTGGAACAGACAGCAAACAGTTTACAGAGAACATTATCTACAATTTCTTGGAGGACTGTTTGCCCTCTTGCTTTTATGTGGAGAAACAGTAAAGGCAAGGATATACTTAGTACAAAAGAAAAATGAAAAGAGAAATAGAGAACACAGCTAGTAAATAATATAAACTACAAACAGTGTGGGGTTTGTGTGGATTGACTTGGCTGGATATCCTGAAGAAAAATCACCTGAAAGCATTGACAAATTGCCATGTAGGGCAAAGAAGAGGAAGAGGAGGAACTTCCAAGAGCAACTTATAACTGCTCTAAAACACTTTGGAGGTAGCATATGTAACTGAAGGACCTTCACTGAATCTGTAGGCAGACATGTTAGACATGTTCTTACAAATCACATTAGAGCAGTTTAAAAAATTATCAGCTGTAAGAGTCAGGTTTTCTCTCTCTGCTGAAGGCTACTCTTGCAACTGATATAAAGTAACTGCCCATGTGAGTTCTCTTACTACATACAGAGCAAAATAAATCATTACTGAAGGCAGTAAGAATGTTTGTCTACACCCTTAATCACAGGGGACCATTTAGTGATTCAGTAAAATTCCACAAACATCTGAGAGTTTGGATTTTTCATTTCCTGCCACTTTACTATACACTAGCTGGGGAAGCTACTGTATCCTCTATTCTCACTTTGCTGTTAGTGCTGAAATGTTCACAGCACTCTAACTGACTTCTCTTAGACTACATATTAATACAAGAGATTCACAATTGTCCCAGTTTGAAAAGCGATCTCAGCCCTAGCTCCTGGTATGATGACAAACTGAAGTAGCCAGCAACTATGGCATCTGACGGAACGGCTTTGGAGAGAATTCATATGGTGAAGACATTAAGTAAGCCCCGCTGGGATTCCTGATACAGGAAAATACCCAAGTACTCAGTACTTCAGTGCTATTGGCAACGAAAAACTTACCTCGCTATGTTTTTTAAATGCTATGGCTCGCGGAAAAACTAACCAAAATACTAAACACTTTCTTTATGCTTCCTTTCACAGATTTTTTGTCATTACTGTTGATAAGTTTATTTCTCCAGGAGTTAAGATCTGTCCAATTCCCAGCCTCAGCTAGACAAGCTATTTCAGCTAATGATTAGTCAAGTACTCAGTTCACTGATCTGAATAACTTTTCAGCAGAGTCCCACCATATTTGTCTTAGCTTCATAGGCAACATGACTTCTATTTTCAACTGAGTTCCTGTACTAAGCTTTAAAGTTTGGATGTTATCTTTTGGTTCCCAAAATGCCAATCCATTCACTCTTAGTTGTCTGATTTTCCTCACAAGTTTTGTCTTTGTATCCTCCAGTGAGGTAAGACAGTACCATACAGTGACATACTATCCTATAGGTACTTTAACAGTACCTACTTTCATACCATTAGTTTGACAGTCTTTTAGAATATCTTTTGACAGTGTCCAAAGACTTCTGGCCTACTTCAAATATTTTTATTATTCTGTGAAACTGCAAATATGCTGAAATATAAGGTGGATGTTCCATCAGGAACACTTAATCCTTTCAGAGCTCCCCCCAGGATTTCTAAATCTAATTTATTTATTAATTTTTCTATTTATCTTATTAATATACCTATTTTCTCTAAATCTAATGAATTTATTTAATCTTGTAGATGTTAGGAAGAAAATTTTTCACTGAGAGGATGGTGAGGCCCTAACACAGCTGCCATCCAACCATAGAGCTGTGGGTGCCCCATCCCTGGTGGTGCTCAACTCCAGGTTGGATGGGGCCCTGGGCAGCTGAGCTGGTGGGGGGCAGCCCTACCCACTGCAGGGGGTTGGAACTGCATGGGCTTTAAGTCTTTTTAAACTCAAGCCATTCTATGATTCTGTGATTATAACTTAAGTCTCTACTGCTATGCAAAAAGAAATTTGTATTCCTTTCTTTACCTTTGATCACTCAGTAATTACTTGAGTCTGTATTTGCTCTTACCAGCAATTTATTTAACCAAGAAATACTTAATATACAGCTCGAATACAAAAAGTAACATTTTCTGGAGCAGCAGTGACAAGGTTTTCCAATTCAGCTGAATGTTCAAAGAATATTTGAGTCATACCTTTTTAAACGGTATGCGTAATTTTTAATTTCATTTTCTCCCAACTGAGAAAATAATGCAGTTAAGTTGCGTGAAGGAACGCACGTGTCCTTCTAAGGTGCAACATCCATTTCAAACTGCATCTGGATGTTTAAAAACTATTATTGAACTACAAACAACTATCCTTTTAACTTCCTTGACTCTTTAACCAGTTTTCAAATTGTTTTTCTTCTTATCAGCAATTTATTGCAACAGTCTGTAGGAAGTCTACATGAGAATCAGAGCCCTCCTGCAGGAGGGAGCACTGAAAGGATATCACGGTCTTCACCTGAGACTTGATTCTTTTTTTTCTGATGGTGCTGTATTTCACCCTCTGCTTTCTTTCTTTTTTCCTTTTTTTTAGAATAGATTTTAACTGAAGCTCTAGGCAATGAATTGAATTGAAAGACTTCCCTGTTGCTCAAGCCTTAAAAATTAAAAGATTAAAAAGCTAAGTTTATTTCATGAACTCAAAACACAGCTGCTCACTCCAGAGCTCCATATTAAGAAATAGGTCTGACCAAGGTGTCTGATCCACTGAGACAGGGTGCAGCCACGACAGAAAGCAGGGGGTTGGGTTGTCTGACTGTAGGTGGTGGTACTGGGGGACTAGAGCCTAACTCACTGCTCCTTTTATAGCCAATGGACAGAGAAACATTCCTTTGAAGGGAAAATGAGATCTCAGATGGACTACCTGCCTACTGAACTTATCTGTCTTTTTTCATTAATCACAGAAGAATCCTAGAGATTCCATGCTGCAAACTTCAGCATTCAATTAAGTGCCCAAATTGGAATTGACTTTTTTTTTCAAGTAGGTTTCCTGGTTTGTTTTTAAACCTGTGCCATAAAGAAAAAGAGAAACCGAGAGTCAAGTATATTGTTACTATAAATTCATTAGTGTCAGTGAAGGAATTTTAATTCTATGTAAATCATCTGTAAGATGTTTTCAAGTACCATGCCTAGAGAGCTGGAACACCAGGCTTTAGCAATACATACCTGGCCAGCGCAGAGCACAGTCCCACTTCCTTTCATGGCCTAAGAGGCAGCCTTCCCTATCCCCTGACAATTAACAGATGACGCTGAGAATGCTCACAAGGACCAAGTCTGGGAAATTCTCCACTCAAAAGTAGAATGAGAGCAGCCTCCCCTCCTTATAAGTCTTTGGCTCTGATTTAGGCACTTGCCAGCATCCTGCTACTGTTCAACTCCAGGTTTTTACTCCTCAGTTAGAAGCAAGATCTGTTTCTTTATTCCTCTATGTAGATGAGAAGTTGTGACTCTAATACAAAAATGGTTCCTGAACATCTTTCAGACTCAGTACAGAAGAAACCCTACAGATTTTCAAAAGAATGAGATATTTTAACCATAGTTTTGGCAAATCCATGTAAGGAGATCCCTGCTGAATGTCTTTTTACCTACTTTTCATTTACATATTTAGTTCTGCAGAAATCTCAGAAAGATAATACATTTTAACACATCTTAAACAGTAACCATACAAATGAATAGCTATACAAAAAAAAATAAAATAGTTACCTTCAAGTGTTTCTCCCTCTCCAGAAAGGGCTTCTCCTGCTCCAGAGGCGTACAAGGCAGACACAGTCAATGCATACCTAGTGGCTTCATCTAAACCTTTCAGCACTTTAGATGTAGTGTCACCTTTCACAGTCAATTCCTTAGTTTCACCTCCTGCGACTGGTGTGTAAGTTATAAAGTACTGTTGCACTTTGCCAGGAGCAGCACTCCAAGACAGCTTCATTGTTGATGTTGTAGCATCAGAAACTCTCAGATTTCTTGGATTTCCCCGGACTGCTCAACAAAACACATTGAAAACAAATTGAAGCAAACCTTGTTTCTTGGGTTAGTTTTCAAGTTACCACAACATTTTCATGCTGAAGAAAATAATTCCTGATTAGCCTGCACTAACACTACTATAATTTTATCATAATCAAGACTGTACAATTCTCTATGTAACTCAATGCAAACATGCCCAACAAAGCTGTTTTGATTCTTTTTGTTTTTCTAGAAAACTACAGGCTCATTCCTGGAGCACTTATACATATTAGCACTTGAACGCATGCTCAACTTCAACACACCAAGATCCATGCTGAGGTCATTGACTGCAGAATCAAGTCAAAGATCAGCAATGACATGTGAAATTAATACCTTATGGTTACCTACAGATTTCTTTTTCACTTTAGCTTTTCTGGCGTCTAATAAATTAAAATCTCAATGAAGCTTCACCAACAATCAGAACATTCATGTCTCTGTACTCTTACGAATTTGTTTAATAATGCATGACACTTGTTAAAAGACCATAAATGTTATGTCTAAGCCAAAGTTAGGGGTACAGTGATAACTGTAGTAACTTACACGCTTCATTTGTTCCTTGCTTCCCATTCAGAAGTACAGACTGGGCATGAAAATAAACATAATTGGTATTGCTGACCACACAATCATGTGGAAAACTAAGTAAAAATAAATGTAGACTCTTTGCCCAAATTACCTTGCCAGAGTTGGTTCTGGAGGTTCAATATACTATGTTTGAAAAGCAAATATTGGTTTTGATAAATTCTATTGGGACTGAACATCTAACACCTCTCAATGAGATTTCGGTAATTTTATAATTCTTTGCTCATCTGAGATAATATTTATAGTCAATAGAGGTTATTCTCTTTTCAGTGTGAATATGTCAACACACAGTAAAGTTTTATAGCATACTATATTCATAGCATTGATCATGTACCTTCATCAGTTTTTGCATATCCATTCAGCGCATTGCCGGGCCCAGACTGATACTCAGCAATAACAGACACTTCATATCTTGTATCTGGAATCAAGTTCTGCAGAGTAGTTGATCTTTCGTTTGCTGAGACAGTCACCTGTCTCCTTTCTCCTCCAGCAAGTGGTCTATATACAAGCCTGTACCTTAGAACATTTCCTGGAGCTGGAGTCCAGCCAACTATAAAGCTATCAGTGGTTTCATCTGTTATCCTTAAGTTTCGAGGAGCACCTTTAACTGTTAAAAAGAAGAAAGAAAAAAAAACAAAAAGCAATTATTGTAAGACAATAATTGGCTCGTTATCCCAGAAGCTATTAAAAACTGTGGTGTGAGCCATTTAACTTAGTCTAGTTCTTGACAAAAGATAAGTTTATAACTCATATGTCATTTCATACCAATGAGGTGGACACACAAAATCAGAACCTGGCTATCCCAACATACATTAAAATCTAGTGTAATGCAAGTTGTTAGCATTTTCCTTCAGACAAGTTTTAATTTTCATCATTTGCTATATAAAGTATAATTCAGCTAACAAGATATGCTAAAGCACTGTTCTTCAGTGTTCAGTTACAGACCTATTAAAAGTGGAGCAAATAACATTCCTAAAGAGAAGAATTCATTGATCAGAAATATAACACTATATTTAAAATTATTTACAAGACTTAAATCAATGTTAGTTATCAAGGGAGCTATCAGGACCAACTTGCTGCATGGAGCAGATCTTCATGGAGAGCTGCTGACCTTTACGTGTTTATGGAACTCAATCTTTTCAGACATGTTAAGATTTCATTAAAATGTGTCAATTGCAACATGAGAACACTGATTATTTTTATTCAAGTTATTCCATCTCCTGTCACTTGAACTCACAAGCCACATATTCTATCAGCGAAGAATTTGTCTTGGAAAAGGAAAGAGTTCTGTGTGGCAAAAACATTCGGACTGGTATAGTCATGGAAATATGCACACCAACAGCAAAATCTGTATCTTCCAAACTTGCCATCCAAACCAAGCAATTTTATAAATGTGTATTTACATCAAACCTAAGAGGAAAGTGCAATTAAAAATTTTCCATGCTGCTGCTTCTTTTGCTCATCAAAGGTCACTAATGACAGCATGGAATAAGGAAACAGAGTGGATTAATATTTAAAAGAAAAAAAAAAAAGCATGGTTTAGACTAGACTGAGTATCTAACTACTGGAATAGTAAATAAAAATTACTGTGATTCTTCTCCTTTAAATCAGTGGAAATGCATCTTAGAAACTCTGTCAAGAAAAAAAAGTACAGCTGCCAAGCTTAAATTCACGGCTATTGATCACAAAGTCACACTGACATCAATGGAAGTTCTGAATCAGTAAGAATTATTGGATCAGATCCATTAGGTTCTGATGAAAAACAGTAGAACATAAACCCTCCAAGCCTATGGTACACAGAATGGAATTTCTGTTAATGTGAGCTGAAGATGTAGACACAGAAAATTACATAGGCACATGTTTGACTTAAAGGCATTAAACTCAACGTGCACACATTCCTGTATCAGTCATACTATGACTACTAAGACTAATATATGCCAGTGGATTTATTATTTACAGCACAACACTTTATTCAAAAATAGGCCACTGCAGAGAAAACAAGCATCCATCCAATTTTCAGGAAAAATAAAATCCGATCTTAACAATCCAACATTGATATTCTGTTGGCATTTTGTATCTTTACTAAACGCACTCAGAGACAACAACATGTATTCTCATCTCACATAACAGTACAGCTTCTCAGCCCTTGCTGGTTGTTTCACATATACACATTCTCTCAGCACACTTTTATTGGAACTATTCATTGGAATTTGAGTCTTTTACATCAGAGAACAAAATAAGCCTACCTTCTAAGGTGGTTTCCTCTCCATCCAAAGGAGGGCCATCGCCATCTTCATATTCAGCAATCACACTAACTGCATAAGTAGTCTCAGGCAGCAAGTTAGTGAGAACTGAGCTAGTACTTGAAGCTGGTACTGAAACAATGAATTCATCTCCACCAATTGCTACTTTATATTTAATGAGATATGACAAAACCTCAGATCCAGCTGCAGACCAGCTCACTTTGAAACTGTCAGACGTTACATCAGAAAAGACCATGTTCTTTGCAGGAACGTAAGCTGTGTGGAAATGAAAACGTGCAGCTAAGACATACCTGCTAGAATATATATTTTTAACATATAATCTCTAAAATCAGTGAAAAATGTCCCTTCATCATTCAACTTATTCTAATTGACAAGATATTTTGTTGTACATGCAACAGATACTATATCTAGTATCTCTCAAATGAATGTTGATCTCAACAATGAGTAGAAGCACCAGTTCAGTGATTTCTAGATCAAATGAGAACAGTTCACCTAAAATAAAAGTACTTTGGAAAATTTAAGAAAGAATGTTGTAATCAAGCTGGGTTCTCTCTTCTACATGCCTCACGAATAGCAATAACACTTTGCCCTCAGTGGGAACTAAGAATCCTAGGGGTTTTTGTTGTTTGTTTGTTTTTTTAAATGTAGATTAGAAATAGGACAAAATAAATCCCGGTATTTTTTCAGGAATTGAGTCAAAGGGGAAACAAGGAACTTGACATGAGGCACAAACACAAACCTGACATCCTGGGCTTGTTTTGGTAGGCCTAGTCAGCCTAACAGTGGGGATGTTAAGACTGCTTGAGCCCTCTAAAACAAAGGCTGCTTTGCTGGTTTGTTCCTCAAAGCTATCCTGAAACAAAAGGCTTATTTTTAAAGAAAGTGGAGTTTTCAAGGCTGGGGACTATTCAACATTAGTGTTCTAATAAACATAAGCAGGGACACCACAAGTGAAACTAATCCTAAGTAACTTTAGCTGAACAAAAGCTAGAATTTAGATTTTTTTAAAATAGTAAACAGTATCCAAGCTTGCCAAGTATGGATACATGTGAAGATTTTCATGTCCTGCTTTATTTCAGACTTTATAGTTAGAATGAGATTAATATCACCTAGCATTAGCTGTCTTATATTGCCTTGTTTTAAGCTCATCTTCTTTACAGCTGGGGAAGACAGAAGGCCAGTTTCTTAGGAGTGTTCATCTTATCATAAAAATTAATCAAATCACCTTCCAGAGATGCCTACATCGCTCCATTGCCTTTAAAATTCTAGAATGCAAGCTCTGATTAGCTACTTCACTTTGAACAGCTGAAGAATGAACTTTACTAAGTAACTGCTTTATTCAAGACTTAACTGAAGCTACACTGAGAAGTTCCTAAGCACTTAGGAAGGAAAAAGATATTTCTACTTTTTTTTTTCACCTGCATTTCTCCATTAATTTCCTCCCATTGCTTTTAATATACACCAAAATTACAACCAAACCCCAGCTATTAAAATTTTTATTTGTAGATGGTCAATTTCAACATTAATTCTTAGGACATTGTTTCACATTTTTTCATTGCATTTTCCATATTTTTCTAGGAAATATTTACTTACATTTTTTCCTTATTGCAGCCAGTTCCTGCTCAATCCGTAGGCAGACAGACTGCGTAAGTTCAAATGATATTCTTTGGAAAGCATCAAAATCTTCCACTGTGTAAACATGGGTTTCAGCAGGAGGTGATGCAATTGCTTCTAACTCTGTACGCACTGCATCCTTCACACCAACTGCAAATATTTCTACGTCTGCATCCCTCAGCTTTATTGCAGGTTCTTTAAAAGCATCTGATGATTTTCCATCAGTGATAAGAATCATGACTCTTGGCACATTTGGTCTTGATCCTTTGCTGGTAACAAATACTTTCTCCCTCACATACGTCATCGCTTTGCCTGTGTTGGTAGATCCACCTCTGTAGGGGAAGGTGTTAATAGCTTGAATTATGTCTTCCACCCTGTTATATCTGTTCAAAGAAAACTCCATATGGGGATCTCTGCTGTACTGGACAAGACTTATTTGCACTTTTCGAGGCGATATCTCAAAGCTTTTAACTAACACTTCCAAAAAGGCTCTTACTTTAACAAAATTGGCGATACCAATGCTGTAGGAGCCATCCACTAAAAACACAACATCAGCTTTTACATCCACACCACGTGAGCATTCTGTAAAGAAAAAGAATCACCACTATAAATAGGTGTTCAGTAACAATGGTATTTCAATTGCATCTGCAGTCCATGCATTATATCCAGTTGCTTATAAAGGAAAGAAACCATTCCAAGTAAAGCTCTTATAAAAAGTAAAGGTATGATACTAAAGCAAATATCAGAGGTTCAGACAAAAAGCTACTGCCTGGAAATAATGCAGTAATTCTTAACTCACCCACTTGAACTTTGACTTGCTGTGTTTTTTCCATTATAGTTATCGGCTCACTGGGGGTCAGTCCTTTCATTGCATAAACATTTATTTGATACTCTGTGTCTGGAGAGAGATCTTTAACATTCAGAGCGGTGGTCTGAGGACCCACACTCAGCACATGTTGTTTTCCACCAGCTATCATTGGGATGAACTGTACCCGATAGCCAGTTATTTGACTTGTGGATGGATCCCAAGTGATCCTAACAGATTTTGAGGAGATCTGAGTGGCTACTAGATTTGAAGCAGGCTCCACCACTGAAAGAAATTGAAAGTAAACCCGAATTGTTAATTGCAATTATAAACGGATTTATTTGTACGTTTTTATTTCTTAAATAAATTCAGTCATCCTTGCTTAATCTTTACTTAAAAATCACACCTATTTTTAGCATAAATAAACATAACTGAATTACAGGAAATTTCGAGGGGCATCAGAGAGAAGGTAAACATATAAACAATGCATTTGGGGAACCCCAAGTTTAGTGAAGTTCCAGGAGAAATGTTCTTCTCCTCTAAACCTATTTCAGTCAGAAGTGAAAGCAACACCCATAGGAACACAGTAAAGGGTCTGAAAAAATGCAGACCTGAGCAGATCATTGTGACAGCAGAGTCATCCTGCTACCATTTTGTGCAACAAATAACTACTTATTCAGAATCTTACAAAGACAGAAAACTGCAGTGACACAGCTTGATGTCTGTGTTTTTTTTCAGGATTCTTCAATTTATTATTTAACATTTAACATTAATATTCTGCCTCTACATCAACCAGATTTTTCCTTTTCATACATTTTCTCCAGAAAAGTGAAGCCGATGTTCAAACCGTGTGTAGGAGATTCTGATAACTGATCATCATTTTGTTGCCCTTGAAACTACAGAATAATGGAGCTATTCCAAAGCTACTGCATTACACGTTTTGTCCTCCTGTATTTAAATGCACAGAGCTGAAACCTGTTTTTTGCACTTGCTAAATGCGGCAATGGATCAAAATTCCCCCCCCCCCAAAAAAAAAAAAAGCAAAGCAAATAGGGCTAGTCTCCTTACACGTGCATCAGAATGAACTGACAACCGTAAATGCATTTATAAAAGTATCTCACCTTCTTCTCCACTAACCAGTTCACCCAGCTGTTCATCCACTCCAGAGCACACTTGCAATATAATTTCATTCTGTATATCTACAATTCCATCAAAATTAGCCACGTTGAACACATGTTTCAGTGAAGGCTGAGATGCAATTAGCTTGAGTTCTTTTGCATCTGCTGCTTTGATTCCTAGAAGTCACAATAGATAGGACCATGTTAAGTGGCTGTAAAATACAAACAACACCTGTAAATACACTGATAAAGTATCAGAATATACTGAGGTAAAGCTGAGTTAAATTCAGTTCTCTCTAACGTCATTATCAATAACCATACTACTAAATATCTAAATGCAGTGAAGTAATACACTCCATTTTCAACTTAAAGAAATAATCTGGTAAGGCCAAGGGTCAGTCTTCTTAGCCTCCACATAAGAGCTACAAAACCAGTAGCGAGTTAACACAACTCATATGTTCCATTCTGAAGGTTACAAATGCCGTTTCAAAGCACATATATGAAAAGATGGGTAGAGCACAACTTCAAAACCAGAATCTGCAAAATGTATAACTTACTGCTTTAGGAATGTTAATCTCTCAATCATCAAAAACATACCTAAAGAAAAAACTTCAACTCCTATGTTGCGAAGCTCTCTTGCAGGAATTTCAACTTCGTCTTGAGCTTTTCCATCTGTAATGACAATTGCTACTTTGGGAAAGCCTTTTCTTGCTCCAGCTGACTCAGTGAAAGTGTTTTTAACCAGGTAGTCAATAGCTTCACCTGAAAAAAAGACAAGTTGTATTTTTATTAGGCACGAATGAACTAAGATTTAAAGCAAATTTAAAATAAGAATTATATGCTGCATAAACACATATGAGGGAAATCTATACCTGTCATTGTGTTGCCACCTTTATAAGGTATCCTTTTAATTGCGTCAAGAAGATCACTTCTTCTGAAATACTGATTTAAATTGAACTCTGTTCTTGTATCTGAACTGTACTGAACAACTCCAACTCTTGTCTTTTCTTCCCCAATGTCGAAAGCTGACACAAGGGCAACCATGAAGTCCAGAATATACCTGAAGTTGTTTCTCCCTACACTCCATGAACCATCTACCAGGAAAACTAAATCTGTCATCGCACTTATGGAGCATTCTGGAACACACACGCACACACACAAAAAAAACAAACAACAACAACAAAAAAAACTGTTAGCAGATGTGCAATTGTATTCTTAGAAATCAGTGAGAAACATCTGAGAGAAATAGTGAATAAAAGATAAAGTGAACAGATTTTGAATAGACTCATATTATTCTCTGGAATTATCTTACTTAGGGAAGCATTATTCACCTAGGCGAACACAGACAAGGGACTTTTAGCTGCCATTAACACAATGGAACTGTCAGCTAAAAAATCAGTTTTAAGATACCTCTCACTCTATTTCACAAGATCTGTTATCCCACAGCAGGTGGTAACTTATACAAAAATTTTTCAAAATGGTTTAATTTTAAGGAAATGTCATTTTGTTACCACTTCTGCTTTCCATTCTTATCTCCCCACAATAGCTGCATGGCATCTTCTGCTATGCCTTGAAAAGACAATGTCTTTTCTTGATAGAGGAGAGTCTTTATAGAATCACAGAATTTCTCGGGTTGGAAAAGATCTTAAAGATCATCATGTCCAACCACAACCTAACCATACTACCCTAACTCTAATTCTAGGCAGCTTTAAAAGTTAACTTTATTGCTAAGTAACAAAGGAACGCAGCTTTAACTTTGTAAGGCCCTGAAACTAAATCTCACTAAATCTCTAAAACATCTACTAGACAAAATACAAGACACACTGGTAGACAAAACATCTTACTTTGTATTTGAGCTTCAACCTTCTTTTCCTCTGGTATGCCTGGACCACCTGTCTGAACTGCACAAAATGCAACATAGGTAGGATTAATAAAGGAAATTAGGTTAATTTGTTAAAATCAAAGAAAACTGTGTAAGGAATTAGGGGCACAAATCTGACAAGCCTCAGAAATTGAATACAGAAAGGCAAGTTATAACTACATCACATGTAATTGAAGAATTGACAACACAGCATTCAGGGCAGCACAAAATACAAACAATGTAATAATTAGGAACTTGCACATTTCCAAGTAATATCCCCAAAATCAACCACAGAATCATAGAGTTCACTGCAACATGCACAGATGAAATACAAGTATTGCTTCTCACTAACACACTGGGAAACTCATCGTAAGTAGTTTTTCTGTGGTTGCTTGGGTAGCTTGAGGCATGTGACAAAACATGCCACTGAAGATAGTCTGCTGTGCTTAGCTTAAAATTATTAACTATACACGATAAAAAATTTCAAGTCTATATTTGATTTATATATATATATAATGTCACATTTTGCTGTTTAATGAAAATAAGTTTGTGGGTTTTTTCTTCACAAAAGTCCAGACAGATTCATTTCTTAACTCAAGTCAATTACAGCTTTCCCTTTGAATGCAGACGCAGTTAATAGGAAGTAGGCCCAGTTCAACAAAACCAGAGGTCTCCTGCAAAGAACTCTGTATGAGATGTCAGAAACAGTATATCCAAGCATCCTTTCATCTTTGAGCCTGTGAAGAATTACGCTTAATGCAAAAAAAAAAAAAAAAAAGGCTTTTTGTGCAGCTACATCTGATCTGAGTTTAGGAATGTGCCAATATTTTTTTGAGGAACTGGAATAAAGCCAAGTTCTGTAAATGACTGGTCAGTTCTGTTATTCGGTTTTCTAACTGGTTGACAACAGGCCCTACATGAGTCAGCAGCGTGCCCTGGCAGCAAAGGGGGCAAACCACATTTGGGAATGCATTAAACACAGCAGAGCCAGCCTGTCAAAAGAGGGGGGTTTTGCTGCTTTGTTTAGCACTAGTGCGGCCTCACTTTGCATATATGGGGTTCTGGGCTCCACAATATAAAAATGATGTTAAGATACATGAAAGTGTTCAAAGAAGGACCACAAATCTGGTCAATGGGTTGGAAGGAGTGTCCTATGAGAAGCTGAGGACACTTCGACTGTCTAATCTGGAGAAAAGAAGGCTGAGAGCTAAGCCCTTTACTCTCTGCAGCTCCAAAGGAAAGCAGAGGGAGGTGGTGGGCTCTGCTCCTTATAACTAATGGCAGGACACACAGCTCAAAGCTGCATGTGGGGAGGTTCAGACTGTACATTAGGAAAAATTTATTTACTGTGGTCAGATACTGAAATAGGCTTCCTTGCAAGGTAGGTTGATGCCCCATGCCTGACAAATGTCAATAAGCATTTGGGCAATGGTTAGTCCTGAATTGGTCAGGCAGTTGCACTCAATTATCTTCAAAAGTCCTTCCGAACTACTCTATACTCTTCTATTCTCTTCCATAAGTTGTATTACATATACTTACTTGTTAGTTGGCCAAAAACAGGCAGACTCTCCTCTACCTCATCATATGAAGCTATTGATACAACATACTCTATATCAGGTATAAGATCTGATAAGACAGTTTGGGTTGTGCTAGGTGAAAGAGTAAATTCTTTAGTTGGTCCATCTGCAATAAATATATAAAACAGTTAATGCAGTGTTTAAATCCAGTAATATCAATGACAAGATGATTAAAAAAAATACAACAGAGGATAATCTATCTAAACATCCAATGACAATTTCAATCCAATCCAATGTCAGTGATACAATTCTGCTTTTCTTAAATATTTTGAAACATGAAATTTCCAGTTAAGTTTTTTCGTAATGAAAAAATTACTGAAATGTTTAATAAATTCCAGGAAATCTGAAATTTAAAATTGTTATGGTTTAACTCCACAGGTGGCTCAGTACCACACAGTTGTTTGCTCACTCTCCCCACTTCCCAGTGGGATGGGTAAGAGAATTGGGAAAAAACAAAGTAGAACTTGTGGGTTGAGGAAAAAATTATTTACTAAGATAGAGGAAAAAAAAAAAGAATAATAATTTTGACAAATGTAAATATGCATAACAAGTGACGCACAAGCAATTGCTCACCATCACCTGACCAATGCCGAGGTAGCCCCCCTGAGCAGTAAAAGAGAGCAAGATGTACTCCAACCCCCTTCAAAACTCTTTCCACATGATGTCATATGGTATGGAATATCACTTTGGTCAGTTTAAGTCAGCTGTCCTAATTCCCTTCCAGTTCCTTGGGTCCTTCACTATGAATGGCCCTGACTCTGTACAAAACTGCTTAGCAGCAGCTATAAACATCAGTGTGTTATCAACATTGTTTTTCTCCAAGAACAAAATATAGCATCATACCAGACACTCGGAAGAAAGCAATTCCATTTCAGCTGAGACTAAGACAAAAATACACATACAAAATGTACTATAATTTAACAAATTATGGTCCAGTTCCAATCCAGATTCTCATGGATTATTTCTCAAAGCGAAACAGAATAACAAGTGTCTTACACAACCATTATTATGGCTATGTTATGGAAGTTACATGACATCACTGCATCATTATCTGACACATATAATACTTCCTTTGGGAGACGTACTTGAAAGAAGACCAATATAATTCCCTAACTTTAAGGTAAAAAGCATAGAAGAGGAACACAGTGAGGACTTTACCTTCTTTTTCCTTGCAAAGGAAAAGAAACCAAAACTTATTACTTGCAGTCCACAAATGGTAAATACTAAAGAAAGAAATGGTCTAATTAGGAACAGTCTCTGCTCTTTCGTGTATCCCTTTGCTGCTACCCAATCTTCAGAAAGATGTCACTCACTGTTTTCATACCTAACTTGGATACAACTAAAAATGTACTCTGGTTTTCCAAAAACCAAATAATAAAATTTTATTGAACTCACCATTTGTAGGAACCACAGTTATCCTGTAACCAACTATTTCATCTGGTGGCCTTTTCCATGACATTTGAACATTATGTTCATCTATAATTGTAAAATTCAAGTCTGACGGTGGATTAACTGCAAAAGATTTATACCAGGTGGATGTTTAAACGTTTGAACAAACTTTGGCAAATGAAAAAATAAAATAATGTTGAGCAAAGCTTACTAAAATTGTCTTTGCATAAATTTGTTTCCAACAAATATAAAGATATATTGTTGGAAAAAGAGTAAAATAAAAGCTGACAAAATATGACACAACATCAAAGAGTATACGCGTTACAGAGGACAGCACAGAATGTATGTTTCTTGAGTTGCCAAGACATTCAAGAATGGCCAGCAAAATCAAGCACAATAGAAAACACATTTGGATACATGTACAATGAGTTCACAGATAATCACCACATATGCAAACATTTCACATAACAATTAAAAGGAATTTTTGTACATGCTGGGTGCAATCCGTACAAGCATGCCAAATCACAACCTGCTCACAATACCAAGAGATCATTTAGAACATTGAGAGAACACAGTACTCTTCTTAATTAGACATCAAAGAATTGATCTGCTTTTGAGTATAGTCTCTGCACAGCCATATTTCTTATCAATTTCACTGAATCTAGAAACTTGGCAGAGAAAAAAATATTTTTAAGAATACAGGGAAAGCAAATTGGCCATTTGTTCAAATTGGCTAAGTAAAACAATTTCTGTTAGGGTCTAGATAAGAATATGCATGTAAAATGTATATCAGTAATAACGATATACTGATGTATCATTTTATTTCAGAATAGGGAGAGCTCCACCCCTTGGTTCCTAGAAGCCTCTAAAGTGACATACTTTGCATATGGCTGCAAAGAATGGAGGAACTAAGAGGTGGATAAATGAGGTTAGTAATGGTTGGAATTTGCTGACATATTTGAGCCAAAGTGAGAGCTCATAAAAATAAGATTCTATACGTTTACACCACATTACTGTAAAAATTCAAAGGTGTAAACTAATGTTTTCATGTTCCCCTTGCAGCAGGTGTACCCATACTACTAGTGGCATTTTAACATAAAATGCCAGTATGGTTCCATACAACACAATGGTTAATTAGGAAAAGACAGCATCAAAGTATTTTTATGGACATTCATTTTACAGAATCTATAGAGAACAGCAAAGAGGGCACCAGTGATCCAAACAAATGACTGCAAATAAATCTTATAGGAGCTGATGACAGAAGTAATTGAACAGTACAGAAAGAAATAGTTTATGTATGCTATTTTGCAGCATCATGCATATGTAAATGAGATGTTGATTATTATTTCTTTAGCTTCCCACGATGGACAAAAGCCTCCATGTACACGGTTCATTACACAAAGACATTTCATAAATATTTTATAATGATATTCTCTTTGTAGAAGTGTCATGCTTACTCATGCAATATTTTACTGACTCACTGTCAGTGCATGGTAGGTGTATTATATATTATTGTTTAAACAGGTCTACAAAGTAAGATGAGATTCAGCCATACTTTCCTTTACTACTGCAGACCATTTTGCAGGCATTCTTAATCGACAGATCTTCTTCATTTCACAGAAGATCCCCATCATAACTCAAATAAGAATGTTGTCTTGCTTGGGAGCATAATTTAAAGAGCTGATCAAGAAATAAATGCTAAAACATACTTATGAAAAGACACCATCCAATTGCAATAAGTAAGACTGAGATAAAAAAAAAAATGATAACCAATTATGTAGGCCTTCTTTTTTCTTTTAATTTACTGTTATTTCCAACCATAGGATAATATGGCTTTGTAATACTGATAAAACAGATAACTAGTATTGAAGTAATTGTTATTTTTCCTATTGTCCATACACAGGCAGTGAGATTAGACCATTAAAATGTGCATGCACATTTTATCTATCATTCATTTTATGAGTATCACAATGCTAGAGATTGCAGGCTAGTTTCTTAGTATCAAAATCATGCAACACATGTTAATAGTACAATACATTCAGGTAATAAATAAGAATATCATTATAAAATATTGTTTCAGTAGCAATGGCTCAGGACAAATTTAATGCAAAGGCAGAGACAACTGACCTGAGCATGCTTTAAAAAAAAATAAATCAGTACATGGAAAAAATAGCACCACCAACCTTGCAAGTAAATTGGTATGTTGCAGCAGAGACTTTAGGCTTTAGCTGCTGAAGGACAGCAGCAGCCCAACTTGTTGATATCCAAATGACCGGATTCCAGATAAACTGAAAAAACTGACTGTGAGGAAAAGTCTTGAACATTTTAAAGGATTTTGATCCATTTTATGAAAATTCAGATGTGGATCTTGGCAGTTGAAAAGAACAGTACATCAATATATAATTAACACATCAATTCACTCAGCTATTCACAGCTTTTTAGAACAGCAGTTTTGCAGGGGACATCAGAAAGTCCCCTAGTCTTTCCCATGGCCAAGACACGATCAGTCATCCCATGTCATTCCTGACACGGTTGCTCAGATCGCATTTTGAGACTTCCACCATTGGCAAAACTGCCCGCGTCCCCCAGAAATTACTTCAGTGCCTTAATTCCTTTGTCCTCATAAAGTTGTTCTCAACACCTAAGCCCAATCTCTGTTGTTGCACTTCTAATCTGCTCATCTTCAGCATATGGCTGGCTCAAAAAATTAAATCACTGTGTGCTTCTTCCATGGAAATCCAAAAAGGAAATTTGTCTGAGTGAAGAAAAGCGAGTTTGGATCCAATGTTGTCAAAATGTCTTCTGGACGGCCTGCAAGTTTTGGATACTCACAGAGAACCTCTACAACTGTCCTTCACATGGATTGAACTTCATCCACGTGAAACTGACTGTGGGATCAAGACCAAAGCACGGTCATATGACAGAGATGCAAGTCAATCTGAAGTACATCAAAATAGTTAGATGGTAAAAATCTATCATCATCAAACAGGGGAACTCCACCAGTGCTCCACAAAATTCTTCTTAGGAAATCAGACCAGGAACTAAATGGCCCTTGGTCTAGTGGGATTTTGCCCCATTGCAGGAACAGCCCTTAAAACTCCATTTTACAAAGGCTTAAGCTTTACCTGAGCAAGCAGACTTGACATAGGACTACTAGCCCAAATGAAGCTGTGCACATGTGTAAAGTGTAGTGACAGTGCCAGTCTGTCCAGCCCTGCTTTATCAAAATCTAGGACAAACTTCTCTCTGACATATCAAGGTACAAGATTGTGATTGTAACACGTGACAGTATTGTACTATTTCCTTCATACAGTGATCCCACTGCTGCTGCACAGAAGTGTAGGGCTCCCCTACAGCATTCCAGTTCAGTAAAATCTTAACTTGCTCTATGACAGTATAAATTTTTAATGTTTACACAGTGTTAACTCTCACCACTCAGGACTATGACATGACAGCTTCCTTGATTGCATTTCCGATCTTACAGACCACAAAAGAAAAAAAAATTAAACATACTTCATTCACTCCTTCCATTATACACATTTAATACAGCAGTATATTTTCTGCAAAAAAGAAAAAAATATAGAGAGCAAAGCATTTTCTCATGTTATGTATGTTTTAAACTAGCTTGTATTACTCAACAGATAATACATATCTGTTTATCAACAGACCAGAATTCTACAGTTTTCTATAGACAGCACGCGTGACTGCTAGAGTATCCCAACAAACGTCTTAAAAAGATAGAAGAAAAATATAATCAGCAGATCAAGCAATTCAGATCTATAACCAATCTTAAAAGTAATATAACTTGGAAGTAGCTGCACTCCACAACCCTTAAGTGACACAAAAACTGTAATTCCAACACTGAAAAAGATTGATGCTAATTAGCATGAAAAATAACATCGTAGTTCTTGTTAAAATAGCATACAGGCCATGGTAGCTGAAGAATAAGGCCACTCATAGTCTCACTGAGATAAGCCTTGCTGAGGCTGGAAGAGGCCCCAACTCCTCACATAATGTTTTCTTCATACTTGGCACAAATTTGACACAGCTAACTAGATCACAACCCCAGTCAAGGTTCTTTGAAGTTCATCTTGCTAATACGAATAGAAGGAATGAGTTATAGCCTATCAGTGTAGAAGAGAATAGCTTCTCAACCTTGCAAGATATTCACTGCCAACAGTACATAAAGTGTCTCCTGTAGGTCTGCATTTTTTAAAAATTTTACACTATATGTGAAATTTATTCAAAATACAAGATATGCAGTTCACGTAAGTGTATTTTGAAAGAAAATCATTTAAATGTGTATACTTTTCTTCGTACATGTAGGTATACACATTTAAATGTAACATAACAAATAACTGTATCTATACATATACACACACTACATGCATAAATATTTACCAAATATTGGCACGCTTGTTCACAGGTATGTGTGCATGTGTGTATATACATAAACTCACATGTACACTTTGCTTCTAATCTAATTAGAAGTGGGAAAAAAACAAGAATTTGTGGTCAGCGTCATCCATATACAAAACACACCTTCACACTTCAGTCTAAATGGTTCTCTCTTCAGGAATTTGAAAATCAACAGCTAATTTCTCAAAGGATAGAAATCATACATCAAAAGGGCATGAACAAATGGTCCCACCAACCAATTCCAAAGCTGATTAGGTGATTAACTTTAGAAGTTTCAGCTATCCTGGGTCATCCCGGACTCAGTGATGCCCTCCTTCCCTATTCTCTAGAAAATAGACCTCTCAGGTCTGAACCAATTCCCAAAATGTTGAAAAATCAGAACCGTCACGTGCTCAATTATTTCCAACGAGCCAATTATTTCCTCATTCCTCTTCTGTGCCTCTGAAAATCCCTCTGCATGTAGCAAACACTACAGAAGCCAGGACACTGTAATAGCACTACTTTCTGATTATAACAAACTGGTTACTTGCAAGGAATCAACTTGGCTCAATTATGACTATAATAATGAAAACATTATATTTTAATAGAAGGATGCAGATTTGCCCCCAGCTGTATGTGATCACAGATGGAAAATATAGTGTGTCAGAAAGAATTCTTGACACAAGGACATACACCAAATACACTGCAGTTGGGCAGTGCTGGACTGAAATGGCAAGAAACAAATAAAGCATAAAATAAGGCATCATACACATGATGCTTAAGGCCAGAGAGAGAGACCAGAAGGACTGCAAATTAGAACAGGTAGAATTTCATTGTAAAAGTAAAAACACAGAGCTTGAAAACATATCCGCTCACTTGTCCAAAGTAAACAAGTAACTTCCACAGTGAAATGCCATGAATGCATTCAGACTATATGTTGGTTTTACCCATTCTACTGCCACAGTAAATATCCAAAGAGAAACCCTTGCTTTGCTGTATCTCTGTAGAAAAGCTCTAACACCATTACTGCATCTCTCTGCTTTGCCAACAGCAACAGAGCACTGCTCTTGTGAAGTACTCACAGAGCAGCTGTGATGAAGAACCGGCTTCATCCTGGAGTATTTAGGAATCTGAACAGCAGTTTCAGAAAAAAATACCAGATCTACTGCCAGGAGAGACTGAAAAATGGAAGCTGGAGGAAGGCAGAAGAAAAAGAGAACGTTGTTTTTCCTTCCCTTTGCTTTCACACCACATTCCCATTGCAGATCAACAACCCTGACCACATCAAGTACTCTTCTCCCTTATCCCTCTCTCACTTTCTCATTCTACCAAGTGCCTGAGCACAGCTGATGGAAAGAAAACTCAAGCTGCATCTCTTGTAACCACTGTAGGAGGAGCCAAGGGAATAAAAGAAGAATTTATTTTTTTTTTAAAGTGCATTAAAGTACAGTCATGCAACTGTACTTAGCTCTAGCAGCCTGAGATAGGACTGGAAGGAGGATTTTGGCACAGTATGGTGTGGAAGTTGAAGGAACAGACTAAAGAGACAAATATCTGTAGGAGAAAGTCAATTCAGCAGACAGGAGTTAAGCTGGAATGAGACCAGAACTAAAGTAACTAAGATTCAATATGTAATGTACAAAATTGAAGCACAGTGTTAGAACAGTGCAGAAGAATGGCCCCTATTGCCCAGTCAAAAAGCACAGTGAAAAAAAAGGCTTTACAACAGCAGCTCTCACCAGAGCAAGTCCTAAGGTATTCCTGATTTTGAATTTCTATTTTCAGCATCACTATTTCTCGCTGTACTTGCTACTCAAAGACACTTCTCTGCTCTTGCTTCAAAACTTTGGAGCTATGAGAAGTTGCTCCAAAACCATGCACTTTACTTAATACATATTTAATACAAACTTCCAAACACAGAGCAGCATAAATCCTACCAGGAGTCTCCACAATTGACAAGATCAGGCTTTGTCCGTTCCTTTGCTTAACAATGGCACACACTTTATAATGAGATCTAAACAGTCAGCTTGATTGGTAATATAACTAGCTTCATCCTTACAAAACAGTTGTGTGCTTTTCCAATACATACTTCTAGCTTTCATTAACAGTCCTCAAACTGTGACTGTTTCAGTCCACACCACATAAATAAAATGCCTTCGCTCATTTTGAAATAGCTCACTCCTTAAACACAACCAATGGCACAGCACAACAGCAACTCAAGCCCTGAACCAGCTCATTCCTAGAAGTGGGAAGCATGCACAAATACATCCACTCCCTTCTTCCATCAAAACTGTACGTCTCCTCTGCTTTCTCTGGCACAGTGGTCCTGCATTTGAAATGCAGTTCTGAAAAGACTTTAAATGACCTTTCTGGTTGTTCAGCCAACAACAACGTAGCATGAGAGGGAGGCAGAGAGTTGATCCCCTCCTAGGGCGAACAGATGTAGTACTGACAACAGAAATGCCATACTTTCCAGAAAATTGTCTCTTTTATGCCTCTGTGCCCCATGACAGCAGAGCAGACATGAGAAGAGACATCTTAGAGGTCCCTCAGTACTTTTAGTAGCCATCACCCAAGGCAACCAGGTCCAGACACAGGCAATTGTGACAGGCCACAATCAGAGAATTTTTTTCAGCTCAGTATGGTAATAGGAGGAGGGGAAAAACTGAATTACCAGACATTGGCTTCTGTTTTTCCCAGTTCAAACACAGGGCACACCCTATTGACGGAGCTGAGTTCCAGAGGTCAGACCAAATCACTTCTGCATCCAGTTGCACCTTGCATCTTTGTATTTTTGTTGGCGAACACTGCTAACAGAAATGCTGTTACTACTGTCCAGCTCACATGAAGGAGGTTATCCCACACTTGTGCTAATCCCCTAGGGCAGCAGAGACACCACAACGAGCATTGTGCCTCCCCACAGCTGTAGGCAGGGAGCTGCCAAGGACTGACAAGAACCTCCAGCAAGACCAGGGGCCCACGAGGAGAAGGAGGAGGAGAAGGCTGCTCTGGGGACAATGGCACAACAGATGTGCCAGAGCCTCGGAGCCCGGTGGCCACAGAAGGGTCTAGCTGAGGCCCGGCCACCTTTTGGCTGCACATGGTACATGATACAATGACATCTCCCCAGAGCTGTCCCCCACGCCAGCCCCACCGCGAAGGTCGAAGTACCTGGGGAAGGGTAGGGCCGCCCCAAAGGCTCAGTCAGGGGTTGCCCCACCGAGCATGGGGGGCCAGAAGACCAGCGGGATGAAGGCGAGGCGGCCAGCCCAAACAAAACACACCAGGCGCGGAGAGCCAGACTCTGTTGGAGCATTTTATTTCAGAGCTGCAGGTGGTCGGGCGGTGGATTTCTCCTTTCCTCGCTCAATGCGACTAACCACAACTGCACAGCCCAGTGGCTCCGGCAGGCGCAGGACAGTGGTGTGGGCCCCGGCAGTGCCCGGAGCTCCTCGGGACACTGCGTTCCCCTGGGGCGGCTGCCGGCCCGCGGCGCTGCTGCAGAGTGGTGTGGACAGCACACCAGAGAGACAGAGAGAGGGAGCTACATTTTGACTGACCAGCCAGGAGAAACAGAGCACAGAAGGAGCTGGGCAAAGAAGGAGCTGCGTTACTCTGAAGGAGAGAAAGAGAGAAGGTGAAGGAGTGACATTCAAAAAGAGAGAGGGGAGGCGGCAGCTTGGGCCTGGTGGGTTGTCTCACGGGGCACCCGCGCAAAGGGGCAGGGGGGGACGGTTACCTTCAGCCTCGATGGAGGAGAGGAGGGCAGCGGCACACAGCGCAGCCACCGCCGAGCACAGCGCTGTCCTCATGTCTGCCCTTTCAGCTCACAACAACATGAATGAATCTGCAGCAGTAGGGGCAAAAAGAGGAAGAAAGGAAATCATACGCATGGATTAGAGGGCTGCGTGGGTGTATTCATGAGACATAAGAAAGATGAACGGGGATTTCACTTTGTTCCCTTATCCCCAGCACCCACCCACGGGACCAGGTTAAAACCTCTAGACTTGAAAGCGGTCCAAAACTGTGACAGATCTGCATGACTAACTCAAGTCCATTCTCACAATAATGTGCCTTTTGTCACCGAAACCTTTCTGCCTTTCTGATCACGGTAGCACACACAGCCTTAACCTCGCCAGGGTTAATGTGCTGGGGACAGCACAGAGAAGCTGTGCGCCTCCGCACGGCAGGAGCCAGGAGGGAGCTCCATGACTTCATCGCGTGTGCCATGATAGCTAATTCCGAGGTCACTGCTGCCTTCAATCAACCAAATGTCTCTTTCAGCTGGGGATTTTATTCGGCTCCTTTTTCATAGCTGCTGAAGCACTTAGTTAGCTGGGTTTTAGTGGTCTCAAGGCAGTTTGGAAACCATAATAAAACTCTTTTTGAGGTGTTCTGCCTACGAATGGGCTATTCTTCATTTCTCGAAGGTCTGAAATAGATTATACAGAAGTGTATGTAACACAGCTGAAACCTGACACGTCTGTCTAGCCATGATGTTTCAACATCTGATAATTCATTTACACATTCCAAGAGAAAACAGATTTAAAATACACCATAAAGAGCGGGCAGGCCAAAGAGTCCTGCAAACCCTGCAGGTTGTCTAGCAAAATAGGTGGGATTGGGCCAGGTTAGCAGCTCCTAGATGCAAGCAGCTCTACCTTTTTAACTCTCTCTGCTCAGAGTCATGTCAAACTGCTCCCACTTCTTCCAGCAAAACTTACAAATGATTTTTCTTCTAAGTAAGGGCTAGTATGCATGCCCCTCCTTGCACAGGCATATAAGTGTTTTTTTAGCTCAGGAAGTGGGGGGGGGGGAAGGGGGGGGTAATTTGGTTGAACAAAGCTATAAATGCATCACATATAATCCATCATAATTAGGCTGGAGGAAAGAGAACTCCGCAAGCAATTAGGCAACAGATTTTATCGGGAAGGTGCCAAGAGCAAAACAAAAGAAAAATACATAACTCGTTAGCCCACAGAGGCAGCCAAAAGGGAAAATATTCTTCTGCCATCTAGGGAACTAGCCAGCAATGCACATTCAGAGGGCAGATCCAGGAAACGCTACCGAGATCCAGGCATGCCTTTCCCGGTTATTGACACCGAGCCTGACAGGCTTCTGTCGGCCGTCTGCAGGGCAGCTGGGTGCGCTGCCTCAGCCAACTGCACATAGCATTAGAGCGAGCTCAAAGCAAAACCAAGCGATCATTTCAGTCCAGCGACACCTCCAGTGCGTAAGCAGAAGAGCAAAACTGACCGCGACGAGTCCCTGACACTAACACGAGCACCGAGGCTGGCATTAAACAGCCCTGAGCTCCGCGATCCTGCCACCGCTCTGCGTGGGAAGCAGCCGTCCTCTCGTGCAGCCAACACACTGTGCAGCGAGTTAAGGATCGCCTAAGCCCAGCGTTTAAAAGGACTTTAGTCCTAGGAAGCTTGCGTGGGCTTGGAGTGCCATCTTTTGATCCTTGAAAAGAGCAACAGAAATCAATCATCTCGCAGCGGCACCTCGGAGCTCATTACTGCTGCAAGTCTACCGCTCCCGGTCTACATTTCTCTTTTGTGCAATAAAACTTCTCAGCCAAACACCCATCACCCGCCTTGAAACACTCCATTTCCTTCTCTCAAACCTGGACGTGTGAAAGCTAGCCTGCAGGCTGCAGGGAGAGCTCCCTGTGCGGGCTCAGCACAGCCAAAAGCCGCCTTCGCAGCACCACCACAGCTTTTATCTTGAAACCACTTTAAGAAAACACCGGGCTTTCACCAGTAGCAGTCTGATCTCACGCTAATTCAAACCCACAAAGGTTAGCCATAGTATTTCCAAACGATGCAGCGAGCGAAATTTACTATTTTCATCCTTTATATATATATATATATATATATATACACACACACCCTCTAAGAAACAAAGAAACAAACAGGAGAACCCAGTCGATGGGTCAAAAGACATAAAAACTGGGAGGAGAAAGAATGCTGGGGAGCTGCAAACAGCACGGGAGAGAAGGAGAGCGATCCCCGGCAGCCACTGCCCGGGCATCCCCCGAGGGTACGGGGCTCCCGGCGCCGGGCAGCCCCCAGCACACGCTCCCAACCCCGGCTGCCGCCGCGCTCAGAGCGCCGTGCGGGGAGCGGGAGGAGGGCAGAGCCCCGCTGCCGGCGGCACCGACCTCCGGGGGGCTGCGGGGCTCCGGGTCGGTGGCGGTGCCCGTAGCAGCGGCTGTCGGACCTGGAGAGAGGGAGGAGGAGAAAGGATGAAGCTCCGGGGGCACCTGGTGGAGGGAGCGGCGCGTAGCAGCGGCGGCGAAGGAGGAGCGGAGGCAGCAGCCGGGCGCGGGGGAGACGCCTCGATGACTGTAGCTCCCGACGCGAGGGGTCCGTCGGGGAAGACTCGCCTTCTCCAAGTGGGAAGAGTCTCTCTTCAATCTGCTACTTAATAGAGGGCTGTTCCCAACTCTCAATTTACCCTCGTAAGCGGTTACGAAACTGCAGGGAAGGTGGACTGCTGCCACCGGATGATATATGCGCCGCTCCGCTCCAGCAGGGCCAGCCCCTCTTCGGGCGAAGCCGCGCTCAGGGCGGCGATGTCGTGCAGCGAAAACAGCACTTCCAGGGCCATCGTGATGGCGGCATTGT
>JAOWBP010001760.1:67315377-67338354 GCA_028571105.1 Tragopan temminckii | reverse complement strand
GTAACCAAAAGTCAGCTTTATAAAATGGCATGCATGAAAAATTCCTTGAAAGCCCTGGGAAGCCATACTCTCCCACAGAGGAGAGAATAGAGAAAGAAAAAGTAAGTCTGGTCCTGAAAGTCTAAATTCTTTAAATAGCTCTGAGTCATTCTAAACAATCAGAATAAATTTCTGAATCCGTAAATGGTAGGTAAAGAATTCCAAGATGATTGAAGCATCATTTATAAATTGCATTGGTTAACATGCTAAGGTAATGAAATATCTAGGTACTGTGAATCGCTTACCAGAGTGCTGTATGACCGTTGCTGCTTTCCTCACCTCATCCTGCGATCGACCATCTGTGACAACAACAAGTACCTTGGGAACACCTCGCCTCATGCCGCTCTCCCAAGTCAAAACCTTTTCTTTGATAAATGTTAGGGCTTTGCCTGCAAAGTGTACAACAAATGAGTCAGCCATATTATCCATTATCCATGAAGAAATTCCTTACTTGACTTTGACAGAGTGACAGCCACTCAACTAAAACAGAAAAACATAAAACCTAATCCTTTATCCATGAAATATCAGGATAATTAGGCAATTTATCTTACAAAAATAAAATTATTGCTCAGAATTACCTGTCCGTGTGTTTCCTCCTCTGTACTGAACATTTTGAAGAGCTCCCAGAGCTTGAGCCTTGTCATCAAATGTATTCAGTTTAAACTCAGATTTTGCTTCATCACTGTATTGCACAAATGAAACCTGGGAGGGAGTGCATCATTGTGTTCGGTCACATATCTCCAATTCAGACTCAATTGAAATATGCATTGTGGTACATTAGTGAGCATTAAAAAACTGAAAAATCTTTCCCACATACATATGATTATGCACACACAAAGATATTTACATAAACATATACTGTTATAGGAAAGTACACACACAACATTTTTATTTCTTTTGTGCATAAAATGTGATATGATTTTAAATATGGATGATTAAGAGATTTCTATTACTATGGAGCCAGTTTTATAATATATTCTCTCTGCTTTTGAGTAGGTATATAGCGTCTAGAAAATCTCCTCCATTTATTTTTAAGAAATGTGAAAAGAACCTGGTGATAGAATGACAGTGAACTTGGACATACACAAAATTGCATGCTCTCTTGCCATAAGTAGTAGAATATAATCACTGTATGTTTATTCTTAAATCACTTTTAAATTTAAATATGTATAAATTTTATGTTCTTATTATTCATTCTGTATAATTGTGATATTATGGTATAAAACTAACTCAGTGCTGAACAGCTATCTCTTTGTATGTATGTATTAATATTTATTGAAATAAATTGCTCTTTTAAAATCAATAATAATAATAAATTAATTATTAATAAATATATCATTCAAAACCAGAGATTGTTGCAACTAATTTAAGAGCTATTTGACTTCCATAATTTGCTAAATGTTAGCAGTTACATGTCTCTGCTTCTTGTATCAGGTCTTCTTCAGCTTTAGACTGGAGACTCATAGCAATTCACAGGAAAAAAGATCACTGCAATGCTCAACAATTAATTTGTAAGAAACTTTGCAGCAAAAGAGCGGTATTTATTGAACCCTAGCAGCAATCTCATCCAGCTTCACATAAGTAGAAAAAATGAGTAATGGTTAAAGTAAGAAGGCTGACAGAAAATGTCTGACAACAATAATCAGCAAAGAAATCTTGGAGGTCTATTCCTCTTAGCTATTACTGTTTACACTTTAAGTATTCTTGAACTGAGAAATTAAAACACAATCCTCAACACTCAGACTCCTAAGAGCAGATTTCTGATAGCCAAAAGTTGTTGTATAACAACTAGATTCCCTTAATATCTACAGAAAACCTCATATGCTTCACATATACTTATACATACACACATACTGTACAAACAACTTTAGTAGTCCAGTCCAGCCTCAGCCTCCTTCTAAGATGTACTAAATGGAAATAACTAACCTACCTGGATTCCAGCAGGATTAATCAAGTCAAAGGCTCCTACTGTATTAAAAACAAACTTTACTACTTTGTTGAAGTTATCATCGCCAATACTCCAGGAAGCATCAGTCAAGAACACTATGTCTGCTTTGGCACCTCTGCATACTGAAAAACCAAG
Source organism: Tragopan temminckii (assembly GCA_028571105.1). Taxonomy (NCBI): domain Eukaryota; kingdom Metazoa; phylum Chordata; class Aves; order Galliformes; family Phasianidae; genus Tragopan; species Tragopan temminckii. The sequence continues at coordinate 67,336,232 of JAOWBP010001760.1, read as the reverse complement.
AAAAGGAACGCCTGAAATATACCATTCATAGCATGATGAAATAAAGAGCTTTGCTTCAAAAATTTGAAAGGCAAGTACTTAGCAAACTTCTACTACAATACTGTCAAATGGCAAGTCTTTTATGCCCAACATGAAAACATTTATTAAATATTCACAAACAAAGGTGCAGGAAATGAAAACCTCAATAATCAAATGCAAATGTCTTAAATGACTTTTTTTTCTGAACAGCTTTTATAAAAAGTCCACTGAGGGCTATGCTGATAGATTTGCTATAGAACTACAAAATATCTTAATTTTTTCCCCCAGTGTATGTATTCACCTTTCCATTCTAATTCAGGAAATTTCAGAGTCTGGTAAAGCAAATGGAGGCAACTAACAAATTGATCACAAACTTCAGACCCTGAATTACTGTGCTAGTTTTAAATATATTTAAACTTATGAAAAATAGAAGTAAACCTAAGGCAGTGCAGCAACAATGTAAAAATACCACATAGATCTACAAATAAACATACCATCCCGAGCTGGAGGGATTGTGGGAGGTGGAGGAGGTGTAGGCGGTGGAGTTGGTGCCTCTGTAGGTTTGAGGACTGAAATAAAATAAAATAAAATTTTGGCTCAATATAAATTATTTCATTCAAGGAAAACTCTAGATTATGTATTATATTACCATAGAAAGATTCATATCTTTTCTCACTAAATTTTCTAGTATTACAAAACTTCCCCTCAAATTCCAGTTGATATTACACTGACAGAAAGAGGAAAAACCACTTAAAAGAAGTGTTGAAAGACATTTAGAAACAAGACAAGCTCTATCATTGAAACAAGACAAGTTCTGTGTTCAAAACTTAAGGTTCACAGTATCTATTACCTACCCGTATGTTCCCTCACAGAGACTGGAGGACCCTCAAGGTTAGGGGTCTGAACAAAGACAGTTGCATTGTATTCTGTGTCTGGTGAGAGGCCAGTAAAACAATGGCTTGTTTCTGATCCACGTACTGTAATTTCCTGTCCTCTGGATCCTGTAAAAACAAAGACCAATGGAATGAAAATTAGAACCCATTATTCCCCTTTTAATGTGTGCACAAGTGTAAAAATTAGAGACTTTTTGAGAGGAAGTTAGGATAGCAGTCTTATTCTTGTCCCATAAAAACCTTCTAGACTAACATTAAACTCTGATTATGAACCCTGGAGCATTCAGGAAAGCAGCAACACTCCAGTGTGCATGTAAAACTCCAGTAACTAGCAAATCTCCACAAATGAAAGTTAACTTGACAATAAGCAGTTCACTTTGCAGCTTTTTCACCACCACAGCATATGTTCCGACCTTCAAAGTTCAATCAAATGCAGTATGACCGATAGTGGAGGCTTTCCTCCATCCCAAGTACATGGTCCTGCCACCGAAATAAGACAGCTATGTTTTAGAAAATGCAAAAATTCTCTTACCATCAGCTGGATTCAGCTTTAGTCTGTAGGAAGTTGCTGACCGGTGAGCTGACCATCGGATACAGAAAGTATCCCAGCCGATTTTGTAAGTTGTTAGGTCAGTGACGTTCAAGTATACTGTGAGCAGAGAAAGACAAAAATTGCTCTTTGGAAAGTAGTACAGCACAGATGTTAAAAGAGCTACATCACACTTAAATATTTATTAGCAGTGCTGCTCCAGAACCTTTTTTTAGTTTTTTTGCTTGTTTGTTTTTTAAGATTTACAGAAGGAAAGAGCAGCTCCAGTCCAGTTTCTTCATATTATCACATGCCCTACAGATATTGACCTAGTATTTTACAAAGACCCAAAGTCTGATAACCTTCTCATCTTGGGAAACAGCCCATTTTATCATTTTTCACCCATGTAAGTGGAGTTCTTTGCACAATAAAAAATTTCAACATATCAGAATCTGACTCATATATGGCAGTATGAAAAGAATGAACGTAGTCAACAAAACTCAGGATAATTGATTCATGTTAACTGAAGAAACTTTAAGAAGCTTTTTAACTGAGGGCATTGACAAAATTATCTCCTTTTGAAAAGGTGAAGTTTCAGTTCCCCGTGAAATAGAGTAGCAAGAAGTCTAAACCTGCTTAGCATGGTTAAATTCTGTAGTATCCTGAATATAATTACAGACTGAACCCAACTACAGCCAATAAAACTTGAGGAAGCAGACTAGAAAATTTTACATTTTCAAATCATTACTTAAAATTATATTTCCATTACTGTTCTGAAGCATAGTGTTTCTAGAAACTACATCATGGCCAAGTGCCAAGTATTCTCTATGAGAGGATATTCAAATCTTCTAACAACTAGCCAAGAAATACTGTCTTAATCAACATTATCTCAGATCAGTATATATATCTAGCACGACTACAATAAAATTCTTTTGACTTACATGTAGTGCCTTGATCTGTCAAAGGTATGCTCATTCCAGAGTCATACTGGGCATAAACATTCACGTCATAAGTAGTGCTGGGAGACAGATTATGCAAGGTGTAGGATGTCACTTCTCCCACAAAAACCTCCATGGGCTCATTTGAACCTTGAATTGAAAGGAAGCATCAAGAAAATGCAGAGAGAGAGATTCATGATAAGTGAGGTATAAAATTATCTGGCTCCTTTTACATGTCATTAAGCATTAATCTCATTTTCTTCAACAGAATATGAATTTACAAAACATGAATCTTAGAACCTCTCCAATACTCATCTCATGTATACCTGTTCACATTCTCAAAAGTAGAAGTGGTACAAAAGAGAGAAAAACTGATTCTGGTTTTTCAAGTCACTTTATCCGGTCACTGGTTAGATTCTGTAGTAAACATCAACACAGTTCAGTCTCTTCAAATGACTGTATGAAACACCATACTTGGTAGTGCTTCTTATAAAATACTGATAGCAAGACCTAAGCTTCCATCAAAATGAGTTAATAAAGGAAAATAAATAAATCTTTTAACACAAACATTTCATAATACGTATGATTTCTATTCTGATCTCCCATTATCTACTCCCTATTTTGAAAGTGCTCTACTCAGAATGAATGAGTTTTCTTACCCACAGGCTTGTATACAATTTTATAGCCAAGAACAGGGGATGGTGAAGGATCCCAAGAAACTCTGAATCGTGTATACCATTCATCAGTTATATATATATTTTGAGGAGGAAGCAGGCCAACTGAAAACAAAGAAAAGCATTCCAATTTAATGGACTAGTGACTGGTTTTGAGCCTCTAGAAACTTATATTGTAACTCTGTAAGGAAATCACCACATCAGAGAAACTATAAACAATGATACTTTAACAATGTTGGAGTGCTCAAGAAATTTATACCTTACATTTTTAAAATAATATTTTATATTAAAACAAATTACCAGTTCTTCCATTTCCAGTCAACTGTCCACCGTCTCCATCTTCATACACAGCCACAACAGTTATTTTATACGGCGTATCTGACTGCAGTGGTTGTAGTATGACATTATTTCTTATGCCAGGAACTGTTGTCTACAACATATAAAAGAAACATGCAAACAAACTCAGACTATTTTAACTGATCAGTTATGACAGTAACTAGAACTAAAAATGTGTCTATTTTTTATGTTCACTGTAGATAAAGTTGTACAGGATATTTTAAGAGTTATAGCCTATGAACAATTACTAGCACTTTTTATTTTAAACTATAACGCATTGTGACCAACATAAAAATATAAATCAAATTGACCTTTCAGTTCCTACCCTTACAAGGGACATGGCTTAGTTACGGGACTCAGCAGGTCAGGTTGATGGTTAAACTGATGATCTCGAACATCTTTTCCAACCTAAAGGATTCTGTGACTCTATAATTAACTGAGATGCTGCATTTCCTCCCCTAGATTTCAGCACTGTTTCCTTACAGAAAGGAAAATTCAGAATGATGTGTTTAGAGATGCAAAAAGAGAAGAAAGTGCTCCTAAAACAAGGAGGGAAGACAAATCCAGTCACACTACTCATTAGTTTCAGTTATAACTCATCATTATCCTCCTGGATACAATTTTTTTAGGAGGAACAACAGCTGGTCTGAGAAAGAAGCTCTGAATATTTAGCAGTGTAAAAACTTGCTCATGCAACCCCCAATCTCTTCAACTTCCTGGTGCAGATGTGAACTTCTGCTTCATTCTAATCAAAAGGTAGGCATAATCCAAAAAGTGACTCTGCTCCATAAAATAGCCATAAAGCACTGGAACTACAGAAATTGACTTGAGATACCTCAATAGCATGTCCCAGTCAACATCTTCTGTTATTACTTGAAAGAGAATTCAGTTGTTCAAGACTTACTATTTTTACAAATAAAATGACCAGTATTTTTCGCAGAGAAGATACATATTCAAAGTTAGTTGTGTTCTGAATAACAAGTCCAATAGTGAATTTTCTACTAGTGATTTTCAACATGCTTTGTATAATATATAAACAGGTAGAGCATTTAGATAGATTTTAGACAGCTCTCTCTACACTACATTTTAGCTGATGGCAGTCAGAAGGAATTCCATCATTGACCTCCATAGGATCTGGGTTTGCCTTTGTTATTAACACTCAGAGAATTTTATACATACCAGATTAACCCATGCTACCATTAAGCTGCAGGAAATTAAACACAAACACAATTCATGTCGAACTTAAACACAGCAAGCTAGATGCTGAATCAAAGTTACCACTGCATTCTTATTAAATCTTGTCAATGCTTTTTCAATTTATAAAATGCAGACTTATGTTTATTCTGTATCTCAGCACACTGACTTCATAATGAATAGAGTATAAAATAACAGATGGCTATTTACTGTAGGACACTACTTGAACTCAGTGTCAGGAAGCAGACTTTGCTCATAATCCTCTGATTAATGATGTGACTTACATCTTCAACATTTTTTATATGAAAGTTCATTAAACTGTATACTTTTCTTCAGTTTTGTGAAAAAAAAAATTGTACAAACAATGGCTTTTCAGCATTACCAACAATGACCAAAAAACCCACAAGCGTCCAAAGTGAACTACAATAAAACAGGTGTTTTTCTGCAGCCTAAACAATCAAAAAAATCTTGGTGCTTATAAAAGAATTACAGCACTTACATATTCATCAATAGGATCTCCCACAGTGGGTGAATAAATGATTCTGTACTGCTGAACTGGCCCATCAGCATGGTCCCACTGTACAGAAAGGCTGTTTGTTGTTTCATCAAACACTCTCAGATTCCTTGGTCCACCGCGAGGCACTAAAGAAGGAAATACAGAAGGTATAACGATGGCCTGTCACATCAACACGTCTTAGAAGAACATGAGGATTTAAAGGAGAAAGCAGCAAAAGAGTAGTGACATATGAATGCTATAAACAGCTCCTTTTTGCTTCATTTCTGGAATTAATTTGAAACAAGCCGAGCACAAGCAAGTTAAGTTGTCACACAAAGGTTTTGGTGTTTAGGTTTCTTCAGCAAAACAGCATTTAGAAGGTTGATGTGTACAATTTTTGAGTAAAATGCAGAAGTCAATGCACATTTTTTTTGCTATCCATCTTAATGTGTTACTTTTTTTTAGGAAGATAAATTGATATGTAACAGTAATCACATTTTAGAGAACAATTTTTAAATTCTTAAACATATATATTCAAATTAGTCTTATTTGCCAAGTGCAAATGAATTTAGTGATCATGCATGCATCCCAGCCTCCATGCAACATACCAAAAAACCCCTTTCCAGGGAGGCCTACAATTGCTTTAGCCATAATTCAGATCCATTTATCTGAGCTGCACTGAATGGTTTACACAATTTGTGATTTTATAAATTCCTCACACATTAATCTTGACATAGACCTCACAAAAGTGCTGCCTCTTACATGTTCTTCCCTGCGCTTGGCTTGGATTTCCTTCTCCATCTGCATACAGAGCTATAACATTTATTGAGTAAGCAGTGTCAGGAGTTAAGCGTTCCAGCATCACATCACGAGTGTTGGCTGGTACCACAATCTGAAACAGAAATAGAAAGCACCTACATAAAAAATGTTCAATTTATACTATATTCCTTAAACTGAACAATTTAAACAAAATACAGAAAAATCAGGAACTGCATATTTTTCAAGGAGAACAACAGAAGTTTAAAATATCTAAATAACACTGACAAAAATTCAAGAGCAGATACTACAGGAAAAAAGAAAAAAAGATAAATGCATAAGGAACAGTCATTCTGCAAATGGGAGGGGAGCTTGGTAGGTACTAACAGGTACTAATTGACAGGTTCCTACTGGTGTGAAGTAATACACTGTTACACTATACAGATACAGACTAGTAAAAGTGAGCTTTGACTTTCATTATTAAACATTTGCTAATAAATACTTGTTGTTTCTTTCTGACTTTACCAAATATAGGTTATATCTTAACTCATCATTACCTGCAGTAAAATAAAAGATACTCCATTCTCAGTTTTATGTGGGAGAATCTTATTCTCTTATTTATTTCATTTCACCAAAGCAAGCTTTCATATACAATATAGTAAATTCTGTAGGCTCACTCATTTCCGCAGGGACCCTGCTAAGCAGAGAGTTGTTCTAAATTCAATAGCTTATTGTTGTTTTTCTACACTCATTGAAGGAAGCAGTATCTTCTGCGCACTTTCAAAGAATAGTATAAAAACTAAATTACTTACAGATTCTGATGGTCTTGGGCCAGACAGTGGAGAGTAATTAACTCTGTATTGCTGTACTGGACCTGGAGCAGGTTCCCATCGGACATTCATACTATTTGGTGTGGGATTGTAAACTTGAATGTTTCTTGGTGTTCCTCTCTCCACTAGACCAAGGATAATTAAAATTAAGTTTTATAAGCCTTCCTACACACATTCTAGTTCTACTTTAATTTCAGCCATGCTCAAAATAAGCTGAGAAGTGTATCAACTCAAGATAAAGACATTATTTGTTTTACCCTAATATCTGTGAAACTAAGAATCTTAGTTCTTAGTCTTTACAAGCATCTCTGCCAGGCTGCAGGGCAGCTACTGGCACTAGAATTAAAATGTTCCTGTTGTATATAAGTAAACTGTGAGATAGCTTTACAACATAAGAGCTGAGGCAGCAAGTGACAAATGAACTGAAAGATTCCATTCAAATAAACAAAGAAAACAAATCAGTTACAGAGGTAAAACCACAAATTATGCATGTAAACACAATTTTACCTTAGGAAAATTAAACTTCTATAATTTATATAACTTAATTAGAACTACTCAGTTTCTAATGATTTGAGCCACTCACACACACCCAAAATCCAATATTTTATTTAAAAAGACTATTTTACTTACAAGTTCTTCCAGTATCAGATGTACGTCCACCATCCCCTTCTGGGAAAACTGGAACCACAGTTACAGTGTAAGGTGTATTGGGTTCAAGAGATCTGAGGATAACATAGTTTGTGTTTCCTGGTACTGTGGTCTACAAATTTAAAAAGAAAGGTGGAGGTATAACATTTACATGAAAATGGAAAAAGTTCAGCTTTTTGTATCTCCCTTACTGTTAATACTTATTTTAGCTTATTCTTTACATGATTACTACCTCACAAGAGAACATAAATTGCAAATCACTCTGGTAGGCCAATTAATATCAAATCAGTTCTGATTTAATACAAGAGATGTTAAAATATGAATTTTGTTTATCATGTAGCTGAGTATAGCAGTAACCTCACAATCCAGCACTGCAGATTCTATTTGTTCTCCTTTTAAAAATAAACATTGTTTACCTTATCTCATTTCTAAATTAGATGTGATAAAATCTTTATGAAATAAATAATGCTGTTGAAACTTGAAATAATAGGTTTTATGATATCTTCTAGAATTGGCCTTCAAGAAGATTCTGTCTTGCACAATGGTTATCAAGTCTTGTGCACAATTCCTTACAGCTGACTTTCACTTCTGATCCTGTTCTACTATTGTCAGTAACAAGATCTGCAGCAATCTTTTTAATGACTACTATTTAGTAGTCATTCAGTCATTCATATTCAGCAGCTCAGAGTCATTAAGTTACTTCTGAAATCAGAAAGATAAACAGCACATAACACTACAACAACCTAATGACAAAAAGTAATGAGCAACTCTGTCTGCAAGTATAACTCCATAGTATTTAAGGAATAATTTTTTATCAGTAGCTTTCTAGATGCATATGACATAGTGGTAATATTATTATTTAACAGGCACATCAAATTGCACAGATGTGAAGAGAATAATATTTTCCCAGTCTGCAACATGGGATCAAATTCCATTTCAAAGACTGCTTTGTCTCATTAGGAATTAAGTAATTTTAGATTATTAGAATGAGATGCCCCCATGCATTTTTCCGCTTTCACAAATATTGTCCCAGATGTCTGCCAACTGCCACAGCAGTAAAAATGGGTAGAAACAAGGTCTGTTAACTTTACAGCTTTTTGTACATCTTTAAACCAGCTTTATGGTCATGTACACTGCCCTAAGAATGAACAAACAAAAAGTTGTGTAGTATTAAATCTGTGTGCTAAGAACTTATCACTGAAGGTCAACTACATAAAATCCAACATCAGTATTACAGATTGGAAAAAACGTCTTTCATGGAGGTGCTCTGCACTTGCTCCAGGGTAGCTACAAACAGAAAAGCCAGTATGTAAGCAAACAAGACCAACTTCACTCTATAGCATTTCCCTCACTAGCACCATGGATTGCAATTTATTTGAGACAGTTAGCAAGAAGGATTTACCATTTCTTCTGCACCTCCAGCTGTTGGTCCATAAAACACTTTGTACTGACGAGGATTTCCTTCTGCATGATCCCATCGAACATTCAGAGTACTGGTGGTTGGGTCATAAACTAGCATGTTCTTCACAGTAGTGAGAGGTTCTGAAACAGGACAATAAGCTGTCAGAGATGTGGGGCCACACTCTTTCTCTCGCTCTCTGCTATCAGATCATGTCCATGCAACGTGTCATTAGGAAATTAAAAAAAACCAGCAGGTTTAATAATTCATGTCAAATGTTGTCTTCATTAATTCATAATACATGAGACTCAAAAAAAACCACCAACAAAAAAAAAAACAACATAGATCATAGAATCATGGAATGGCTTGGGTTGAAAGGAACCTCAAGGATCATCAAGTTCCAACTCCCCTTTGATCTAGGGTTGCCAACCACTAGATCAAATACTGGATTAGATTGCCTAGAGCTCCAGCCTGGCCTTAAACACTTCCAGGGACGAGATATCTACAACCTCTCTCTGAATCTCCCTTCTTTTAGTTTAAAACCATCCCCCGATGTCCTATCACTATCTACCTGTGTAAAAAGTTGATTTCCCTCATGTTCTTAAACTCCCTTTAAATACCGCAAGGCTGCAACGAGGTCTCCCTGCAGCCTTCTCTTTTCCAGGCTAGCCATTTAAAGAAAAATATAGTAAGAGAAGTTTATTTCTGGATGTTATTTTAGAAATATACAGTAAGTTCATTAGGATTGTTTTCCTCATTTTTCTCCAAACACGTTGCTATGTTTGACCTTCCACAAGTTCAAAAATAATCTAGGTACAAATTAATAAGTAACTTCATTAATAAATATACAATTACTTATCCAATTAAGTAATTTAAAAAATAGCGATTTGTTTTTTACACCTGAAATGCTGGTAGAAGATCACTCAGTGCTTTCTATAGTAGGAGAAAAGCAGTATCACAGAAGGATACCAAAGGACAAATAACAAATAAACATGACAAGTTTCACCACAGAGACATTTTCTCCACTGATTTGAAAAGTACATCAAATTTGTTTCATATCTAACAAGATCACATGTTACTTACTGGTTCTGCCTCGTCCTGTCATTCGGCCCCCTTCACCATCCGCATACATCGATGACACAGTAATAGCATACGGAGTGTCAGGCTGCAGCTTTTGTATTACTACACTGTTCTGCCGCCCACCAACCATGGTCTAAAGTAAAACAAAAGAAAAGATTAAAATGCTTTTTATGCTGCCTTTTTTATGCTTACCATTATAGCTAAGAAAGTAATCATTTGAGGCTGAATGGAAAACACTGTGGTATACAATCCAATCCCCTTGAGAATAAAGCTGACAATAAGCATTGAAAAACATTTTCAAATATTTTCATATTTATCTTAGAAAATACAAACAGAGTCTGGTAACACAAAGACAGTCTTCTTTAAAGTCTCCAAACTTGCATGTCACCACAATTACACATTAACTGTCAGTTCCGTGCCAGAACAAAGTTGTTTCTCTACATTGCTTCTGACCATATTAACAAGAAATCAGCAGGAGTCCTTTATTTGATTTGATGGATTCTGAATCAGTCTATACCTGCTGCAGTCTGGTCGAATGCACGCATGGAATAAATGACAATAAATAGCCTGCAGACCTCTAATACAGAATTTTATCAGCACCATCTCTCCTTGATTTTGTGTGTTTTATAATATGATGCTTCAGTTTCTAAACACCTAAATCTAAATCAATCTAAAATCAATTTATGACCTTCATTTCAATTTTTCTTTAATGTAGAATAATAGAATAGTTTGAGTCGGAAAGGACCTTAGAGATTAACTTTAAGTTCCAGCCCCCTGTAATGGGCAAAGACACCTTCTACTAAACCAGGCTGACCAAAGCCTCATGCAGCCTGGCCTTCAACAACTCTAGGAACAGGGCACTCACAGCTCCTCTGGGCAGTCTGTTCCAATGCCTCACCATTCTCACAGTGAAGAATTTCTTTCTAATGTCTAATCTAAACCTAACCTTTTTTTAATTTAAAACCATTACCACTTGTCCGGTCAATACACTCCCTGATAAAGAGTCCTTCCCTATCTTTCCTATGGGTCTCCTTTAAATATCGGAAAGCCATTATTAAGGCCTTCTTGGAGACTTCTCAAGGCTAAGCAACTCTAACTTTCTTAGTCTTTCTTCACAGTAGGGGTGCTCCAAGCCTCTTAGGGGGAGGTATAGAACCCTGTTCCTACAATTGCCTCCAAGGAAAAGATTTTCATCACATTAAGAATAATATTCAGATATTTGGCATTTGGCAGTATTGAGATTTTTTTGGTTTAAAATGTTTGAAAACTGCACCTGCTCTGGAACATCCTTTTTAAGACAATCTACCTATTTTCAAAGCCTATTCAACTAATAGTGTTTATCATAAAACTTAATATCTTTAGATGATGAACTGAAAGCAAGGAGGCATCTTCATATTTCATATATTTAATTTAATTTACAAAGAAACTTTTTTGTTTCTACTCATTTCAAACTATAAATGTTTTCAGCCTCCTACTGTGTCTGACTTCATATTTTTTGCATCTGTTTGCCTTTCAAAACGTGGCCCTAAGCGATCATGATGGTCTCTGCAGTTTGGTATGCAGTTTTTGTATAGTTGTATTCAAATCACCTGTGGTCTCCCCTGATGCCAAGGACATCAGACGTCAAACCAGTCTTTAAAAAAAAAAAAAAAAAAAACACAATAAAGAACTTCTAGAAATTCAGTTTTGAATATTTCAGTGGGGACAGTGCTACAATAACAGCAGTTTAATCAAATATCACAATGACCAAAAAAATCAGACAAGTAATTACTATCATATGACTGACAATTACTTGCAGACAGGCACTAACATGCTATGAAGAGAGCAAGAGTGCTCTGTGTGCATTTCTCAGAAAGAGGTATTTTCTCCAGCTGCCAATGCTGGACTCCACCCAGTTGTGAATAATTAAGTCATTAAAATTCTTTTTCACGGCTTATATTTCCACAGAATGCCCTTTTTTCAGTTTAGTAGTGGCAAGTATAGATATTAATTAACTGTGCTGCCATTCCTTATTCTTTTAATGATTTTTCACTAATCTTGCATTCAAATCCTCATTTCATTTAATTTTTTAATTACTTCAACTGACACACATATTTTTCAGAAGAGGGTAGAAATAGGTACATAGGCCTGTAAGTATCCAACTGATTTAAACGTTCCTAGATATGCTTCTGAACACGGTGATCTCCAATTGCAGGAACAAGCTAAATGCATGTGGTTTTCATCTGAGATTCTGAGTCATGTGGCAATAACCACAACGGTCTCCCAGTGCAGAATAGGACATCTTTAAGTAGCACTTGGTTCTGATAAACAGGTTGAATGAATTAACATTCCCGGGCTGTTTTTCTTGGACCGCAGGTAATCAGCACAGCTCTCATTGATGATGAAGGATAAGTTGGCTGATGATATGGTACTGGCTTTCCCTTTCATTACAGCTGCTTGCTTATATTAAAAGACAGTAAAATACTTTAAACTCTCTTCTTTAACACGTTTCCCATGCATGCATTTTTGCAGTTGCAATTTCTTGGAGGTTATTCTGTCCCCAGCATGGTGAGAATACCACACAATTCTCTGATTTTCAACAGCACATGCAAGGCAAGACTACGGAGGTAGTCATGGTAGTTTATGTGGTTGATTGAGATAACTATGTATCTGTGACTTGTATGTGCTGACTGGTTTTTTGAAAGTAGTGCCTTCCCTTTTATTATGTTGGCCAGTGATGTCAGAGGCAGATATTAGTAGCATGGCAGTAGAGGTTGAACCTTCCCACCAATATTCCGTTACACGTTGTTGCCATGTGACAGACGGCAGCAGGGGGGCAGTCTGACAAAACAGGGTCTGACAAGGAAGTGCATATGAAGAAAAGTTGTGTCACTGAATTCCTCCATGTGGAATAAATGGCACCCACTAACATCCATCAACACTGTTGAATGTTAATGGAGACCAAACAGTGGATGTGAGGCAATGGGTGGTGTATTTCAGCAGTGCCAACAACAGTGGGTCACCTCTGCTTGTGCGAATTTTTACAAACACAGCATGCAGGCTCTTGTTCATCACTAACAAAAATGCATAACTAATGGTGATGACTGCTGAAAAATAGCCTTTTGTAGCTGAAAATTTTCTCTGTCAAACAGTGCTCTTCCTATCTGTTGTAATTTCCATGGAAATAAATAGGAGGCAATAATTTTGGATCAACCTACATAGTTAAGGCTGCAGATTATACTCTTTTTCACAAAAAAAAAATAATAAAATGGGCTATAACCAAAACTGTTGGGATTTTTGCACTCTAAAGATTATTCTATCTTGGATTTGAAAGCAGAGAAAGAAAAATGTGAGACTCCATACTTAATTACTAAAATTATGTTTTCACCTAAAATGTGCTTAATACACAGCAGTGTTTTGTAAATAAATTATTCTAAGTGATCAATTTGAAGAACTACCCCTAAGATAACTACAGGACTTCAAAATTAATTACCGACTGTTCTGGAGCATCTCCATTGATAGGCTGGTAAATGATCTTGTATCTCTGCACTCGACCACTGGCAGGATCCCACTTTACAGTCAAACTGTGTGAAGTTGCGTTGTACACTTGAAGGTTTCGTGGACCACTCTTTGGGGCTGAGAAAGGTAGCAAAGTACAGAATCAATATATAATTCAGGCAAAAAGGACTGACAAACACTTCATACTTCCAAGTTCTGCACGACTTCCAGACCAAGAGCAGAATGTATTAAGACCAAGACGACATAAATTGCATTGTTTGTAAAATAATAAACATGTGGTAATCTAGTGTTTAGTAGTCTTCCAAATACACAGTGCTGTTCATTAAATTATCTCAGCTTTTTAATGTCAACATTCTTCTCAGTACAGAGAAAGGTAGCTATGAGTTTTCTTTGATAATTTCCATACCTGGAAATTCAGATTCTTACCTGGTGTTGTAACAGGTACCAAGGGTACTAGAAAAAAATAGAAAGAGTGTTCAATATTCTTGTATACGTATGCCTTCTGATTTAATAACTGTGAATAACAACATGTAAAAACCCTTTAATTACTTACATGTTCGTTCACTGCCAATCAAGTCATCACTTTCTGATTCATCAGGATAGATGGCAGTAACTGAGACTTCATACAATGTATCTGGGTTCAGATTTTCAAAGAGCAGACTGTTGACATCTCCATTTACAATACTCTTGTGGGGAAACAAAAAAAAATACAAGAAATAAAAAAGAGAAAAGACAAAGAGAGGAATCTGAGTAACTTTTTACACAGTAACATTACTATAAATGGCTGTGAATGCATTTTCTATATATTCTCACCAAACTTCAATTGGGCACAACAGGAAGGCTTGCAAGATATAGGCCATTTATTATTTACATTTCTGGTTCTTAAAATATGCCTTCTAAGAGGCTGTCCCCAAAATCTTACTACGATTATTCTTACCTCCTCTTTTTCTGATCTACCATATGGTCCCCAGGTTATTCTATAGAGAGAAACATCTGGAGCTCCATGATCCCAAGTTCCTCTGAAACTGTTTTTGGTTATCTCCGTGATTCTCAGATTGACTGGTGATGGCACAGGCTCTGTTGCAAGAAAAGAAAAAATGTAACTAAAAAATAAGGTTAAATCAAGGAATTACATAAAGAATTTGAAACACTATGCACAAGATTCAGATCTTACTTACCAGAATCACAACAAAATGCTTTGGTATAACCCAGCCCACCTACACTAAGTAAATTGCCCTTCATAATTTCACAACACCAGGTCATCACCTGATAAAACAAACAGTTCTACCAACCTCAGAACAACTCACACGCCTACTCAAAACAGTTGAAGTTCCAACTGTTATGCTTTGTAGTTAGAATGAGTAATTACGAACTCCCACATACAGAAGAGAAGCTCCTGCATGACTCTCTCCCAGATCTTAAAATTCCTTATTTAAGCCAAACGAGTAATGACTGCATTACAAGATTGCTTTAGACAGAATTCACAGAGGTTAACCGTAGGTTAAGGAGGCAAAAAGTCACAGCTACTGGAAAGAAATCAGTAAAAAAGTAAAACCAGAGAAATAAACTAAAAACAACTTTTGGCTGATTTTTCCTCTTTTTCTTTCTGCATTTAGATAAAACAGCAACTATAGACTACAGGCTCACACAGAAGCTAAGAAACAAAATTTTAAACACACCAAGCTTCAAAAAACAGGGGAAAAGGAGGACAAAAAAGGAGACAGAGCGTTTTTTTTTTCTTTTTCACATTGGAGTGATGGTACATGATAAGGCAATGCTGCTTATTTCTGTGCAATCCTAAAGCACAAGACTACATCAAGATGAAAGCTTCTCTGATATCAGCTTGCTCTTTTTAGATCATCACCTCTCTTGCATGGATATCTGGTCTGTGCAACACCATTTTCTTGTGTCTATCTCTTGTTATTACTTTAGTGTTGCCTTTATCATTCCCTGAATAACATCTCTAAAATTACAGGTTGATTTACCATTCCATGTACAAAAACTCTGGTATCAGAAGCAAGATCATATCTCTTTGAACCTCCAGCATGTCCCAGTTTCCCACTGACTTTCCAAAATTTAAAATAACTGCACAGACTGAAAAAACCTTTCCTCTGAACTCATAGCCTCTCACTAATTCTAGCCCTATGGTTCTTCAGCGTCTTAACATGAAAAATTTAGCTTCAGCTGCTGCTCTGTTCCCTCTTTGAAGATTGCAGCTTCAATGTTTGCTGCAGGAAAATACAATTCACCTGAGATTTCCAGGGATTATTATACTGTAAATAATGCTAAAAGTAAAATATTTCTCAAATAGATGAAATTATGTCTCCACCTTAACGTAGTAATACATTGCTACACATATAAATAGAATATAACATAAAAATAACTGAAAGAAGGGTAATAAGGAATACTTACGAGTGACAGCCTCTGCAACTACTGGTAGAGATTCCCCTTCATCATACACAGCAACAACCTTCACATTATACAGTCTTTGGGAAGAAAGGTCAGTAAGAGTTGTGCTGGTTTTGAGTCTGTCAATTTCCACCTAGGAATAAAAATAGTGACCTAAGAATTTCAAATTGTTCTATTTCTGACTCTGAATTTGATTTCATGGTAGGAATCCCTGTACTGAAAAAACTGAAAAGTATTTTGCACAGAATTTTGTCATTTGTCCCCCTATATTTACATTTCAATATTGAATGCAATCTACTAACTGCACTTGTGAAGCATAGTCTCTCAAATATTAGTAAACTACTTGTAATTCTTTCTCTGCTTTCATCGTTTTGGAAATGAGAATACAGATTGCATCTCCAGAAAGTTCTCACTCACTTACAAAAACACATTTAACCCTCAAAGACTTTATTCGATTCTAGCAGTGCATTTACAGAAAGTTTGCACATAACTGTAAGAAAGATATCCCTACCAGTGCTCATATGAGCTGCCCGTGGGCAAAGGGGCTAACATGCCTTTAATCTACAATCATTTTCTCCTTATTGTATGCTGTTCTTAGAGCTTGGCAAGGTAACACTTAAGCAGAGAGCAGAACTGGCCATTTATCAAAGCATAGAAGCATCTCCAGTCAGTTTTTTCCTCTCTTTAAGAGAAGGTGTTGAAGTACATAAAGAAATTAATCTCATGCTGATTCAGATTCCAAGACATCAATACCCTTTCCTGACAGCAATCACCAAGAACTGATGTTCTCTGCTCTTAATGGAGGGTTGTAATATTGAGTTTACTACTTTTTTAATAACCCAGCTCCTCAAAATAAAAAGATGGTCTTATTTTGCAAAAAAGTTCCTTTTGGTTACCTCCTTTACGTCAGCTTCATCAGCTATTTTGTATCTTATGATGTATTTTCGAACTTTCCCTGGGGCAGGATCCCAAAGGATATTCATGCTGCTGTGAGTAACATCCCTAATTATCACACCTCTTGGTCCAGGCAAAGGCACTGTAAAAATAATGACAGTAGTAAGTGAAAATGCTATTCACGGCAGAAGTACAGGTCTCCCAGAAGGAATTAAATTAAGTATTTTCATACATTGCATTGAAATTAAGGCACTTATTATCCTATAAGTTAATTGCCCTGACCATTAGATGAGATAGCTGTAGAACATCCTGCTCAAAAACAAGCAAAATAGCTAGAAACAAGTAGCTTCATGTTTGTAAACTATAAGCACAAATACAGAAGCATGAGAACTATCAGAGATTAGAAACATAACCTCAGATGTTCAGTTAGGGGCTTAACATGTTTAAGAACCTAAGAATAATAGTACTAAATGCATCACATCCAGAAACATCCCTCTTACAATCAGAAATCTTTAAGAAAAGATGTTTAAGGAAAGGCAAGCTATGTCTAAGCCATTTTTAGGTCAGTTCTTCACTTTGTAAGGCACGTTTTCTTATCCTCGTGTAATATTTCCAACTTTATTAACTTTTGGGAAACATTTGCATTTTCTGCATCTCAGAGAATGTCTCTAAAATTGTGTTTTATGGCTGTTCTAAATGCAAGCAAAAATGCATTAAAAAAAAAACAAAAAACCTGTAATGTTACAATCTCACTACTGAAGGAAAAAAAAAACCTTTTGTTCCTCCTCTTAATAGTAGGTGCCTTTTCACTGAAATTGCCCTTAAGATCTTCTGGAAATGTAAGAGTGGTGTAAAATGCATTAAATATGAAAAAGGTGGTCTTTTAAACAAAACAATATATAAAAACTGCTGCATGAAATAAAATTAAAGTTCAGCACTTCTGAAGCAATAACAACAAAGCAGAAATCAAGATGTTCATACATGTCACTTCCTGGGAGGTGAGTGGGTCACTGGTGATATCACCAAACAATACGTAAGCTGTTAAAGTGTACTCAGTATTGGGGATGAGGTCTACCAGCTGAACCTCATTCACTGATGGTCCAACACGCATCTGCACATGAAAAATAACACATCATGTTTAAAAACTGAAGACAGCAAAAGCAGAAAAGCAAGCAATGATTTAACTTCAAGGGAATTTTGTTTGTGAGATTCACAGTATATTTACAGCTTCCTGACTGATGTCATTGTATATGATATCCCAGCAAGGTCACTGCGCTTTGAATACTACGTATCAGCCTCTTTTTGGCTATTATGATATAACAACAAAATCTTTTTCACTTTATATAGGTAGAGCACAGGAAGAAAAGACAAATTCTCTTACCTCTTTCTCTGTAGTTGGGACTGTGGCATTCACAGGCTCATATGTTAACAAATAACCAGTAGCTCCATTGACAGGTTCCCATCTCACTCTCATGGAAGTTGATCCAATGTCATAAACATTCAGGTTTCTAACTGAAGACAGTGGGTCTGTCACAAGATATATATATATATATTAATTTTTTTTCTACCTTTTTCACTTTTCATATTTCACATCATTGGTAGTACCACTAAGAAGACTGCGCAAGGGCACTGAGGTACATTGTTTGTATCAGGAAATTGATCTACAAGTAGTAGTACTTTAAGCAGAGTTCAATTTAAGAATGAAACAATAGCCATCACATTTTGATTGTGCTAGATATTTGCTATGCACACAGCTAAAATTCTCTTACAAGTTTGTGCTGGCATACTGAATGTTCTAAAAAGCAACATTAATTCACAATGATCTAATAAGAAGCAGTACATGACTGTGATCTGTACTTCTAAAAGGATTTTATGTACTTTCTTTACTTCTGAATTTCTCAGATTATTGAATAAACATTAAAAATTACCACAGACTTTATAAAAATCATTTATCTACTTTCAGGATTTATGACAAGACCAGTGCAAAACAATGAAAGAAGTGAAATGATATCCTAATGTATTATATTCTTGAACAGACAGGAAAGTCATCCTAAGTTGCATTCAGATTCAATCTACTTAAAATTGATCATACAATTAACAGTAAAAACATGATGGTTGTGTCTCTTAAAAGTGATTTGTTTTGAATGGATTTTTAGTTAATCTGATAAAAATTGAACAAATTTTGTACAGTATTCCATCTGCTAACTACAGGAATTAATTATCTAGTACAGAAATGAAGGAATATAGATTTGCATATGATCAGATTTATAAACTCTGCTTTGTAATTCATCGATATTGCAGTAGACTAAGACGATTTTATATCAGTGCTTTATGAACCGAGAAGGAAGTTGGGATAAACATTTTTTACCACCCCGATGTTTCTCTTTGCTACAGCTTTCCAGACAAGATCTCAACAACTAGTATAATACAACATAATTAGTGCTCCAAGTTCTACTGAACAGTTCTCTATATATCATTTTGTTCTTAACATGTTATTCACATTACACTTCTAACTTACAAGTTATTTCCCTGCCGATTAGAGGTTCACTGCTTTCGTCTTCTACTACAGAAAACACATTAACAACGTATTCTGTTTCAGGTGTCAGATCTTTCAAAACTGTTGTAGTTTCCATTCTACTTACATAAAACTACATAAAAGAGAAGGAATGTTAACAACAGTACAAAAAACATGTTTATAAACTTGTCTCTAAAAAAAAAAAAATTCCATGTGAAAATTTAGAAATCATTGGTACAGAACTAAAAAATAACTATGGTCTTAATCTTCTACACCTTTCACTTCACAGTATACCATTACTATTGCAAAGCAAGCTACAGAGATAGCTCGAGGAGATACTTGTTTTCAACTGGGCTAGATATATCTAGCATGCACTTTGCACACTGCTTTCCCTCATGGCATTCACTTTCATATTACTCAGCAACATAAAACAGCATTAATAGATGCTCCCACTATGGAAAAGTATTTTAAACATCCAGGATAATCTAGGTGGTTACAGCACATGCCATTAACACCACCTTGCAGGAAAAAGCCTGTAAAATTCGTGTACACTGGAATGGCTTCTCCAAACCAAATCACAGTCCAAATCCTAAGGTCATGTTTTACAAAGTCCAAACTCTCCACAAGTCAAATTTGAGTTAAGATTTAAAAGCTACATACACATTCTGAGCTAGACACATGGAGATGCCTAACTTCATCCTCCAAAATATTATTCTGACTGGTTGAAGAGAATGAAGACCAATTCTGCATCTAGGCTTGCCTCTTACTGGCTATTTGTATAGAGAAATAATAATTATAGGATGAGTTTGGTCCTGTACATTAAACAATTGAATCTGTGCCTAAACATATCCTCCAAAGTACCATCACACAGTGTTAGCTAAGCACTACATATCACAACTCATAACAGCATCTTTTATATCCATTAACAAGAAAATGGATTAAAAGAACAGTAAGCAAACCTGAGACCATGCTCAAAAAAATTCTACTATAGACTTACTTAAACCTATATATTATAATGGAATATAAACAGAAAATAATTATTGGAAATATCAATAAACTCTTCTTAATAAATACATTTTACTTCTAAATTAATGATTAATAAGCCATCTTTACGCTGCTACTTAATTTTATTTATCATTTATTGAAGCATGATATTCTTGACCTTGAAGACTTTTTTCATTTACAGCACACAGACCCTAATAAGCAAAGACTTCAGAATGATATTCTAAATGACTTCCATGTGATGTTGTTACGGACATCAGAGATGAACATTTGGTACTAACCTGTTTAGGGGGACCTCCAGTGGTAGGGTAATATTCAACTCGATATCTATCAACACTTTCTGGAGGTGGACTCCATCTCAGTCTGAAAGAACGAGGTGTTACCTCTGAAATAACTAGGTTAGAAGGAGGTGGCAAATCACCTACAAGTGGAAACAAGTTAAAAATGTATAATTTTATCTTATGTCATCAGGAATTGAAACAAAAGGTATAAGACGACCTAAAAAATATTGCTTGTGAAACAACAACAACAACAAAAAAAAACAACCCACAATGCTTTGGGCATTTGCTTACTTCTCTATTTCCTCAGGAACACTTAAAATAACTGAGTAAAGAGATAGCTCATCCTCACACTCTCAGCAAACCAAACAAACTCTCTGTCCTTCTTATCCTACTGTATGGGAATTGCTGAATCACGGCCTGAACCTCTGATTGATCACCTGGGGCGAGCAGTGAGTCAGCCACGGG
>JAOWBP010001760.1:67291497-67315277 GCA_028571105.1 Tragopan temminckii | reverse complement strand
AATCCACTTCCCTCCAACTTGGAGATAAGGATGTGGTGGGGGACCATGTCAAAGGCCTTGCTTAAGTCCAGGTAAATTACATCGATCGCCTTTCCCTTGTCCACCGATGCCACCACTCCATCATAGAAGGCCACCAGATTGGTCCCTTCCAACCAGAACCATTATGTGATTCCATGAAAAAGTAGCCAGGTCTTAGAGCAGGAAGAGGTCCTGGTACCTCTAAAGAATCCATAGGTAACTCCTGGTGGAAATAAAATTGGTTGTGTGTCTTTCTTCTGTCCCATGCCTATGTCTCATGTAACAGTTGGACAATTTTTTCCTTCTTCCCCACATTCAGCCATGGCTATGCCAGGCACTTCTCTCATAACAGCTAGACAGAAGGAGTGCAGGGATCAGAGAATGCAGGAACCTTTTCTGGTCCTGTAGGCCATGGAAAAAGTCAGATTAGATCCACACAGGGAAAGGAAATTAGATGAAGAGAGGAAGACAGAAAAGAGGAGAAATAGCCAGAGAAAGTATGTGGTAGAGAGAAGAATCATATCAAGAGGTGTACCAAGAGATGTGCAAGAAAATAAAGAAGAGTTACAGACTCCTACAGCAGATCCAGAGGCAGCACGTAGAGAACGGGAGCAAAAAAGCCAAACAGAGAATGCAGGCAAGATAGACTTTTTTTCTCCCAGAATCACTAGCAAGTACCAGGCCTACCAGATTTTCTGCTCAAGCAAGGTCGCAAAAACAAGGCTGCATCCTGAGTGGCCATTTCATAAGGCTACTCTGTCTCTACAGGTTTGATCTCTGCTCTAGAGAGCGCCGAAGGAGCTAGCATAATAAATCAGGATGGGACTCAACTTGTTATACCCAAAAGCAAAGCCCACATCTACAATTTGCTATTCCACCAGTCTGCTGTACATAGAGGGGCTTCCTGCTCTGAAACCACATCACAAGGTAGCAGTAATTAATCAGAAAAGGGCAAACATACAATGAAGAGATATTAAGCTCTACTTTTTAAATTGACTGTATAATTGAAAGAAAATCCTTTCCCCAGATGTTCTGAGTACAGGTCTTTCAGGGAAGCCAAGGTCCAAAGCTGGGCACCCTGGATGGGGTTTTTACTGTACACCATTTAAAATTATATCTTTCAAGCAAGAAGATTCAAAATATTCCCTTTTTTTTTTCTCTTTTTTTTTTTTTTTTCTGTACATTAACTTGCACAGACTTCAGGATTTTGCCACTGTGCCTGCTGAGCTGGAGGCATGGGCACAAACTAATCATGGGGTACAGCCTTTCTGATTAGAAGAAGACAGCACTCTGCTTTTATTCCTCTAGGACTTAGTGTCCTGAACTGACTCTGAAAAGGGCACAAAACTCTGTACGCTGATCTTTCTGCACACTGAAAAGAATTCCTAGACCTCAGCCTAGTGGGTTTGTTTTGAACTATGGCTTTAAGACTCATTTGAGATTCATGTGGTTTGAGTTTATATGTGGGAAAATGCATTTTCTCACCCCCACATTCACTCTATGCTCACGTATATTCTAAATTATCCATAAAAGGCTGCAAAATGACCATTACACTGGTCAAATACGTAAAGCAGTCTAGCAAAATTTTATTCACCCACTCTGCTTTGGTGAGTCACCTTTTTTTTTTTTTCTAACTAATAAGTAAAGAAATATTTGTTTGTCATCATCATTCATGGAAGAAGGAATGAATAGAGTTTCTGTGACTGAAGCAATGTCCTTTTTCAGTCCTTCTATCTAGAGGAAAAGTCAACTCCATCCCAGCTGAAACCAGAACATTTTTTCATGACAGTTCAGCAAGCCTGAAGCCAAAGCATTTCCTTCTGGTCCTATTTTGTTTGTTTTTTTTCAACATCTAGTTGCTTGTTAGAGATGAGGAGCACCCAGT
Source organism: Tragopan temminckii (assembly GCA_028571105.1). Taxonomy (NCBI): domain Eukaryota; kingdom Metazoa; phylum Chordata; class Aves; order Galliformes; family Phasianidae; genus Tragopan; species Tragopan temminckii. Next base: position 67,313,374 of record JAOWBP010001760.1, on the reverse strand, counting down.
GCAAATAAAAAAACCTCAATTTAATTTGTAGAGAATTTTATTTTTCAGGATGTAATCAAATAATGATGATAACCACGTATATCTCTAGATAATTCTCATGAGTTACTAACATAATCACACTTTCAAACGACTGTGACAATTTTTTAAAACACTGACCTCTTTTAGAACCAAGACTAGCTAAAAAAACAGAGTTTTGGCCACAAACAGAGGTTTCCCTGGACAGTGAATCTATTGTGAAGTAGATATTGCCCTTTCTGTTGTACCCAACTGTTGATACACTAAGTCTAGCACTCCTTTTAGCAGCAACAAGAACATCGATAACAACTAATATTTAGCAATGGTACAGGCTTGGGGAAGAGAGGCTGAAAGAATGTGGTGAAAAAGTGGACATGGGGGTGCTGGTTGATGCTCAGCTAAACATAATTCAGCAGTGTGCCCAGATAGCATCCTGGTTTGTATCATAAATAGCGTAGCCAGCAAGAGGTGATTGCCCCCTGGTAATCAGCTCTGGCTGCACCTCAAGTTTGTTTTTTGGCATTTGGTTTTGGGCCCCTCACTGCAAGAAAGACATTGAGGCCCTGGAGCGTATCCAGAGAAGGGCACCAAGGCTGGTGAGGGGTCTGGAGCACAAGTCTTATGAGGAGCAGCTGAGGGAACTGTGATTTAGTCTGGAGGTGTTCAAAAAATCTGTAAAGGTGGCACTAAGGGACGTGATTTAGTGGAAAAATATAGGCTGAAGGCGGACAGTTGGACTAGATGATCTTGGAGGTCTTTTCCAACCTTGGTGATTCTACTCTATTCTAATCCAAGTTTAAAACTCCTATGGCACATTTGGAAAGATGTAGTAAAGTTGAAAATAGTTTATGTATTTCTGAAGCTGAAATTGATAAACCAGGTCAGATTACAGATTACCCTTCAGATCAAGTAGTTGTTCATCATCTTCAGGAAGCTCATAAGCAAAGTGCAACATGTTTCCCATTTTCTCAGTCCTGTTCATTATGCACTCTAGACCTTATTTCAAGCATTACCAAAAGCTGTTTTCTATTTTCTTAGCTAACCTGAGCAAGAGGTTACAGATGCTGAATGCAGTTCACATCTTAATTAGCAGTGCCATTGAATATGTTCAGTCGGAATTGCAAATTGTGCTCACAAAGAACTTGTCCTAAGTATAGCAAACAGCTGTCCTCTGCACAACAGCAAATTCATATTTTGTTTATATTTCTAATGCAGTAATTTCTAGAGCCCCCTTTCACCTGTACTTGTAAGGATTCTTTAAAAATATTTAACAAATAGTCTTTTTTTTTTTTTTTCCACTGAACAGAATTATTTAGGTCATTATTCCTTTATTGTTGTTACCATTGCGACATGGCAAATTCAAGTTCAAAGCATTCAGTATCTCTTAAATATTGTACATAATAGCAAACATGACGTAAGTTTTAGTATGAGAACCATGCTAATTTTTCGTTGTTCTATGACAATACTTCGCACTTGAATAAATCATTTCATTAGTAACTGCATACTTTCCAATCTTCAAAGTATTTGTAATATGTATTAAGTTTAGTCCTTATGATGGCAGGCACTGTACCATGTAATCCCTTCCTGAGACACTAGCTACTGACACAGCCAGAATCAGAATTCTCCCATAAAAATTCCCTTCCATACATTTACCAATCTTCATTTCAATACTCATAGAATTTTCAGATTTACTTATTTGAAAGATATAGCTCAGAATCTCATTGCACTATTAATTTCCAGTCTAACTGTACTTATGACCATTTTCATAATGGCTCTTCCCCTTCACTGAGATTTACCAGTTCTCCCCAGTATACTTTCAGCCAGCAAGGTTTTCATTACCTTTTTTTTTTTTTTCTCCTTTTTTTTTAAATGTTTGTGAAGTTAAATCACAGGGAAACTCAGCACTCTGGAAGACTGCAGCAGATTGGATAATGACATCTTTCTTTTCGTCCGTGTGACTTGGAATTGAAAAAACTGTAACTTCAAACTCTGGCCCATTCCATACATTTCCTGGTAACGACAACAGACATGGACCATTTGTGAACAGCTCAGACCTTTGGACGCCACTTAAACACACAAGATATGTTCCAAAATCCAGGATTGTCAATGGAAAGACTTTTGGTTTACTTCCATACTCTCTGGACTAGGAATACTTCATTGGTCTAGAACACACATTCCATCTTTTACTGTCTTTTCTCCACGTAGTAGGAGAAAAATTGCCTCCACAAATCTTTTCCAATTAGTGTTCCAAAATAAAGACCCAATTGGTTTAACACAAACTTTCCTTCTTCATAACAAACTTCCAAAGAAACATAGAGAGCAACTGCAGTCACCACACCAGCAAGTTGCAAATGTTAATAATGAACATAATACAGTATCTATGATGTGAAACAACACACACAAAAACAAACAAACAAACAAACAAACAAAAACTTTGAATTAAGATTTCTGTTACAAATATGTGAATTTTTGGAAATACTGATCCATTCATGAAACTTCGTAGCAATCAGAATTGGCAGGAAAAGTAGCATGAGAATTATGTGAGACTTTACCCTGGTCACCACAAGCACAAAATTTGGCTTTCATATAAAAAAAACAATAAATTATTTATGCCAATCTGTGGTGGGAGTCACTGATTGTTTACACTGACAAAAATTATTAGATTGTCAGAATTGCATAATTGTCGTGGGATGTTTCATTAAGTGTCAAATTAAGCTGAGTCCCTGCAAGAATGGGAGAACTTGGCAGACTGCTGCTTTTGCTCTCACAACCTGTGAGAAAGAGATGTTCCCCATGAGCTATCAGGGAAGTATCTCAGTGTGTTTGAGAGAGAGAAGAGCATGGGAACCTCTGAGCCTGGCTGAGTTGGACAAATACATTTTGTAGAGTGGCAATCCTCAATCCTAAACAAGCTTACCTGCACTAATAAAATTACAGAATCACAGAGTCAATTTGGTTGGAAAAGGTCTTCAAGATCCCCATGTCCAACCATCAACCTGGTTAATGATTCTCATCACTAAACCATGTCCCTTAGTGCCACATCACACATCTCTTAAATACCTCCACTACTCCCTAAGGCAGACAGTTCCAATGCTGAACATGAAGAACTTCTTCCTAATATCCAATCTAAACTTCTCCAGGCACAACTTGAGACTCTTTCGATAATACAGTATTGGTATTCTGGACAAAAAAAAATAGGCCTTCTGTGTTTACATCTCAAGTAGCACTAGCAGTCTCAAATGGAGCATATCTCAGTGTGTGCATTAAGGGCATCCTCAGAAGTATAAGGAAAATTTAGGTGTTTTAACAGTCAGAGAACAGCTTGCTCAGACATATTCTCCAAAGAACACCTCAGGGCACCATGATCAGAAGAGATGAGATCTCTTCCCAGTATGCCTTGCCATACGGACACATAGCTCCAGGAGCTGAATGCTGGACCTGAAACCACTTGGACAACCTCACCCATTGCTGCTTCCATCCTGAAGAAGATCTGGTTCTCACTGTACAGGTGGGGTGTGAGGGCTGAGACTATAGCAGCAGTTATTCAGGGAAAGAATGAGTGTCTCAGACAAGCTAGGAAAGGTTTCAGTAGGCCTTCCAATGAGACTGACTTCTGTGCATGTTTTGTGTGCCCCCAGCAGCCTGGCACTGCTGTGATTGCGTCTGACTTGGGCAAATGCAGTCTGATCTTACCACACTTCAAAGGAAGCTTCACAGCCCAGATTTATTTCCATATTACCATCCTTGAAAAGGCACTGAACAGTTTTACTGAACGTCCTGCAGTAGCACAGGTCACCGCACAGAGATGACTTAATACAGAGACTTTGTGCAAGGTCAAGACGCTCTTCAAGTAGGTTCAGAGACACAAATCCATCTTATTCAAACTAAACAGGGAAAAGGTGCAGTGTAGACTAACAGCTGAGCTTCAAATTGATATCCATAAATACATGAATATCCTCCAGGGTTAAGAATGATCCTTCTCAAGCACAAGGTGGTGTCATGGGGAGCAGCCCACTTGTTGTGTTCTTCCTACTATGAACCTGCTGCTGGGTTTGAAGGTAGAGCAATGTCTTCAGATGATGAATTTCCAAAGTATATAATCTGGAGAAGCATCTCCTAATTACACTCTATAAACTATCCAAAAGTGAAACTGTTCATCATAAATCTAAACACAGTCAAAATAAATATCTGGGCTGTTGGAGAGATGCAAGAAAAATAAGATCAGTACAGGAAAATAGGAGAACAACCTAAGTTCTCCAGTTGGAATTACAACATTGATTCCAGAGGATTAGAGCCAAACAGGATTTATTTTGTCACATCAGAAAAATTAAGATGATAAATATGAGATTTAAAGAGATATATAAATACGGAAGTTAATATTTGTTTTTCTTTTCAGTAACATTCCTTGAGAATCATACACTCTGCAAGTACAGTCTGTACTGTCACGAGCAAACAAAGGAAACAGGAGGAAGCATGAATAAAACTACTTTCAACCACATAAACAAAATCGTCTCAAGGCATGACATCACAGCCTGTAAAAGACCAGTGTCTGGGTTTCATTCTTCTTTCAGAGCATCATGAGCATTATTTTTGGACTTGACATCTTGAATAACACAGGGGAGAATGAAAACAAAGAACCAAAGCTTTCCTATAATGATCAAAGATCTTAAGGCACTATTTCCCACCAGCTCACACAATGTATTTCAACATTTTTCCTGAAGAGCAGCAAGGAACAGCTGTGGGCAATGGAAGTCCTCCTGGAAGCAATGAAAACTGATGCTTTATCTTCTGAATGATCAGATGCATTTGTTAGCTGTCAGTGCACTAATGTGACAGAGTCAAGGAGGTATGTTTAGATAAAGAAATGCAATTAATTCCTCCCAGAAGCTTTGTCATAAATTCTGGAAATAAACTAAGCTCTTACTGAAAGGCCTGGGTCTGCTTCACCAGAGAACAATTAAGAGATAATGTCAAAATAGCACATTGCATCTGAACAGTGATCTGCTACAGAGTGACATATCACTAAAAGATAGCATCCAGTGATATCCCCCAGATTGTTACCATAGAAAAGATACTCCTCCAACAAACATCTTTTTTAATGGCTGAGAACACTCAAGTTAAGTGCCTGGGTCCATGTTCCAAAGCTTTCACTGAATGGCAGCTAGTGACTTATTTAAAAGCTGAACATTTCAGTGAGGTGAAATTTTGATTTTCCATTGCTTTTATTGCCTTATAATGAGGCAAGAAAATGATTGGAAGACATGAATTCAATGTTGCCTTACTTTCCTCATTTTTAAGCTTAAAAGAAGGTCAACAAAAACTTCTCTGAAGTACACTTCCATTCTAGCTAAAATTATTTTGTAAGGTATTGAAAAGTTAAAAGCAAGAGTTTGATGAGTGCAGTCAACAGTCAGCTGTTTTACAGTCTCCTCTTTCCATTGCACTTCATCAGTTCTGTGATAGCTCTTGTCCTAAAAGAGCTTCCACAGAATTAATTACCTTAATTTTTAATTCTATGCATGTACCAAAAAAAAAACTGTTCTGGTCCAAATTCAGGTCTGCCTAGACCAGCTCAGAACTGAATCTTTTCATACTATGGTGAAAGTCAGACTCTGACACAAAGCACATAATGCAGCTGCACTTAGGATTAGAATTATGAAATTCAGTTACCTGGATAACTGAGTCATCAGTTATGCCAGTCCTGAAACACTCATGGAGAACCTAGCAAAGATACTGAGAAGCCATCTCTGCACCCGTCAGGCTCCCATCCTGTTCCAAAACCGCAGCTACTATTTAGTGCTCTGCAGTTTACATACATAGAAACATTGCCCTCTCTAAAGATTCACCTCTGAAAATAAGCCTCTTCTAAATGTTTTGATAGTGACTGTATAAAGTTGTGTGACTCATGTCACAATACTTGGAAACCTGCTATGCTGAACATCTATTAGGATGATGTTCAAGATTTCTTCGCAGTTAGTTTGCAGTGGGAGCTGCGGGGGAAGACTAGACTGGAAAAGCTTCAAGATCTGAGGAGATCATAAAATAATGTTAATAATATCTTCATGCTTTATCTCAACAACTATTTAAACAGCATAAGAAAGTGTGACAGAAATTCAATTACATCAGTTGTATTAGGCTTGGCCAAGTTGTTTCCATGAGGGCATGACCCACCTTGAGTAGCAGGAATTGTAAAGAGCCAACTACTGAATCATAGAATCACAGAGTAGTTGAGACTGGAGTTTATCTTATCCTCTGCTCTACCTATCTGGACAGCCTGCATTAGGTTACCCTGCTTGAGCAGGAGGTTGGATAAGATGACCTCTGTAGATCACCAAAGAAGTCAAAGTCCTTCTGAAGACTATTAATATGATCTTGCTTTTTGCTGTGCTCCTTCTCACAACCCTGAACTCCATCAATCTCACTGTCACTGCAGCTAAGGCTGCCTTTTGACTTTCATATCCCTTGTAAGGCCCTCCTTGTTTGTAAGAATAAGGTCCAGTACAAGCCCTGTCCTTGACTGCTCTTCTATCACTCAAACAGGAAGTTGTCGTTGATGCTCTGCAGGCAGCTCCTGACTTACTCCCTGCTGCGCTGACCTTCCAGCAGATATTTCAGTGGTCAAAGTTCCCAAGAGAACCAGGGCCTGTGAACATGAAGCTATTTCTAGCTGTATGTAGAAGGTTTCAACTATCTATTCTTCCCAATCAGGCAATCCGTAGCAGTCATCCACAATATCATGCATACTGGTCTGCTCTTTGAACCTTACCCATAAACCCTCAGTTAACTTATCATCCATCCTCTGGCAAAGTTCTGTGGATTCCACTGCTGTGTCACATAAAGGGCAGCTCCTGCTCCATGGCCTCCTGGCCTGTCCCTCCTAAAAAGCCCCTCTCTCTCCATTGCAGCGCTCCAGTCATGCAAGCTATCCCATCACATCTTCATCATTCCCACAAGAGCATAGCCCTGCAACTGCACATACAACTCAAAATCCTCATGATTATTCTCCCTCACATATACTAGCATACAGGCATTTTGAAGAAACACCCCAACATGATGATTTCCCAGAAAGGATTTGGTAGCTCCCCTAAGGGGAATCTTAGCCTTGTTTACATGCTGATGCTTACAGTAATTAAGTTCGTTAATGTATTTGCACTTTGAAGATTTTGCAGTGTACACTTACTCCAGCAAAATGTGGGAGTGAGGGGTGAGTGGAAAATGATTATTATCTGATAAAATGGCTGAAAATTCCACTAAAATTTGACTCACTATTCAATACCCATGAAGTCCTGATTAGGTAAGGAGAAATCTATGAAGATTAAAATGCTGTTGCAATGCAAGAGAAAACAGACTAAATTTGTTGATTCTCTCTTATTACTTGTTTTTCCTTATGTAGCTATCTACATTTCAGCTAAATATATATATTGACAGATAAACCTACAGGAATTGCAAAATTAATTTCGTTTCTATTTGTAATTTTTTTAAATAATGAGGCTTTTATAGAACTTAGCTCAAATCTGTTTAGTGCAAGATATTGTTAGCAGATAGGCTTTCTGTATGTCCTACCTATTAGGAGAGACGGATATTTTTCACATGGAAGAGTCAATTATTTTCTCTACTTTCTTTTTCCTTGTAGCATTTTCTAGTTCCTATCCTGAAAATAACCCACAAGGAAATTATTCTGCATTTTCCTTTTATACAATGTTAGTAGCATATATACTATGCTACTAACAAATCCAAATTCACACATCCAAGAATGATGTTTTCTAAGTTTCGTGATTTCTGAATCCCAAAGTTCCAATAGCACAAAACGTAATCTGGGCATGAGAACCATTCATGATGTAGCTTTTGCTGTGCAGTCTTTTCCTAAATGGCCTAGTTGGCTAATCAGGATGGAATAAATTTAACAAAAGGACTTCCTTCTTTGCCCTTGATTGTCTACATTTCTCTTGGCACGTACTGTTTTCCTAAAAGAAGCACTGGGTCACTTAGAGGTAGAGAATAACAATCTACAGTGAACAAGCTTACAAGATCTGTGAATAACAAAGTAAATTTCAGAGACTGATCCTATCAGGCCTCCCATGGTACTTCTAGACATTACAGCTGTCCCATTCTCCCACCAAAGCCACCCTACCATATTTCTGGAGCTACCATCTTGATCGAATTCTGCTCTTTCACTTGGCCTCTGTCTCATGCAGTTTGAGTGCCACGGACACACGCTAACACTTTTTGCTCTGAGTTTCCAGCAGACTATCTTCTATACTCAAATTTTCTACAGCCAGACTATTAGTTTTTACATACTAAACATTTTTGAAAATGTGACCATTTCATTCAGTGTGAGGCTGCACCACCCTTTGAGAACAGACAAGTCAACCCTGTCTGCCTTGAACACGGAATGCCCCAAGCTAGTCCTAAATGAGGAGCTGTGTAGATACACTGTCTTTGCACTAAGCCCAGCAAAAAGTGCAATCTCAGCTGAGTTTGCTAGCTCGGACTAAGCACCATGACAAACATGGCTAACCAGCCTCCTTTACAAAGCTGGTTCACAGCTGAACCCAAAGTGTAATTTGACTCAGCACCCAAACAGAAGTTGAAGTTTCTGAGGGAAAAAAAAAATAATAAGCCCAACTCGGTTTAACTGTGACCTATTGAAAATGTGGCCATAATTCATGAAATTCAATACTGATCCATTTCCAAAGAGTTTATTAAAGGCAAAACCGTATTGGTTTGGAAGGAACTGTTTCTTCCTCCAGTGGAATTTCTACCACACTGAGATGTGGCTTTTCCAACAGTACAATACTCAATACTATTAATGTTAGAGGATGGCCATAGTCCAGTGTGATGTGCCAAAAGACTACATACTAAGAAAATGAGACATTTTCCTTAAAGGTTTTGAACGCCAAAGATGAATTGCTTCATACACCTTTAGAAATATGTATAATTTTGCAGAATATTTGGCAAATTATGATTGTAGGGAAATAATAGCAAGAATAAAAACAAATTTAACAGATAAAGCTGAATGAACTTCAAATTGAAACAAAATGTACGCACTACTGGTACTACAATAAGAGCTTTCCAGTTATTGTACCTGGGGCCATTCTTCAGAATGGAAAATCAAAATAGATTAAATACATAAAATACATATGATGTCAAGACAAAGTGAGTATACATCACAAAGCACATTTTATCATAGTGCACCGCATTCTATTGACTACATTTACGCAGAATGCAAAACACATCATTCTGTGGGGGAAATACGTGTTATTTTGGTCTTCCAGGATTCTGAAAGCACCAGTGACTGGACCATCTCACCTGAACATGTAATAGAGCACCTAAGTATTCCAAGACTCTTCCTTCATACTGAACAACATTTTAATGAAATCTTTGGTGCTGTGAGTCACCAAAAGAACAATATGTGCTATGTGTTGACTTATACCCGTTTGTGAAGAAGCACAATGCATGCAGATAGAATGACAGAGCCTATTAACAGGTCATAAAAAATAAGAGAGCTCTAGCTTTCCTTAGCTATTCTGGCTAAGATCAATATCTAGAGCTGAAATGAAACTAGCTCTACAAATGTCTACCTAAACACCAACATATATCTAAATTCAGATTGAACTTCACCACATTTTACAAGCCTATCATAGAAGTACATCTAAGAATAAATAGAATACATGTTTGTCTTTGAGATACCATGAAATCTTGAGCTACTCAAATACACAGGATGGATCTATTAAAATGTAAAATATTATTAAAAAAAAAAAAAAAAAGGAGAAGCTGGGATATCTTGTGATATCTACCCATATATGGCTTTAATACTACACATTCAACTTTAAGTGAGACAGAATTAACCCCAAATTTGAATGGAAAAAAATAATTTAAGGGAGGAATTTAAAATTATAAGTTGAAAGTCTGAATAATGCTGCAAGACAGCAGTTGAGACATACTGCAGATGAACTAAGTCAGTCACATATCCAAATGAATTATCTCATGCAGGATTGTCAAAGAAAACCTTTATTTCAGGAAATTTGTAACATGCCTTTGACAGTCAGTGCTTGGCTGAATGATCATTGTCTATGTCTCCTTCTGGTATCTTTCCATCTACATTCCTAAGAGAATTGCCTAGAGTATCTGTTTATAAGTAGCTGGCTGTAGCTCATTCACTCTCCATCTTTAATTCCTATTTCTATATACTGCTGCACAAAGCAGGGTACAGCAATCTTTGTTCATATTTATGAACATACTCCCATTTGAAAAATTCTTGATAACCTCCTGCTTCAATAGACCACATTATTAGAATATGGCTATATTCTGTCTGTGTATCCTCTACAAGAAATGGATGATGGGCATATTTATTTAAACTGTAGACTTGTTACCTTGTGTTTTTGTAGTCCTGTTAATCATCAGCTATAATCTTCAAAATTTCTGACTCCAGGAAATAGCACTGCTTTAAATACATGTACAAAGATCTGTAAGCAAAACTGGTGTTTTGTTTTTTGTTGTTTGTTTGTTTGTTTTAATTTTACATTTGGCCTAGTGCCTGAACTAGTTTTATATGCCTGGTGCCTCAGTTCTTGATTTGTTCTGTCTCTCTTAGCAACAGTGCTCATCTCTTCCATTCTTCCAGCAAGACAGTATTGAACTGACCATCATCTTTCAGAGGCAACAGCCATTGTCCATCAGACTCTTACAACGGGAAGTCCTTCCAGGGACACATCTTGTACAATTGTATCATTCAGCTTGGTAAATGCCCGCTAATGGCCACTTCAGGATTTCCCAAACTAAATATTGTAGAATATTGTACAAACAGTGTTTCTAGAGACCTGAGGCCTAACTCCCCCTGCCTAGCCTTCACTGGGGCCTTCCCACCCTGCCTATGACCCAGAGCACCTTTCCAGTCCACCCTGGGGCCATCAGCCCCTTCCCCAGCAGGGAATGTGTTTAAATACCTGAAGGGAGGTGCAAAAAGGACAAAGCAAGGCTCACTTCAGTGGCACCCAGTACCAACACAAGAGGCAATGGGCATGAAGAGGTATACAAGGGGCTCTTCTCTGAACACCAGAAAGCACTTCCATATTGTGCGACCTGGTGTAGGGAACCTGCTTTGGCAGGGGGGTTGGACTCGATGATCTCTGGAGGTCCCTTCCAACCCCTACAATTCTGTGATTCTGTGATTGCATGGGTAATGGGGCACTGGCACAGGTTACACAGAGACTACAGAATCTCCTTGGAGATCTTCGAAAACCACCCAGACATGGTCCTGGGCACCTTGCTGGAATTGGCCCTGCTAATCCTTGGGCAGGAGTTAGATGAAATGATCTTTAAAGGGGCCTCCCAGTGTTAACCATTCTGTGATTCTGTGGCAGCACAGAGCTCTTGTCCTTTTCCTCATGTTGGGCAACATTAGACAAGTTCAGTTTACTCTAACAGGTCTAACAGGTTGATCATTCAAACCAAGAAGTCACTCTTGCATATGCAGATCCTCAAGTGTTTCCATGTTTCCATACTGCACCACATGGATGCAGTCCTTGGAACATGTCATCCTGTGACTTCACAAGAAACTTTGATACTTATTTTAAAGCATGTAACAAAAAAAAAAAAAAAAAAAAACATATATATATATGTGTATATATATATATAGCTCATAAGCTAAAGGAGGAAGCAGTTATTAAAATAGAGTGGCTTCCAATAACACTTATTTCCTACTAGCATATAAACAAATGGAGCAAGCTCTCCGAGAGCCAGCACGCTTAGCATAACTTGTTTTGGGCATGTAGAACGAAAGAAGGAGCATTCAGAAAACAGATACCCATAAAAAATTTTCTTTTAGTCAAGAACAAAGATAGTCCTTAGGAGAACAAACATGCTACTTTATGTTCTAGACTGGCTAAAAGTAGATAGAATTTGAACAAGGAAATAAAATTCACTATGCAAGACCTTGTTATGCTTTTGTCTGAAAGGAAGAACTGCATGTCATCACAGCCCAGCAGCAATTCAAAGACTCACCTCTTTCTGACCAACATACACCAGCAACAGCTGCTCCCTCCTCACAGCTTTATGGCCTTCCACATGATATCTGGTGGTACGGAATACCTAGCACCTGTCCTAGTCCCAGATGTCGTGAGGCCTATCCTAGTCCTGGGAATGCTCCCATCACCCAGCAACAACCAAAGCACCGGTGTGTTATTAATAGTGTCTCAGCCGAAACTGAGACACTCATTTTCTTCCTCTCCTCAGAAAAGATTAAACTTTCTTCCACCCTTGATGGCTAACATTTCCTCCCAACTAGCAGGAGAAAGTATACAAGCTGGTGACTGCAATTAAACATTTTCCTATGCGTTTTCACCTTTATTCCTTCACTTCCGGTCTTTTCTTCAGTTCCTTTTTTTTCTGAACACCACTGTATGCCACCTCAGTAATCCACACAGAGTAAGAAATTAGAAATGTGTTGGCCAGGGAAATCAAAGGTTTCAAATTCTTCCTTCTCTCTGTGATTTCATTCACCTGAGCAATAAGTTAGGCACTTTCTCCCACCTCAGCTGGAGAAAGAGGTTGTATTGAAAAATAAAATAAATAAAGGCAAAGTTCAGGAAAGAAAGTTGTGTCCTTTAAGGAGTCTATTTTTCTTGAAGTTCTTTATTGTTTTTGCTCACTTACAGTGAATGCACTCAGTGCACCAATGCATTTGGGCTCATAAAAATCTGATATCTCAGATTCAGGAGAAATTAGGACCAACTCTGACCCTGTGATAGTGGTAGTATGAAGTTCTGCACAAGACAGTTTCTGTCTTTGATTTCCTTGACCTTTGGGTGGGATCTTACCTTGTGCCAGCACTGTTCTGAATTATGGAAACTCTAGTTTCATGCCACTGCCTGAAGTATAAGTTTTAACCGTTGTTATATTTTTTGAAGTATTCCTCTTCATATTCCTGAAATCTTCACCTATTTCAGTAGCAGTTTTCTCAGTTCATTTTTGAGGAAGAAAATGTTGTAGAGGGAAAATGTGTATTTTAGGTGAGTATTTGAGAAATGGGACAGATACAAGAAATGTTTGGTGTTGTTTTGACTTCTGTTGCTACTGAAAAGAGATCAGTTAGTGAAACTGAGAAATATAACCTCAGGATAAAACCTTGGAGGATGCAGTGGCTGGGGTTTGTATTCTACAGGAGTTTTCTGTCAGATGTACTGTACGCTAGGGCATTGCCAAATAGCAGCATAGAGTACTCATGGTATTCTGAAGAACTGCCAAAGAAAATAAGTCTGCAAATTCTCCTTTACTTGTTGTTATGATGACATTTCTCATATCAACAGAGTTTCTAGAACTGAAAACTTAAGGATAAACATCTAAGGATGGATACTGGCCAGAACTCCTTTTTGTTTTTTTTTTTTAAGGACAAATCCTAAACGCACTGAAATTAGGCAAAATTCAGTAATTGGAGGAAAAAAAACCTTTTGGACTTCAAATAAAATAAAAATTCCCTTATCTCTGAATAGATATACATATATATATACATATATGTGACTGTGTGTATGTGCATATAGAAAAATAATATTTATAGCATTTTTAAGACTGTTTTTCTTTCAAACCTTAGGTATGGCTTTATATCTTCAGTTATTTATGCTGAATGTAAATTAATGTTAAGATCCACTGAAGTTAAAGAAGTACTATTTTTCACTGACTTCTGAAGGGCAAAAAAGTGGATTTTTAATTTTTTTTTTTGAAAGTGTCTTGAACCATCTCAAATGGTAACTGGCACCTGTAGTTACAAATAAGATAAGCAAAATATCTACTGAAATGACTTCCTGATTGTTAATGTACTGCAGTAACAATATAAAAGCAGCGAGAGGACAAACAGTACAAAAAGATACAGGGAAAATTAAAAGAGCACTACTTAAACAAGTATTAATGACAAAGAAACCCTAAAAGTCTGATCCTAAAATCTTACTTTGCAGTTTTAGACTCAAGCATTAGCAAAGTGCAACAAGTTACATGGGATGCGGGACCCATAAACACAGAGAACTCCTCTGTTAATCTGGTTTAATGGCATATGCAGCCAGCAAAATAAAAAGAGAAGACAAGTTTTAGTTTAGTAATAGCAGTAAGAGAAAAGGAGCTGAAGATTTCAGCCAGATCTCCCCTTGTCAGCCTGTCCTTTGCCAGGCCAAACAGGCCTAGCTCCTGCAATGCACCAGGTGCTGTGGCCCTCCACTGAACTTGATCCAATCTGAACTTATTTTTCTTGATCCCAGGGATCCCAGAGCTGCACCCTGGGAGGAGGGGAATAGCACAGGAAGGAAGGAAAGGGAGCAATGACTGTGCAGAGCATAGTGTGTTCGTATAACTGATAAAGAGAGAACAGGTACTGTGTCATGTACAGTAATTTAATTGGCTCTGTTCATTGTCATGAAAGGAGCCCAAAGCTGAAAACATTTACGTGTTGCAACTTTCCAGTGGTGGTTGCTATGAGACATAAACAGCAGGCCATTATAACTGATAAACATCTCACTTTTGCTTCAGTTTGGCAGCTGCAAAAGTAGTATTACTCAAAGTATTAATCAGTTTTATGTATTTCTGCTTGTCCCAGACAGGGACGCTGTTGTCACATTGAGCACTGGAGTTCTGGTAGTTTACAAATATCTGTATTTTGCACTACTTCAGAGACCAGTAGCTCCACTGAACTACATGGCAGAAGACTCTGGTTAGGTGCCCTCTCTAATGGAAAAACATGTTTTCTCTTTTCCAGTGCCTCCTGAGCATCCAAAGCTTTTCTATTTTCAATATAGCTCAAGGAAAAATAACTCTTTCCTTAGTACTTTTAACCTAGGAACTTTGCAGGGATAACATGCTATGAAAAAGAGAGAGAGAAGATATGTCATTTCTGTCCTTTTTTTCAGTTTTGTTCAATCTTTGATGTTACACAAATAATCTTGGTAGTGACTTAGAAAATAACCTGAGGCAGGTTAAAGGGGGTCAGGATATTAGAGGCATCGTAGCTTCTGAGACTAAGAGATCCACAGATGTCTCAAAGTAAGCACCCAGAAAAGTCAGCAACTTGAAAGCTCAGTCAGTAGCATGCACCACTCCTGGGATGAATAAGTATAGGTCACACAAAGGAAAGGAATGGTGACCAGGAACTAAGCTTTCAAGGCATCCAAGGCTGAATATGCAAGAGTGAAAGTGGAAGTTGAACTGAGCACTAAACAATTCTCGAAGAACAGTTTAGAAACAAAGTGTTTTTCAAGGGTGAAGACTTTCACAACAACAATGCTGACCAGAAACAAAACTGAGAGCAAAATCTGGGTCACAGCTCCGAACCATCTTGCCGTGCTTCCTCATTAAAAAACAAGCATTTTATTGTTAAGGGCTTTTTACATCTCCAAGCTTACAGAACAGATTTGCTGTCTATGAATTCAACCTTATTAATGTCAGTGGCAAAATGCAGCTGATAGTACACAAGTCAGGATTTAAGTTTACTTTTCAAAATCACTTTCTCAGGTACTGTGTCAGAATCAGCTCAGCATACTCACGCATGATTCAAAAGAACAGAAACATTGGGATACAAATGTATTAAATGTCACAAATGAAAATGCAGCTGAGCATTCATTTTCAGAGGCAAATATCAGCACTAAAATACCTTTCTGAGTCTATTCTTTTTTAATTGAATGTCAACTAAGAATTTTTATATGGGGAGAATTCTTCAAGAGCATTTGTTTTCATTCCCACCTCTTTTCCAGGCACAGAGGAGATGACTGTACACATCTTAATGAGTTGATCAAGCCAAAAGTATGAGGTCTTCAGCAGAACACTGAAGAAAGAAAAGTCTCTGGTAGCAAATGTGCTTTCTTGATGGTTATAAGCTGATCTGATATATCTTTAATGTGTTTTCCATCGTGGAATTTACTATGGAAATTTTCAAAAATGAATTACTGCTTCTAAGAACTGTATAGGTTAATTAATTTATCACTAATAAACCTGTTTTATACTTAAAAAGAAAGTGTTCATAAGAACAGCTATTCATGCTGTAGATCAAAACACATATCTGGCAACATGAATCCCTGTCCATTTATGTTCTTTCTTTGTGAGCATCACTGTGCAGTCAGTGCTAGGGTATTCAAAAGATATTATCACAAAGCCACAACAGAAAAAAAGAAAAAAAAGAAAAAGAAAAAAAAGAAGAGATGCACTATTTCAAGTGAGGCTCTCTACATGTTTTCCTTCACTCCATTTTCTCTCATTATTTTTGTCCAGAGATCCCAGCAGTGACACACCATCATAATATTTAGCCTTTGTAAAACAGTAATGCTTCCTGGGGATTTGTGCACTTTTGCTATCTGTGCAATCAAAATGCGAAGAACTCTCAAAAATACTTCTGGGACACAGAGAAATACTGTCTTCATTAAGATTCTCCTTGCAATGTTCAGTCCTTATTTCAGATAAGCAATGACCCATTCCCACTTTCTTGTTCACATCCACAGTTTTAGCCGAAGGATTATGTATGTAAAATTAAAAGTGAGCTTTTAAGCGATTTCCTTCTTTAAAATAGCCAGACTATGCAAACTGCTTGATTGTGCATGAGGTATTCAGGAACTCAAACTTGTTTGTATTTGTTTCGCATCTGTATTTCTCCAGGACTTGCTTAGCTCAACCTCACATCAGGTTTCCCAGAAGTGCCATCAGTACCCCCTCAAAGTCATTCCCATGAGAATTCTTGGAAGTGAGTTATTCTTCCTTGTTGGCCTCCATCAGTAAACATTCATTTGTATGCTCTGTCCAAACACTTCAAGTATTTCCCCTGGACTTTGGATGAGCCACTGGAAAGTCTTTATTACTCCAAAATGGACTGCCAGCAGAAGAACACCTATGTAGAGCACTGTGGTACAGGGGAAAGAAATGACAGCCAGGTTTTGGGATGTTTCTTATGCTTTGTTTCTTTGCTGTTGTTTATTGAGTTTTTCTTCTTTTTTTTTTCCCCTTCTAGAATAAAATTGTTTCTCTCAAGTTCAGAGGTCGTCCTGAGTCATGATTCACAGTTCCATGACTGTAGGGTGGACACATCCTAGAGCTGGTATCCATCCTGCAGATCTGGAGCAGGAACTTTGTAATTAAAACCCATGGCCTGAGCATCTATGTACTGTTTAAACACTTCAAACCAACAGATAATGAAATACCAGCACCTCTATTAAGACTGGCATCAATAAAGAACACAAGGAATATGAAGATTGTCTATCAGACATTGTGTATATTTTTTGTGGAGGAATAGGAAAATAATTTAAAATATATGCTGTAAATATGCCATTCCTTCAGTAAAATTCTCTGTTTGGAGAATAGATGGGAATCTTTCTTATGCAGATATGGGCATCTAGTTAAGCTTGTCCTGGTGACACAGTTAATGCCAGAAACAGACATATGGGGGACCACTGCACGATATCATTATTTTAAATACAGTTCAGAGAAACATTTTTAATCACTTCTCCAAACTCCTACCAACCTTTTTTATTTTCTGCCAGACACACGCTTTTCTTTGTTGCACATCAAGCCGTACAACATATTTTTGATACTTCAACTCTCTGCAATTACATGAAAACATAAAGAATCAATGGCTTTGATTAAATGTTTCCTCAGTTCAACCCAGAATTACTCCCTTACAGTCTAAAAGACTTGTGGCTGTAATCAGAGTCACTCTGAAAAATGCCATTCATTTGTACTTCATTTCATAGAATCATAGAATGGCCTGGGTTGAAAAGGACCTCAAAGATCATCTAGTTTCAACCCCCTGACTAGATGATTTCACTGATATTAACTCAGGCTTATATCTATGAAGTTGTTGTATAACACCCATTTGTGGATGCCAACATTCATCACAGCTTCCGGTGCAGAGTAAACACTCAGTGATCAGGAAGCCAGCCTGCGTATACCATTCCACCTCCATGGCAGGTGTTTTCCATGATCTTCGGAAATGTCACTGCAGCTTTCCCAATGAATTTGAAAGGCTTTGCTCCGGTAGTAGTGAAACCTATTCTAAGATAGGGCTCTGTTAAGGTAACAGGGGTAGGAAGGATTATCTTCAGTCTCTTATCTTTTAGCAAGTGATTCTTCTGTTCCACTGAAAAGTAGTACTTCTTGTTTTATTTGCCCTTGTAGCTCTGACAACGGAAAGCTAAACCACAGCTTACACTGTTATCAAAGCTGAGGTAGCTATCCTGAGCAGACAGCCATCTCCTGCATGGTCACAACAGCACGAAGCTCAGCAAATACCAAACACCTCTACTGAACCAAGCTATTTGCTAACACTGAACTGAGTGCTGCCACAGCTGCTCATGGCACGTGAAGAACTGTGTGGCTTTAGCAACTTGCTGCAGTCCACGTAGTTTCTGAGGTAAAGATTCTCTCTGGCTGCAACAACCATCCATCAGAAACACCAAACAGAAAAAAAAAAAAAAAAAATCTGGAGCTGGTGAGCCTCTCTTTCATTTTTTTTCATCAAATGCATCACAGACTGAATTTTGTTAAAAGTCATATTCACACCTCAAACAGTAGAAACCTCTCCTGCTTTCATCCACCAACCTCAAGATACCACAACCCAAATACTGATTTTAAGACTTCTCCCATTCTGGTTGATTTTTGACACCTGGCATTTCCAAATGACGGAATAAATATCACAACCAAACAGAACACACAGGCACCAGTTTCAATTGGCCTTTCAAAAAAAAAAAGTGAATAACCACGTATAAATTTTCAGTAGTTTTATTGAAAAATGCCTCTTTCATTTCAGAAATAAATAATATAAGGCAGTGAAATTCACAATTTGCAGTTAAAATATAAAAGCAGCAATTCTATATCCATAGTCTTGCAAACAATTTCCAACTGCTTTTGGTAACTATGAAACATTGTATTCTGAAAAACAAATTCCATACTAAATATACAACATAAACATGCAATTCCATCTCTGCAGGATTGACTGCAATTTGGCATAAATGTTGCTGTGTCTACAAACAAGGAGATTTCAGGCATTATTAAACTGTATCCAGTTGATACAAAGATTTCAGCTACTTAATGTTTGTGGTGTTTAAAGGAGACGTATAAGAGCAGTATATGCTCTGCAAAGTGTAACTAGGAATAGAAGAAAATGACAGTGATATTGGAAGTATAGAGAAGTTTGGGCTTCTTTCTTATTCATCTAGATAATGCAGACTTGTGACTTGACTGAACTGCAAACATGCATTTGAAAAAGAAGAAAAATGTAGAGCTAAAGCAGACAGTCCTCAAAAAACTTGCAGCAGCTCTGTGGTTATTTTTGTTTTGTTGGGTTTTTTTTGCTTTGTTTTCTTTCTTCTTTTTTTTTTTTTCTTTTTCTTTTTTTTTTTTTGTTTTATTTTTTTTTTTTTTAACATTATTTTAAGTAAAAGGCAGCCCTGGGATAATTGAATGCAGATATTAACCAATATGCAGCCCCTGTAAGCAATAGTATTTTACAAGCACGCCCAGAGCATAACAAAGTTGCTAGTTACACATATTGCTATCCCCACACAAGCGAGATACAGAACAAGGGTGCGTCTGATATGAGAAGACCAGAAAGCTATAGTATTGCCAAACAAACGATGCACTCTCCCTGTGCGTATCTGCAAATGCAAGTACAGCAAAACCAAAAACCACCAACCAACCCCCCCAAAAAAAAACACAAAACGAGACACAGATCTTTTATGGCTTTGTTTTTGCTTTTCTTGACAGCGATCTTTTCCAGCGCATGTGCTCAGGGTACTCTGGTGAATGCATTTCAACTCCATAGTCCTCATACTCGTCCTCTCTCCTTTCTGACTCCATAGGGACTATGAAGGGTTCACCTTCAGGCTGATAGGGTCCGCTTTCAGGCACGTATGGTTCTGGTTGAAAATAGTTGTCCGATTGAACATTATAGTTATCGCATGTCTTTGAATCCACAAATACCATGACAGTTAGTTTGTCTACACAATGTTAGTCCAATCTTATTTCCATATAATAAATATATAAATTAACAGTTCATGGGGGTGCTTTTCAGTTTTGTTCGTGAATAACTTTGGCAGCAAAATATTAAAAACTTAAAAATTAATTTTGAAAGGCTCTGTATTTATAATACACAAAACACTGCAGAGTCTTAAATTATGCAAGGGACCGATTATTGTTAAAAAACGAAACACCACACAACAAACAAACAAAGCAAAGCAAATAAAATTATTATTTTACAACTAATTCAGGAAACCCAAGCACTGGACTTTATTTTATACTGTGTAAATAATAGAACACATGGAGTATGTAAAATGGACAGGTGGGCTCAGCATGGACTAATTTTCTCTGAGAATGGGAAAATAAATGTACACGTAACTATCACCAGCGGCAATATACAGTACATGTCATTTTCTTGTGCTGTTCCTCGAAACAAAGCGAGTTACAGCTGGTGCTTCAGGAACACCAAAAACTACAGCAAAACAGAAGAAAAATAATTATAAATCCTTTGTACTTATAACTGTAGTTACAGAATCCAGCAAGATTACATATAAAAAAAAGGCACATGCCCCGATTCCGACATGTTGGTAACAAGCAACAGACAGATAGATTTCTTACGTTGTCAAAGATGTTATTCTGGCATACAGCAAGCAGCAGCAGGCTTTTATGCAAAAGCATCACATAGAGCTGTTAACAGATTTTAGTGGGTACGGTCCCATACAAATCATTTACAAGCCACAATTAGTTTACTATTTACATAAGTAATTTCTCATTTACCGGGTTAAATCTGTCTCTTCAAAAGGCATTACCTTTGCTGGTTAGTAGTTTTATAAGCCTCCTTCACCACCGAGACTTTAGATGGTCTGGGTCTTTTTTTTAAAAAAGAAAAGACTGTCTATTTTATATTACTGAAATGCAACAGGCTTAATGAATTGACATCACTGTCCTTTATCTCATTCACAAGTTGTGTTAGTAAAAGGAATCTCCCCATTCTATGAGGCCAACATGGTTCAAAAACCATATCCGTGGTGAAATATCCATACAGACTCATTTTCTAATAAGCACGTGCGCAAACATCTCAGAAACAGGATTTTCATGTATTCAAACTGTAAGCAGCACTGGCGACTTAGAAAATGTGTTAGCCGAAACCTGAAACAGGTCAAAGATGATGTTAGTCTTTTAAAAAGTCCATCTGATGTGCAAAAACATACTTTCATCCAACTAAATACATAACAGTTAATTTATAGGCATATATTTATATATGTATACATATTCTGCTTACTAGAAAGACGAACACTGCTGAATCACAAGCACAATTTTCTTCCTTTTTCATTTAAATAAGAATTTTGTGAGATATTCACAACCATCTGGCTCTTTGGCCAGCAGCACTTAGTCTGCAAGTGTGTACATATATATATATATATATATATTTTTTTTTCATGAGTACATGCACAATATACTAACAGCAAACCATGTTCAATAGTAGTATCACATACACTAATTTTGAGATGTTGCAATGCATACTTATTAATTTGTTAACAATAATGTGGTCCTGCAGGATCCCCACATTAAAACATATTGGAATCTTTCCAGTCAGAATTGGTGACCGTGTATTTGGTTCCAGAAGCAGCCTACTGTTTTAAGATTCATCACAGAGTAGAAGGCTGGTATGACCAGGGCTAGTCAGAGACTCCATGGTGTTTAACTCAGCAGAAATTGTAGGACAGTGGTGTTTTTCAGTTGCACTGTACCACCAAATGGATTTCCTTTGTGGAAAATTTTGATTTCAGGTATAAATTTGGTATAAATAATCCTGACATTGCTCAAAAAGAGACACACGGAAATTGCCAGCCACAGCATTCTTTTTATTTTTCAAGAGAAACAT
>JAOWBP010001760.1:67252405-67291397 GCA_028571105.1 Tragopan temminckii | reverse complement strand
CCCCCCCCCCCCCCCCCCCCCCCCAAGCAGAGGAAACTGCCAGGGAAGAACAAAGGACTAGAAGAGATTACGTGAATCATCAAGTCCATCCCCTGTCCACAACCAGGTAACTTACTGCTGGATCAAAGAACTTTACTCTTTCCCACACTGCAAAACCCTCAGAGTATTTCCCAACATCTCATAATAATTTTCAGACTTTTACTAGCTGAAAACAATATTTTTGGCATCTCCCTACATTAGAGGTTTTCTACTTTCAGAAAACGAAACAAAAGATCATTCCTAATCTGACCTGGGGGAAATTCCTTCCAGAACCCATCACATTGGTCAGCATGTTTCTTGTTACAGGAGCTAGAAAGAGCAGAAGGCAAGAGAAAAATTTCTTCAGCCCTCACTGACACATAGTCACCATGTGAGGAAATGAGAGGCAAAGGAGATAAAAGAAATCTGTCCTTCCACCCACAAGGTGTGGTAAGGAGGTGAGAGAGGCACATACTTTTTGCCTTTCTGTCATTTTGGAGAGAAAAAAACACTTACACTCCCTCCCTATTAAGACTGTTTGCTACAGTTCTCTGCTATTTATGAGCTTTGTGCAGTCCTCAGTAAGCTGTGATGTCGTATGTGTTGCCCAGTCTTTATCAGTGCAGCTACATTTCACAGTGCCAATGAGAAAATTAAGATGCTATACCTCTCAGCTACAAAAGCATTTGCGCAAGGTTCAGACAGACAGCCTCAGAGTTACTCTGAGACCCCAAATTAATGGTTCATATTTGCCCACAAACCCACTAGATGGCACTGTGTATGACCGTTACCAGCCCTTACAAACCAGAGGGATAGCACGAGACCAGCAGCTCCCACCTCAGCTTTAATTCCCATCACAAGTCTCTCAGCTGGGAATCCTATGCAGCTGTTCTGCCCATTCAGCAATTTTCGGGTTCCCTCAGTCACTTTGAATTAATGCTCTTTCAGATGACTACCAGTACTAATTTTTTTTCTTAAGAAGCTCCCAAGTTATATTTTTCCAGTTCCTGGGCCTTGCCCAAAACATTCCAGAGGTTTTGAGAAATATTTAGAAAGTCGGTAAGTCTGACTATCCTGTCTGGCTGTGCAGTGTGTATATGAGTGGAAGGGTACAGACTTTAACCAAGACTCCCAAAAATAGTGTAGATTACAGGAATTTATATTTGACCCTAACTTTCCATCTTGACTACACCAGTTCTCCTCTATTGTGTCAGTTCAGATGGCAGGGAAATCAGTGATGGGTTCTACTGAGATCACTGGGGGCTGTGTAGGGGCCTCTGCCAGGTTTCTCAACACTGAAAATGAGTGTGCTGACATTTGGGAAGTCTTTCCCCCTCTTCTGATCAAAGTTTCTTCTCTTGCTGTGAGCAGTGTCTGTTGGTATATGCTTGCATCAAAACTGATGGGACTGCTGAAGAAATGGACGGGACTGCCACGTTCAGTCTGGAGAGCAGGAGTTTTGCCAAGTGCATTTTGTTAGCTGACATGGGAGTTTAATTCTCCTTCTCACTTTCTCTGTCTGTCTGCTTCTTGCTCTCTCTGGCTTTTAAAAGTTTGTCTCATGTTGCAGCAACCTGAACATAGTTTTGTACCTCTTTTAGCCTTTGGAATACAGCTCTAAGCAAAAGTGGTATTTCAAACATCTCCTTTTTTATCCTCTCACATCATTATTTTCTCTAATAAAGTGTATTAGGCATTTTCCAATTGCGCCATTCAAGACTAATATATTAAGATGATCTATAAACTATACACAGAACATGCAAGTTGAACAAATATCAACAATTCTTGTACCTTGCACATTTGAAACTGTCCCTCATAGAAAACTTCCATGATCAGGTGGTGAAGATCAGCAAAGCACTGTGAAGAAGTCATCATCAAGCACTCAGCTGTATGAAGACTGCTGCCTCCAGACATGGCAGACACAGCAATTCAGTGTGAGAAAGTCCTGAGACCTCTCTCAAGTGGATGCCATGGCCCAGGAGGAGCAGAAGATACAAGCACTGGATAGGAGATGTAAGTTGGAGATCAAGCAACTGAGGTTAGAAATGGAGTTCTGTACGCAAGTGACTCTTTGTAGCTAAAGATTCTAAAAGGGGAGAAGAAAGAGAGAAAAATGTCTTCATTTTTCCTAAAAAGACCTCCTGGGTCTTTTTAGTTTTATATCTGACTGTCTCCAGCCCAAAACCCAACAGCATCATGAGGAACTCCAGAAATTTAGAGGTGTTTCTGAACACAAAGTGTAGGGTTACAACTGAGTTGGTACATTCTATATTGTGGCTTAATAGGTTATTTAGATGTGACATTTCTCTCAGCTGGACAAGACAATAAAATCAAAATTAAAAGAGAAATCAGTGTGTAGTCAAGTTTCCTAATGAAGAATGATTTGCTGTGATGATTTCACCCAGTAATACCCAGATTTGGGTGTCATGAGGCTTTGTAGGCTGAGCTGTACTCACTGTTGGACCTTAAGGAGGAGTTATAGGGTAGTTGGACCTCCAGATGTAGGAAAGTCTTAAGGTTTCTTTAGCTTACACAAGTAAATAATAAAGTCTAGGGAGCATTAAACAATAGAGTATTCTGGATATTATCGATCCTACAGGATAACATTCTATAACATTTAGTGTTCCAGTACAGAAGCCAAAATCTGATCCCTATACCTTCTATTTCATCTAAGCAATTATTTCTTCCCAATTATGAACCTATTCACTCCAAACCTGATAGCTACATTTCAGTTCTGTCTTCTCTACACCAGTTGTAAATCATTTTTACGATAGTTTGATATTCATCATTTGCAATTGCCAGGTAACTCCTTGCCTCTCTGAACACAAGAACTCTAGAAAACAGGGTCAAAATAGTTTGCCTGAGCATTCCTTTAAATCATGAAAACATGTATCTGGCAGTGTTGCATTGTCTGGTTAGAAAGTTTGTTCCACGAAAAACGAAACCAAAAATACAAAGAGTATTGACATGATATCAGTAATCCTTTTAAGAAAACTTTTCACAGATGCTGACAGCTGTGTGAGAATAGTTTGTCCTCAACAATCTAAAAGTTAAATAATTATGAAAATAGAAGCTATGAAACATCAGTGCTGATTTTCCATAAGATAACTAGTTGCACGTCTGCATGTTCACATTTTGCTCTGTGACCTTTTCCTCTATAAATGACTCACATTTAAAAAGTTTGAAGAATGTCTTCACTTCTCTTGTAAGTTCTTGTTTGGCCCTCTAAGAAAGTAATTAATGTGGGCATGTGGTATTTTCAGGAAAGGTGGCAAATAAAAATCAAACAAGTTTTTGATGGTGTGTCTGCAGGAATCCTCCTGGAGCTCAATGCGTGCATGGAGGTTTTATAAGCAAGTAAACTCTATCCCTGAAAAGCCTACATTTAAAGCTTTTGGATCACCTGCAATGGTATGCCGCAATTAATGAGAACATAGACACTTGTAGGAAAAGCTCTAGTAAGAGAAAAAACATAAACCAGATAAGCTCGTATACATTTGGCCTCACTCCTGCCAGAGGGTTTCCTTTCAGGCAGCACTGACACAACTTTAAATAGATGCTGCATTTGAAACCCTGCCAGGATTAAGAGACAGCAGCAAAGGTACTTGTTTCCTTTGTCACTTCCCATGCTGCAGCAAGAGGCGAAATGTAAGAAATATGACAAATGGTACAAAATATCCTACAAAGCAACAAGATCTCCATGGTATTGAACACAAGGATTTTTTTCCTGAAAAAAAAAATACACTACAGTATTGAGGTAGTGGGTATAAGTTGTCAGCCATACTTCAGTGCACATGCTGCAGTGTACTACCTGATGTCCCTCACTGTTCTCACCCGGGTTTAGCTGGCAGCAGTGCAGACAACCCTCTGCTTCCTCTTCTCCTTCTCCTGTGACTCTTCAGCAGCAGATGGTTATTCTCTGTGCTGTTCCCCCTAAAAAGATTCAGGGATTTTACTCTCTGGAAGAAAGAAGACAAACGAGTTGCAGCCTCTTATTGTCACTGCCCAGTACAGTGGATGTTTTGTGAAGCATGACAGGCATTGTCTGATCCCCAATAAAACTGTGACTGAATCCAGTCCCAATGGCCTTTGAACTGGGAGAGATCGAGTACTGGGAAGCTGCCTTTGCCCATTTACCATGCCTGGAAATGAGGTCAAGAAGCAGCATGTAGAGAGGACAGAGTGCGCAGGCAAGGAGTGTCTTGCACCTTCATTTGCCCCACGCAGGCATGGAGTCTAAGCCATGAGCTGGCCTGCTGCCCTTTAAAAAGAGTGTCCTCAATTAAACTTGAATAGACCTCATAAATCTAGCTATTCTTTCCTTTACAGCAGCATAATGCTGCTGAATTTAACATACCAAGTGAGAGAAAGTCAGATTCAGTTTGTCTAGGCTATCATTTTTCCATGGCTGTAAACTACAGTTACAAGGTTGCCTTTGTCAGCACTTAAACTTGACTTCAGCTGGTGTTCATCATGGCAACACGCTTTGTTTGAAGAGGTTTGTATGACACAATTGCTGCTGAACATTCGCCTTCGCAAGGCTGCTGGTTGTGATACAGGCCTGAGAGCTGCAATCGTGCTCTTTGTCTCTGGAGAGAGAACAGGAGGATGGGTTCTGTTCTGAGCTGTGGCTGCTTCTGTAGATGGAACAGGAGATGGTGCTGCTGAAGAGGTGCTTGGAGCCATGCTTTATGTGTTCCGTCCCAGCCACAAGCAAAGCAAACACATGTTTTTCATAGCCCCACCAGCCTGCTATTCCCTTCATTCCTGAGGAGAGCCGCATTCTGAGAGCACCAACAACAATCACTGCAGAACCAGTAGGAGCACACATCACTGCTGAGCTAGCTGCCTGGAAATGCGAATGCTACTCTGTGGTTTCCTCCGGACTCTGAGCCAGCATTTACCTCACCAGATGTATCTTTCCTTTGCTGCCTATCCCAGCCTGTGCTCTATTTGCGGTGCAATCCATTTTCCACAAGTGACAAGTCTGGGGGTCCCCAAAGGTAATCAAAGCAAAGCAAGATGCAAAATGAAATGCACAGAGTACATGGGAAAAGGGGGGAGGGTGTAGAAATGAAAAACACACTCACTACTGACACGAGAAATCCTGGTCTGGGAGGAACAGGCACAAAGACTGGAAAAGGATCTTAACATAAGTGAGGAGGAGGTGTGTGGGGTGAAGAGGTAAGGACTGCAGTTCCAGCCAAGACTAATGAGATTGCACAGGAACTGAAGCTTAATAAATGTACAGAATCTACAGAAGCAAAAATAGAGTCCTGTAGCCTTCTTTTTCCACAGATACACTATTATCATCCATGTTTCACAACTGGAGAAACAAGATGCTTAAGTGATTTACCTTCAGTAGGTTTGGAGCCCAGGTTCTTCCAGCTCTCAGGCATAGACATAACCAAGGGATTTCCACTGTTTATTGCATTCAGGTGACTTGGTGAATGTCAATTACAGTGTCTTCCACTCTGAAAGACTCAAAATTCATATGCGGGACAGGAAGAGACAGTTTCAGATGCAACATTGTTTCTGACTTCCAGCTCACTTTTTCCTTTCCTTTCTTTTTTTTAAAGAATATAATGCTAAAATGTGTGGAAGAAATAAAGAGAAGGCTAGTCCTGGCCATTTTCCTGTACATATGCAGTTTTTGGCTCAGTGTTATTAGGTCAATTCCCTCAAAGGAGCAATAAATCTAGAGCTAGTTCAGATTACACATATATTATCTTCACTCTCTGCCTTCTGACTGATGTGCCCATCAGTTATCAAGGCCATCAGCATGTATTTTGCCTCCAGCAAACAAAAATACTAGGAGTAGCTCTTAATCTGTCAGCCTGACTTGTTTTCATCTCACTGCTTGCCCCTCCATGGTGGACAATGCACTACCTGTTCCTTTACGACAATACACATGTTGGTAATAAAATTCCCAT
Source organism: Tragopan temminckii (assembly GCA_028571105.1). NCBI lineage: Eukaryota > Metazoa > Chordata > Aves > Galliformes > Phasianidae > Tragopan > Tragopan temminckii. The sequence goes on along the minus strand of JAOWBP010001760.1, from coordinate 67,285,446 downwards.
TCCTAGTCCAGCACAACCTTTTTATGTGGCTGATCACCAAATCAACCTTCTCTACCTCTAACTTTTCAGAGTCTGTGGTGGGGAATCCCTTTCCCACAGCAATCTCCCCTGCCTCATAAATAGCACGGGGGCAAAGAAGAAAAAGGAGATGCTGCATACCCTTTGAAGCAACCACCATCTCGTTGCCTTTGCAGTATCTACTCATGCCTTTGTGCTGCTGTAATGGTTCCTTGAAAAAGGACCCGAGTTTCATAATGATATATGGCAACATTTGTCTGACTAGCAACTATGATTGTGGTTGTTAAGCATCTATCTGAAATCAGAAGAGCTAAACAGTCCTTACAGTAATTAGGTCTCAAAGGATTTTCTCTTCCTACTGCAACTCCAAAAGAGAATCAGCTTCAAAACGTATATTAAATGCCTCAACTGTGGATTAGCTAAGGGTAGTTCTCAGTAAAGGCTCTGAGGATTCAGAACATGAGGCTATCGATTACATACTATTTTTGCTTTCCACAGAAGCTTTCCAAGAAGGTGGCTAACTAGAACTGAATACACAACCGCATTTGTGCTGAATAGATAGAAAGCAAAGGAAACACATTATGTGGTTTCTCAAAAGTTTTGTGAATTATGGAAAAGGTACGTAAAGTTTCTGCAGAATAAAAAAATCTGTCACAATTATCTATATTTGCTTTATTCAACTCCAAGAATTTTCAGCAATGAACATCTTTCTTGGGACCCTCATAAATAACCATCAGCATTGGTCTCATGGAATACATTTATAAATGAGTTTACTACTACAGAACTGCACTGAAGACTTCATGTATTGCTTATAAATAATTTATTTTCCTCCACTGACAGGTGAGGTTATAAAAATGATTACTCTAAAATAAATAATGTTGGCTTGGAGGTTCCTTCTTTAGTTTTTGCTTTTGCCTTTTTTGATCAGGGAATCACACTGAACCACACCACAGACACCTTTGGGCTTGCACATCATAAGGCCCCATATGGTTTTACTTTCCAGAATTACTTCCAGACGCAGAAAGGAACAGATGCGGAGCTGCCAGTGCCTTGAGAGTCTGACCTGCAGCACAGGCACCTCATTCTTATTACTATTCACTTTCTACAGATCATGCATCAGTTCCTTTTACAGCTTCTCTTTTCTCATGCCTATTCGTGTCAAAAGTCATTCTCTTTGATAATTACACTGTTCTTCAGACTCCCTTCATGACCAGGAAAACATTTTCTTTACTTTTGCCTTTCAGTTCACTGCCTGCTTTGGATAAAGCTGGGTATGGAAGTATTAAAATACCAAGGGAAAGCCTGCTGTCACAATGAGTTTCATCCAAAGTCCTTTGAAGTCATTCATAAACAGTGGTTCCCAATTATTGCTGTTGGGCTTTGGATCCACCCATGGGTTTCTTTCCAGCAAAAAGCATAAGTATTTAAAAGTTTTCAAAAGATTCGTCTGATGGGATTACTAGTTTGATTTCCTGAATAATACTCTCTGAAGATTGAGATAAACATGTCACCACTTGAAAGCTCTCTGTATTACCTCAGGCCAGAATTTAAACTTCTCTGAAGCCATGGTGCCCAAAGTTTCACAAACAGTAGGTAATTTCATCCTTACCACCAAGCCAATCTTTCGTCTCTCCAAACTGAGAAAGGATACGGTTTCTTGATTCTTACATCAGAGCCTCCTGCTAATTTTCAAATCATAGTCTTCATTATTGGTGCAATATAACTGGAACAGTCTTGGCATTATTTTGTGCTCCAAAGAAGGTTTGTGGATAATGGCTCATTTGTTATCACCATTCTCTCTTTCTAACCCAGTAGTCAGTTAATTTATATTTTAAAGATACCATTTTAATTGTGTTCCTAAATTTTGGATCCACTGTCATGGACAGAAGTGGCAGTTCATCTCCCATAATAACTTACATAGCAGGTATACAAAATATATTTAAGATGTGCAGACAACTGTTTACTCACAGTGTTCTTTTCCCACAGTTTAGTCTCCCCCCTAAGATATTAAACTTTAAAAACTTGAATTCCCTTTGGAATACTGCAGAAAGTACCAGGAGGCTGTTCTTTAATATGCCTCTGAATCTGAAACACTAGTATCATGTGAGAAACTTTTTGGTTTTGTTGGTTATAATCTGATTCCCTTCACTCATTTTTCTGTCTCTGCTAAATTCGAGTACAGTGTCCTGCAGTTATGCATTCTGTACCATGTTCCCTTTTTGAACTGAATTCCAGAAAACACTGCACCGAGTCTGCAGGATAAACAGGTATGGTCTGAGCAGGATATTTAGAAGTGGTATAGAAACAGCAAATTTTAATCCAAGATTTGATGCAACCAACTGGATGGAACTTCTATTCCCAGCCCTAACTGAATACCATGTTTGGACATGCCTGTTTATTTTCCTTCTTTGAGAAGCCCTCTTCTTTCAGAATATACAAAGTAAGTAGAACCATTGAAGGGACAGAGAAAAAAGTCAACTCCCTGGGCAGTCCTCTGAGCAACACCAAATGCACACGTGTGTGTATGTGTTTATGAATACACACATCATAGAATCTCCATCTACCTATTGCCATCTTAAAAGAGGATGGACACACAGTGGGGAGTGTGCAGGAGGCAGAAGCAGCAGTGAGTGAGGAAAAAAGGAGCCCTGGAGGTGCTTGGGAAACAGCAGAAGGGGAGGATAAACTACTTGGAGAAATAAACCCTGAAGCCAAAATATCTTCCCATGAAAAGAATCAATTACATTATAGCCTTCCTCAGCTTATTTAGAGTTTCCATGAAAGTGTTCATTGGGAACTTGAAAACAGTTGGAACGCAAAATAACATTACAGCTTGATTGTAAAGATTACTTAAATGCTTTGTATTTCCTGATTCTGCTTTATTTTCCTTATCCTAAAAATTGTGACTACCTGAGACTGACTTCTGACTGCTATTGCACTTGGGAGGTTGGCCTCTGTGTTTTCATGTGAGGCAATTCTCCGCTCTGGGCAAGGGCCGAAAAACTGCCACAGGCACACAGGGATTATTCAGCACTGTGGGGAAGTCTGCCCTTCAAATAGCTGCTCCTCTCTTCTCCAAAAAAAGGTGTGAGCATGGGAGCTCCAGCCTGGAACCAGCCAAGAGCTACTAGCCAGAATATTACCTGGTGATAAACATCTAGCCTCAAATTTTTTCTTTAGTGTCAGTGATTATAAATTATAATTCTTACGTTATACCCTGAAATAGGCAGTACATGCTATTAGAGATTAAAGATTCATATAAACAGTAGATGTTTTAATGTTACTTGAATATTCATCAGATCATAAAATTATCATGAAAACTCCCAAACTATTTTGATTTTAAATGGCAGGTGGCTTTGATCGCTGTTCTCCTTTAATGATTGAAGAGTTTTCACAAAAGAAAAAAAGCATCTGAATGTCTCAAGACAGGAACAAAGGGACATAATTTTGCATAATTAGCTGGTGTTTCTTAGAAATAAATACTTATGGAGAAACAATTAAGTTGTGTTCAGGTGGGACAGTCCATTTGCCACCTTCCTACATTCATACATCCCTGCTGCTCAGTGAATACAAGGAGAAAAGGATATATTTTAGTCTCTCCAAGCAATCATGTGTCACTAGGTAAAGCACAGGGTAAGTTCAGCAGCACAAGAAATCACACTGTTTTTCCCACAATATGAATATGTTTTTACAATGAAATATTATTCTTAGCATTTTCAGTATTTCTTCATTTGGACACAACAAAACGGACTGCATAATCAGCAGCTTCTTTTTCCTCCACCCTAGTGGCACTGCTAATTTTCTTGTTGAGTTATTCCCTTCCTTGAAATCACTTTTGAAATCCTTTCCTTGTTCTTTTAACCAATAGCACAGAAAATTAACGTCATCCAACACAATCTGTTTCCCCAAAGAGGCAGAGCAAACAAATAGTTGTTAAGTAATTACATTGGGTAGTGATACTTCAAAGGAGTAAATTTACAGCCATATCTTGTCTTGATTAGAATGTTCAAGTTTAATTTAGCATGCCACTGTTTCCTGCTGGCTGTTCTTCTTCATTAGTAACAAGCTCTCCTTAGAAACTGTTGATATGGAACACATGAAGCCAATTAAATCCGTAATGAAATTTACTTACTTGCAGTTTAAGCACGATGTGGTCTATGATTCATTCAGCAAAAGGTTTCTGCTTACCAAATGAGACCTTTTCATTTGCAATGGAACACTGAAGGACAGAACACCCATTCTGCCAGAGTTACTGGCATATGTCATAGAGAGAACAAATTAGGTGACAAAACCTCTTTTAATAGGGAGCCTTACTTCGCATTTTCAGGCGCTTAAATAAACTGTGATCACCAAGGTTGGAAAAGACCTCCAACACCATCCAGTCCGACTGTTCACCTACCACTAATATTTCCCCATTAAACCATATACAACACCTAAATGTTTCTTGAACATCTCCAGGAACACTGATTCCACCACCTCCCTGGGCAGCCCGTTCCAGCCCCTGACCACTCTTTCAGAGAAGAAATTTTTCCTAACCTCCAACCTGAATCTCCCCTGGCGCAACTTGAGGCCATTCCCTTTAGTCTTACTGCCACTTATACAGGAGAAGAGGCCAACCCCCACCTCACCACACCTCCTTTCAGGTAGTTGTAGAGAGCAATGAGGTCTCATTTGAGCCTCCTCTTCTCCAGACTAAACAATCCCACTTCCCTCAGCTGCTCCTTACAAGACTTGTTTCTGGTCAGTCTTGAGTCACAAGTTAGCATAAGAACACTTGTCAAATACTACTGCAATATACTAAATACATATGTACAGACAGAATGTGTAATACATGTAATGCCAACCAGAGCAATACCAATCACCTGAGAAAGTAAACTAACAATAGAAAGCAGATAAAGAATCTTGTCACTGGGTTTATTCTTGCACAATTTAAAGTCATGATAATGAAATGCAAATAATCAGTTTGATTATCATATTCTGCCAGAAGATATTTATTATTAGTGTAGTTGGTTATCCTTTTGCCTCTTAGGCTGACTGAAATATTGAGTTCCTTGGCAGCCCTTGAGATTTGATCCACTGCTCATACAGCAAATGACCACTTTTTATTGTTGCATCTCCTGGAGCATCTCACTGTGAACCAGAACCTCATTTACATAAACACTTTTAAAACTGCTTTTTAAGGAGAGGGGCGAGCAGTGGAAATTTATAGATGAGGGATAACAAGGAGGTAAAACTGGTTGTGTTATTACAAAAACACACCATACTAACAGGTAAACAATTAATTGAGACAGCAGAAGCCCTACTGTTTGCAAATACTCTCTTTCTGCAAATGGTAGCAGCCTTTCTGATATCCTTGAACTCAGCAGCACATACAGGACTAAAATGAGTTGCATTCTCCAAGTTCAGTTGCAGATTACTAAGTCCCTGTTTCCTCTCTTAGGATCAGTCTATAAGTAACAGAAAAATAATAGAAACCAAAGCACAGGGAGAACATCAGAGAAAAGTGTTTGAATACAAGAAAACTCAAGTTTATATCTGATTAAAAGACAACTTTATTTCAGCCAGAGCGTGACAGGAGACAATGAGAAGCTGATGAGAGGCACAGTAAATAAATAAATAAAAATCACTAGTTTGACTTCAGTGGAAGTTAGGAATACAAATATGTAGGTTGCTTCAAAAGTAATGCCTCCTATTTATTTCCATGGAAACTACAACATATACAAAGAGCATAATAACACTATTTGATAATGAAAATTCTCAGCTACAGAAGAATATTTTTCAACAAAAAAATGCACAGCTGATGGTGATGATTTTTTTTTTTCCAGTAATGAACAAGATCCTGCATGCTGTGCTTATAAAAACTGAACCAGTGGAAGTGATCCACTATTTCACAACAGTTATGATGGTGCCATTGCTAAGATGATGCTGCCCACGCAGTTCATACTACATCCAACTGAAGAGATGGAAGTCAGAAAGCATCAAATCTGGACTATACAGTTGGTATGGTAGGACAGTCCTGCCAAGACTGACAACGTACTCTATGGTCTTCAAATTGGTATAGTTCCTGGTGCTATCATACTGCAAGAGAAACTTTGTTTGCTTCTCTAGCTTGACTTCGGAAGTTCAAGCCCTCATCTTCATCAGCAGTGCAATGTAGTGGTCAGAGTTGATGGTTTGTCAAGGTTCCAGGAAATCCAGAAGTATCTCCTCTTTCCTATTCCAAAAAAAAGTGCACATCACTTTACCCACTTGAGGGCTGCATCTTGAATGGAAACTTTTTCTTCAATGGGAAATTCACATGTCGTCACTCTACGGACTACTGTTTTGACTCCAGCTCATGGTGGTGACATCACATCTCATTACTGGTAATGATACGAACCAAGAAACTATTACCTTCAACCTGGTATTGGTTCAATAGGTTCTGACAAACTTGTACGCAGTGTTCTTTCTGTTCCTGCGAGAACATCTGTGGGATTTACCAGGTGCAAAGTTTGCGATATTCCAACGATGTCACCATCATTTCCAATGCACTGAAGCTGTTATTCAGATCTGTACACAGTTTCCTGGTTGTAATCTGCCAATTTATGAAGATGATCTGATTGAGATGCTCTTCATTTCGTGGTGTAACAGCTATAAAACATGGCTTGTCTTTCACACTGCTGTCACCATTATTGAAATACAGCACCTACTGCTTCACTGTGCTCATATACACTGTTTTGTCTCCATAAATGTTCACCAAGCACCAGTGAATGTCAGTGAGTACACTTTTTTCAGCATGGAGGAATTCAATTCCACATCGGATGCCATTGCGTCAGACTGCCCCTCTGTTGCCATCTGTCACATGGCAACAAAATGTAATGGAATATTGGTGGGAAGGTTCAATCTCTACTGCCATATCAGCAACATCTGGCTCTGGCAGGACAACACAGTAACAAAGGAGGTATTACTTTAAGAGCAGATCTCAGACATGCTAGCACTTATGAATGTTTTTATTAACGGCAAATAGAGATTAAGGCAAAATTCATAACTGTTTCTATCCAGGGAAGTCTTGACCAAAAAGGAATCTGAAGAAAAACAATACCATATCACAAGAGTAATTAGTGAAAAGAATGTATTTCAGGTGATGTCAACCCTTCTTATCTCCTGTGAAAGGTCAGTGACAGACCACAGCTTTTGGAGTTTGTTATGCCTACAACTGAGGCAAGCAAAGAGGCAGCAAAATGAGCTGTATCAGGATATAGCATGCAAGGAGGTAGCATGAAATCAAAGCACCACCAGCAAGCTCCAATAGGGAGCAGAGCAGTTAGTTTATATTAGCGCACTGGTAATAATTACAACAAGCTGATCTCGCTGACCTCTGAGATGCAGCTGAACTGGCATGCATTCTACACCACTGGAAAGAGAAAGGTGTTGTGCACAGTTTATGATTATTTGCACTCAAAAAGGTGCACACCAGATGGTAGTAATTGCCCATAAACTTGGGGATACACAAGATCTTTAAAAGGTTTGATGTAGAAGTTGCTGAATGAATGGGAAGCTGAAAACTGGAAGAGCATTTGATTATTTTTTTTCCCCCCTAAGATGTTTGATACTATAAAGCACTATTACTTTCCAATAGCTTATACAGTCTTGACCTAGCAGGAGACAACACAACTGTCTTCATCGTTCACCCAAAGGCAAGAGCACTTGTCCACTTAAAAATTAGTGGAACGACTAAAACACCACCCAACAAAATGAATTTTACTAAGAACATCCAACAGAATGATTCCTTTTTTTTTTCCCCCCCATTCTTCTCCACAAATTTGTCTATTTTTGTATCTCAGTTCCTGAGAGAAAGCACCCTCTGTCCTAGGCTTCTGTTTTGTAGAACATCCAACTGCTGCTAAGTAAAGACAAACAAGAAAATAACCTTTCAGTTCAGCTGGGGGGCCATTATCAGAGAACTAGTGGATTTATTTTCTCCTACACTATTTATGTAGCATGCCAGCCTCTTATGGAACATTTTTTACCAATAGCCTGGCTCTAAGTTTAAGCAAGTTGTTTTTTCCATTATCATAAGTATCTTCTTTGCTTTCCTGAACAGAGTGTTGCATTATGGGGCCACAGTGAAATTTTCTGGCTATTTATATTCTGGGTGGAAAAAAATCCCTCTCTTTGTTTGTTTGCCTTCATCACTGCTGTGTTGGTTTTTTTTTGTTTTGGTTTTTTGCCTTTTTCTTTTTAATGGTTATACAGAATGCTTTTGCCAGTGAGCCAGTGTTACAGTCTGTGGGGTGTCAGTAATGGATAGCCCTTACTGGTCTGTGTGCTCTTAATCTTTCATCTGAATGCCAAGTTCAGAACACAAGAAGAGTAAACTGGAAATGCTATGGGTCACCAGCACAGGAATGTCTTTCTTTTCTGCAAGCAGTTTGCAAAAACATGATTATTTATATGATTCAATATGCCTTGTTCTTTTTCTTTCTCCTTTTCTTTCATGTTCCATGTTTAAAAACAAAACAAAAAAAAAAAAAAACAAAAAAAAAGAGCTGCAAGAGTCAGCAAACTTGTGCATGCTTCCTGGTCAAGCCACTCAGGTTTCTTATTTCCTACACCTGATACAAAAACCACAATTAACTGCCTAATGGTATCAAATATGCCTTAGGGAGTCTTGCTTGTGCAGATTACCTCAGCACCACACCAGAGAGGCATCACTCTGCAAGTCCTGTGTTTTATGCAGCAGGCCCAGGAAAAAAGTACTATGCTGAAAAACCTTAATCTCTCTAAAAATAACCCTTTCTCAAGCAATGCTAAAAAAAAAAAAAAAAAAAAAAAGGAGAGTAGAGTGGAGCATGGAAAGATGGGCATGCAAAAAATGTTGAAACCCAATGTAAATTGAGCTGGCTGCATCTTCCCTGAAAACATAGCCTGTCCAGAACGCAGGTTTTGACCAAAACTTGCTTCAAATAGATTTCATAAAATCCTGCTGTGAGGTCCTAGTGTTCCATCTTAACAAGTACAATTGTTCCATCTTAACAAGTACAATTTGTGGATCTCTTAGAAACAGAAGATATTTAGTGAAGTTAATTTTGCAAACAGGTGTCACCACATATCATTTTTGAGCCAAGAGAGTGAAGAGAAGTGGAATGCTGAAACTGGTATTCTGCCAGCTTCTCCTTGCTGGCATATCTTTGCCAAAATCACTTAAGCGCAAATGGCACATAAAACAGAAACACCTGTCATTTTTGGTCTGTGTGTATGAGAGCATAAGTACGTGAAACTTCATGAAAATTGTATACTTTCCTGTCCAGAGAATGTAACAAAAAATTTTACAGTGTGGAGCAATATAGCTGGAGTGGATTTTATCAACAGCTCTGCTCAGAAATGCCTAAAAGGGCATTGTTCAACTCTTCTGGGAGGGCACTGGCACCCCTGAACTGACACTCCTGGCCTCCTCCTAGCTGCCTTGTCACTGTCACCTCACCTCTGTTCACACTTACTGAAGGTGATCATCCTATAATGAGGGTAAGAAAGAAAATCTGTCATTTAGGTCATATATACTATTTTTTAGTACTAACCCATCATCTTCTGTCTTCATCAGCATACAGTAAAGCTCTGCTGAGATGCTGAAAGCAATTTTGCAAAGGTTATTCTTGCTCTGACCCAGAACATTCATGTTGTTCTGCAAGTCAGCAGTAGCTCAGGCTTCCTTCACCTTTTTGGTTCACATTATAATAGAATCATAGAATTGCTCAGGTTGGAAAATACCTTAAAGATCATCAGGTCCAACTGCAACCTAACCAAACTACCCTAACTCTAACAGCCCACCACTAAATCATGTCCCTGAGCATCACATCCAAACTGGGATGGTGATTCAGCATCCTTCCCAGGGAGCCTACTCCACTGCTTAACAACCCTTTCCGTAAAGAAGTTTTTCCTGATATCCAACCTAAACCTCCCTTGGCACAACTTGAGGCCATTTCCTCTTGTCCTGTCACCAGTGAGAAGAGACCAACCCCACTCTTGCTGCAATCACCTTTCAGATATTGGAAGAGAGCAACAAGGTCTCCCCTCAGCTTCCTCTTCCCCAGACTAAACAGCCCCAGTTCCTTCAGTCACTCATTGTAGGCATATTCTTCAAGCCCTTCACAAGCCTTGTTGCTTTTCTTTGGACCTCCTCCAGCCCTCAAAAAGGTTTGGTATACGTCTCAAGGAAGTGCTCTCAAGTTCTTTTCTGATTTGAGGTCACCTGACTACAGATGAGAGAATCTTTGAGTTTGATATGATGAGAGGACATTTCCTTATGGAGCTCATGGATGGCACTGTTGCGGTAGTCCTCATTTCCCCCATCCCGTGTTACACTGAGGTGCAGTGACACTGTTCATTTCATGGGTGGCCAATAAAGGATAAACTGTTTCCTCCAATAACCCTGAATTTAGCTAGTACTTGAGAGCAAAGAATTTCTATCTGCAGAACACTGAAGTAAAAGTTTGTGTGGTGGCACTTAAAACACAGAGAACACAATGGCAGAACTCAAATCAAGGGTTTAGAGAAGGGGAGGATTGCAACTCTAAGCAAGAGAAAGGTTATTTTACAGTTCAGCTGTGGGATCTGTCAAGTTGGAGCTAGTTGCCCTTACTCACAGAGAACTGTGATACAGAAGAAAGTACACGAATGAAAGAAAGACTACTATACAACACAAATGTGTGTATCTATGTTCCAAGAATACCTGATGATAAGTTGGAGACATTCACAATGAGTTTGCACCATCTAGATCAGCTACTGAAGTACAGCCAGATTTCCCTGCTAGCCTGCAAACCTGATCTTGTACGCTATACTTATTTTAAACATCTACAGAATTAACAAGTGAAGCCATCTGACTTCAGGCTACCATCTGTCAGGGATTCAAGCTATATGTATGTGTCTAGCTTTCGAAAATGGATGATAATGCCTATGAAAGGAACCTGGAAACGTCAAGCACTTAATAAGCGTCCTTGTAGAATATATCTGTGGCAAAGACACATTCTGATCAGATTCAGAATTCACCTTTGGGCCAAACAGTCAAGCATCATCTAGAATTGCAATAGCTGTGGCCACCCTTTCCATTCATCCAATTCCGTTTCTCAATCATGTTTCTCAATCTTCAGGCTAAACCTGCAGGTCCACAAGTGCCACAGCTGGCAAAGCTGATCTTGAAGAATGATTTCAGGGCTATGCTTACTAGGCCATAAAGACCTCTATAGGTTGCTTCAGACTTACTGGTTTTTGTGATCTAGAACTCACTAATGAGTCACAGTTTGGGTTTTGATGAATGATTTCATGCCTTATAAACTCTCAGCAGCTTGGAAACAGTGTGACTTTTCATGTCTGAAGAGCAGACTGTGAGTTAGATGACAGAAATGTGACCAGGGACTACTTACCACTTGGTTTGGGCTAGTGAGAAATGCCATAATTACTGCCAGGGATTTGTCTCCAGTTAATTTTGACATTTGTATAGTTGCACATGCTGTACTAAGTTTTTACTAATAAGGATGCTTATTGCAATTATGCTACAGTGGGTTTTTTGTTTGTTTTTATGGTGGACCAAAATATGCAGCAGCAGAAGTTTATTAATTGATTTTTAAAGTTAAAGTAAAACGCCCACTTTTCGGAGCCAATATTTCATGTCCCCAGAATAAAGAAGAGATTGTGCTTAGTCCTAATGAATGTAATAGTGGTAGTGGGTTTTTTTGTTTGTTTGTTTTTATGACTCCCCCACTTTTAAAATCTATATATTTTTTCTCCTCACCCAATTGGTGCTCAGCATCAAATCATTCTCTCCCTGGTGCAGGACTTAGCATTTGTTTTTGTGACCTTTCTGTGAGTTAACCAGTTTAGATAAAAATCTTTCATATTACTGTATGAAAATTGCTTGAATAATTACAGTTTTTTTCCTAAAACTAATTTTAAAAAATGTACTGGATCTCAGCAGAAACATCTTCGGAGAACACTATCTCCAGGATTAACTGAACATTCGTCTGTAAATCTTCCTCTTCTACACATTTTCTTGTAGTTCCTTCATTGTCCAAATCGAAGAAAAAGCAATAACTTCATTGTATTCTGGTCTGTTAGTTCAGGAAAAACAAAGAGCCAAATGAAGTCTTTCCATTCTTTGGGTTTCCACAATCAAATATCTGCCAAGTGCACATACAGTTTCTTGGCATGTGCTTACAGCATCCAAGACTTCCAGGTGATCCCTTTATCCAATTACCCACCAATCCAGGCTTGGTTTCTATAATAAACTGGAGGTGTCTTCAGTCTGGCATAGTCACAGGTAAAATGTAATACTATACGAAACATACTATTTCAATCATTTATTAAGCAATACATGTTTCCCAATTTCCTTTTTGGATTGCCACGTAATTTCTGGAATTGAAAAATTATTAAAACTTGGTTTTAGTTTGGTCAAGATTTTCAAAGTTTTATCTTCAGACTCCGCATCTGTGATCTTCATTAGAAGACTTTATTTATAGTCTTAGAGAAATTCAAAAAAACAACAGAAAAGAATACAAATGGCTCTCAGTTTCCACTATGATGTTACTTTCATTCTCATAGATATTCCGCAGCTTACTTTTCTTTCTGTACCAAAGCAGATTTTTCCAAATTTGTTTCAAAGTTGTATTTATAGAGAGGAAAAAAAAAAAAAGCCTTCAAATAGGTGAGTTTTATAATAGGTTAAAAATACATATTTTTCCAATATGTAGTACTGGAAGATTCTAATCTGAAACCATGCTAAAGGATGTGCAGGTGCCAGCAATTAGATTTGTATGGCTGGCCTCTGAAAACTGCCGTTGATTCATTACAGAAGAGCACTGCAGGTCCAAGATTATTCTACATGCTGTTGTCAAAAGTACTGGGAGCAAGAAACTTAAGTAGGGTTCTGTTCCTCATTTTTCTCAAAAAAAGTTCAGGAAGGGCTTATGACTTTTATTTTGCAACTGACTTACAGTAGAGGAAATTCAGCTTTTTATCTCCTTCATTTGACTCATAGATGACACAGAAATACTCAGAAAATATTAATTTTATTTGCCTCTGAACTAGGAATAAAGAAAGGCCTTCTTCCTATATTTAGAACTGAAATTTGATGCCAAGATTTTTTTTATTCTTGGTACATCCCTGCACTTCATTATGAAGTGTTTGAAAACATTTCATCTCTGCTCACAATGCATTTTTCCCCCCCAATAAAACATGGTGATATATTGCAAACAAGGCAAAGACTCCTCAAAATATATTCTTAACCCCACTTTGTGTTTTCATGCATTCTGCTCCACTAGCATAGCCTTTAGAAATAGTAGATTGTGTCTGAAATTCTGGTATGCGTTGGCATAGGCAATGAAAAATGAAATGGTTTAAGATACTCAGACGATCATAGAACTCTAAGGGTCTTCTCCAACCTAAGTGATTCTATGACAAATACAGAAATAGGAATGAATGCTACATGGTCAGGTGAAAAGAATGAAGTTGTTCTTAGTTCACAGAATAGGTAGTAAGTTAAATTGAATAAGGAGAAAGTGAAACTTTGATTGTTCTTACTACAGCTACTGTCATTCATTTTCAACTGGTTAACAAGAAGAGGAACAAAAACCTATTTTAATGCATTCCTCTCTTGAGGAAAAGTGCAAGGTCCTTCAACTGGCTCAGGACGCTCCCCAGCACAGATACAGGTTGGGCAGAGAACGGCTTGAGAGCAGCCCTGAGGAGAAGGATTTGAGAGTGTCAGTTGATGAAAGCATTAACATAAGCAAGCAATTGCGCTTGGAGCCCAGAAGGCCAAACATATCTTGGGTTGCATCAAGAGAAGTGTGACCAGCAGGTCAAGGGAGGAGATTCTGCCCCTCTAGTCTGCTCTCATGAGACTCCCACCTGGAGTTCTTCATCCAGTTCTGGGGCCTCCAACAAAAGAAGGACATGGAGCTGTTGGAACAGGTGCAGAGGAGGGCTGCGAAGATGATCAGGGGACTGGAGCACCTCCCCTGCATGGACACGCTGAGAGAGCTGGGGCTCTTCAGCATGGAGAAGATTCCAGGGAGACCTTATAGAGGCCTTCCAGTACCTGACAAGAGCCTACAGGAAAGCTAGGGAGGGGCATTTTATAAGGGTGGATAGCAACAGGACAAGGGGAAACAGCTTTAAACTGGAAGAGGGTAGATTTAGGCTAGATCTTCAGAAGAAATTCTTTACTGTGAGAGTAGTGAGACACTGGAACAGATTGCCCAGAGATGTGGGTACCCTCTCCTTGGAAACATTTAAGCCTAGGTTGGATGAGGCTGTGAGCAACCTGGTCTCAAAAGTTCCTTTCAACCCAAACCATTCCATAAAAAATTCTCATAGGGCATGTATGCGAACAAGGTAGGAGGAAGGTCTGAAGCAAGGAGAGATAGAAGAAGACAGAAATAGAGGGCTTCAAAGCATTCTGAGTTAGTGAAAAACACTTCTTAAAAGGAAAAAAAAAAAAAAAAAAAAAAATGAAAACCAGGGCAAATACTCGGGGGAAAAAAAGGAAAAGAAAGAAAAGGCAACCACTTACTTACTTGTACATTCCTAACTTGCAAAATAAAACAAAAGAGAACTTTCACAGCTGTTCTGGTACCACTTATCCCATAATGAGAAGGGGAGTTTCACCCTCTAGGCAATACTAATAATGAGACCAAGCAGATTCTGGGCTAAAATCTACAGCTTTAGTCTATTTGTCACAGTTTCTTAATTGAGATGGAGGTCAGCCTCTAAGATCTACACCATTTCCCCTTATTAGAAGTTCTGCCGAAATCAGGTCATCAGACATTTCTGGAGGGGTTTCTGCATACCTCAGTGGCTGCAGACAGCCAGTAACATCTATCCAGGTATTTATGCTATAAAAGGACCATGATGGCCTAGTTCCCAGTTTGAGCTCTGTCCAAGCAAGTTTCTTCCTTTTTTAGCCTCTAGGTAATGGAGATTTCCCTCCCCCCCAAGAGCATTATAAAAGCCTGTATTTTACATCATATTAATCCTTGAAAGAAGAATATTTTCTGAACTAGATTTCCTTGAAAAACATCTTATAGTTTTCCTGATGTTGCAGGGGAGGGAGGAATGGGAGAAAGTTGTAAAATTGTAGCACGATACAGAAAAAAAATAAATAAATAAGCAAACTCTTCTCAGGCCTTTAACTCCCACTTCTCTGTACTTCTTTTTCCCCTTGTGTGAAATTCTCTCCCACTGGTTTAGGGCTCCATGCAAGCAGAACATGCAGTGCATATGTGTAAAACTGTGGTTCACACACCACCACACATACCCACACATGTGGTATAATTATTACCAGGGAGATATTGAAGTCAAGACCTGAAGATTTTAGTACAAAAATAGAAAAAAAAAATATCATAGTTTAGTGTAAGAGTCACTTGGTTTTCTAGCTATTAGAAAACTTAACTGACATACAATGCTTTGCCATCTCACCACTTCAACAACACTGGCTAATACAAAACATTTGAGCTTCCCCATTCCCTAAATTACTCCAGTGAAAACATATTAGTGATTGCCATTTGTATTTTAGATGTAAAGTCCTTCAACTGTTTAGTTAAGCTTCTCTTTGTAAAGGAAATCTTATTTGGCTTTACTGCAGTCTGACATTATTTTTAATTTAAAACGGAATGCTATTTAAATATTAAAAATTAACCTGCTCTTTGGAACAAGATTAAAAGCTTTGAAAACCTGTTCCTTTACGCGAGTCCAGTAAAAAACACAGATTATAACAACTGGAAAAAGTTTAAGCCAGCTTATAACAGCCACCAGTTTCCTGACAAAAACTTCACTGAAATCTACAGTTAATGAAACTTTCATCATGAGATTAAAACTGTACTGTAATGTTAGAGCTCTGAGCAGGCAATTACGCTTTCTTTTAACAACTTTAGGAGTAAGATTGTTCAGAACTTGAGAGTCTATTTTTCACTACAGAGAGGAGATGAACAGTTTATTGTTGTTGAACACATCAGGCTTCGCCTCACCACCACTCACATCCAACCTACTTTCTTAGGCAACACATACAAATAAAGCAACCCAGTTCATATCTCCACTTATTCAAAGTAAGGTTACTAAGGATACCAAGGATCCCAGAGGCACAATATGAAATAGAGCCTCTCACCAGTTTTCAGATAACCCAAGAAAGGCATTAGTCGCAATCCAGTAATAAGAAACAAATAGCTTACCCTGCTCTGAAGATAAAGGCTCACTAGAAACTCTCAGAAGGAAGCAGGCTCTCAGTAGATATGCTTCCCTTTCAGCTGACAGCCCTTAAATGAGATTAGGGAAGGGTGGACCCTGGGTCTACCCCTTCTGGTCACACAGGTGAATTGACTGCACCTGTTGCTCCCTGGGCTGGCCATGCCCCTTCATCAGGTGCTCAATCACTGGTTCAGGCTGTGACTTAACAGTTTCCATACATTCTCCCCCTTCACAGTGTGAAGCAATGGTTAAGCACATTGGGGATAAATTATCCTTTACACTATAGTCCATAATCTTAGCTGCAATGCATATACAATTTGTCTCAATGCTGATATCATTCCTGTCACAACACAGATGCAATTTCATGGCAATGTAAAGAGTTCATAATTGTTGATTGTCCATCTTCCTTCTTGATAAGTGTTCAAAAAGTCTATCATTTAATGTTACTGAATAATAAGATGTCATGATAATTGTTCAGTGGCACCAGAACTCATGCTGCTTCTGCCTCTATTTGTCATCCTGATGGGCCACAGATCTCAGGGGGAATAGAAGAGGTGTTTAATTGGCACAGTAAGGGGCAAATCTGGCCTCCATGGCAGAATTGTCCTGTTCTGAGTCAAAATTTCTGCTTTGACAGGGGCTCGTCCAAGCCTTTTATACCACACTCTTTCACCTAATGTTGACAGTTGAGTAATTATATCAGGTACCAGAACAGGGTTTTCTTATCTGCTGCATATCAGATTAAGGTTGTGGAGTCTCCACATGTCTTTGGGGATATTCAAAACATGGCTGGACAAGACTCTTAGTAAACTGATCCCTGGAAATGTTCAAGGTTGGATGAGCTTTGGGCAACTTGATCTAATGAAAGATGTTCTTGCGCAAACTAAGTAGGATGGAACTAGATGATCTTTAAGGTCCCTTCCAACACAACCATTCTATGAATCTATGATCTAATGGGACTTGTTTTGATTTGAAGATATAGCAAGATGACCTCCAGAGGTCCTTTCCAATCCACATGATCCTGAATCCTTATTTGCCCTCAACTGCATTTCCAAGATTCCCTGCAGGTGTTACTCATTCTGCTAGTCTTGTCTCTCAGATGCAGCAATGTATTCTGTTATACAAGTTCATGTACATGCTGGTCCAGTCTTCAAGTTTCTCAAGGTCAATATGGATAAAAACATTGTCCTTTGATGTGTCACCAACTCCTCCCTGACCTAGTGACACCTGCAAATTTTCTGGACAGTGCTTTCTGTTTTGTTATACAGGTCACTGATAAACAACACTGAAGATCAGCTCCATTATCAACCCTGAAGTACTTTGCTTATTTCCAGCTGCCAGCTAGGCACAAAGCCACTGATTACTGCACTTTAGGTCTGGCAGTCCAGCTAATTTTAAATTCATCTAACAGTCTAATCATCCAGCCCATACATTCGCAACTTCCAAATGAGAGCCCTGGTATTGGAAGCCTTATTAAAAATCATTGACTTTCACCCTGTCATTCCTATAACCAGTCAATAACCAGTCAATTCATTACCAAAGATGATCAGACCAACTGTTTCTGATTACCTCCTTGTGCTGCTTGAGTTTGGAAATGGGTTCCAACAGAAGATCATGCACCATGGTCTTCAGAGGGACTGAGGTGAGCCAGCAGCCAACTGTGTTCCAGATCCTCTTTTTGCCTTTCTTGAATATGACTGTAATGTTCACTTATTCCATTTAGCACTATTCTTTTGTAAACAATACACAGGAATTGTACAATCACAGCAGCCAACAAGGCAGCTACTGCAGCCAA
Source organism: Tragopan temminckii (assembly GCA_028571105.1). Classification (NCBI taxonomy): domain Eukaryota; kingdom Metazoa; phylum Chordata; class Aves; order Galliformes; family Phasianidae; genus Tragopan; species Tragopan temminckii. The sequence goes on along the minus strand of JAOWBP010001760.1, from coordinate 67,267,418 downwards.
ATCTTTCAGCACCTTTAGGTCAGTCCCAGGGCTGTGAATGAGTCCAGCTTAAGTAGTGTCTAACTTGTTCACCCTTTTCTGGTTCTTTTCCAATAGATTCTGTTACTGATAGAGGTCAAGTGGAAGGTTCTTTTGTGATGATCAAGGTAGAAAAGATCCTGGTTACATTGCCTTTTCCACATAATCCACCCTGTGTTGTTTCATTCATCCACAGATTCACGTCTTCCTTACAATTCCTTTATAGCTAGTCCTTCTTTGTCAATTTACTTAAGTTATTTTTAGCTCTTTTAGCTCTGATTTTACCTTAGTGATATTGTTATATTCTTCCTTAGTTGCCTATCTTTGTCGCCAATTTAAACATTTACTGTTTGTATTTAATTCATCAAGAAGCTCCCTCTTAGTTAAGCTGGTCTTGGGCAGAAACTTCCAGTTTCCCTGCACATAAAGGTGACTTGTTCCTGATCACTCTATGAGCTCACTTTCAAAGAGTCATCCAGCTCTTCTGGGCACTCTATCCCCAAATGGCTCTTTACAGAGGATCTTGCTTAGCAATTCCTTAAATAACCAAGTCTGTTCTCAAAAGTCTAGTGCCCTAACTGCAGTTTTCTCTGGAACTTTCTACCAGATCCTAAATCCTTGCACTCCCTTCAACATAAACTGCCATATTTTTCCACACAACTACAATTCTTCATCAGTCCTTCACAGTCTGTGAGCAATAGATCCCAAAGAGAAACATTCCCATCCACCTTTCTGGTCTTTGTTTTGGAAATATGTCACCCTTGCTGTCTCTCTAAGAGCTCCTTGGGTGCTTTGCACAAAGCCACATTGCCCTCACAGCAGTTCTCTGGACAACAGAGGTCACCTGCCTGAAGAATAGAGATTTTTAGTAGTTATCTGAAGGAAGTCTCATCCTTTCCCTCCTATTGACCAAAAAGGGCCAAAATGGGCCTGTAACAGACCCATAAGATACTCCCAGATTCACTTTTGCATCTATTGTTGTCACAGAAGCTCCCAACAGGCACATCTGCCCTGTAGAGATCTATGAAATCAAGGAGATCCTTATTATAAAAGATTACACTCTCTCCTTTTCTTCCCTGAATACAAGCAGTAGCCTGCTTGCTCCATCCCTTCACAGCATATTCTCTGTTCCTTGTGAGCAACTCCTAGTGGGTACTGGCCACTCCCCCATTCTAGCACCTATCACTCCTGATTTTCTGGTTCATCAGCTGGGGTCTCTAGAGGCACCGATGAACCAAGGACACTGAATCTTGCCAGAAACTGATCCCTTGTTTACTCATCAGCAAGGCTACCACTGAACTGTTCTAGTGAGATGTATATTACATGAATTGCATAGTGCCTTTGTCTGAGTTTCATTGTGCTGTATCTCACTGCAATATTCTTGCATATTAGCAGTATTCATTCTAGTGATACGTAAGGCAGTATAGATGAAGGAGGACACTAAAAACATTCTCAGAAAATCAGTTCTTAAAAGATACTTCCTACAAAATACAAAACTGGAAGAAATGGTTGCACAAAGTACAACAATGTCAACGAAGGCATATAAAAGTAGTAATCAATTTCTAGTTTATGTGTAATTATCCTTAGGAGCAAATGGGATTTTTAAAGTGCTCTAAAACATCTGATATTTGCATAAAGTTGCATATCGATCTAAGCTGCAGAGACTCATTAAATCATCCAGCTTCAAAACTTAAAGGAATATTCACCCTAGGACTTGTGTTCTTTGTGCTAAAGTTTAAAGGTTCATAAAAGCAACAGCTGAAGTGATATGCCAGGATCTTGAGTCCTTGGTCTATTAAATTCTACTCCTTTAGGCTGGATGAATATTTTCTTTACTTACATATTTGGTTCCGGTGCTGTGGCTCTTTCAACTGCCAGAATTTTTTGTATTTACATCAAATATTATTCATAACGAAAAAAAGCATTCATATGAGAATCCATATATTGAGTATCTTACAGACCATATCTACTTTTGTTTGCAGCAACTAATGTAATGCTGCTTTTAAGTTGGTTTAAAATACATATCTTTTCCTCTTCCAATTAAATTATCCCTCAGAAGTCCTGAGAACACAATTTGTATGGTGAAAACTTTAAGCCATACTGAAATGCACTGGTTTCCTAAATGTAATGTAAAACATTCATACTTCATTTTCTTCCAGACACATTAAGTTTTTATGACTTCATTTTTGAAAGATTGTTCTTTGCTCCCTCACTCATATTTTTTTTATGTTCTGACACCTTATCCATTTACCAATAAACATACTTACCAATAAGGTGTTTTTTATAATCTCTGTATTTTGAGATCTTTAATTTCTTTTGAGTTCATCTAGAATTCAAACTAATGGCCCAGTCAAATGGAAGTCAACCCAAAGATACATGCTCAATTGTAAGCAAAGTGCATTATTTAACCCTTCCTTTGGACTTAAGAAGACTATAGTACCAGCAGAGCTGTAGTGAGATGTCATTTTTTGTTTTATTTCATTCATTTATTTCAAAAATAGCATTACGATTTCAACCAACATAAATTTACTAGTTACATCAGCCATTCATTTTAGTAGCAAAAAATTAGCTGCCACTCAATTATATGCAAAATCTTTTTAGATTTATAGAAAGCCATTCGTTATTCACCTCCACAGAAAATGAAATGTTATTTTACTTCATATGACAAAACACCGTTTCGTTTCTTATAAATCATAAGCTACTCTCCTTTTAAGAGTTGGCAGAGAGCAACTTCTAATAGAAGCCTTGTCATTTAGCATCATTATGAACCTCATCACACAGCTACTACCCTCATTATGCTTTGATACTCTTGACCACGTGATTTAGAGTCAGCCCCCAGCTTTTAGACGTGAAGTTGTTGCCAGAACAAATAGCGTCAGAAAGCTTTGTTCTTAAAGTCGAAGATCAACAGTCTTTGTATAAGCTGGTTCTAAAGAGAATTTTGCTCCTGCCTCTGCCAACAACGCTCTTTGCGACTCTGGCAAGCCGTGTTCCTTACCTGTAATTTCTGTTTGCCTACTTCCTCTGTATTCTCTTTGTGACAGAGGCGTCTGTGGTGTAAGAGCTGCACCTACACACCTGTTAGATACTGGCCTTTCACACTCCACTTTGGTAAGAGTGATCATTATGTAGTCTTTACTGGAGAAATAATATTTGTCCTTCTTAGGAAATTAGTATTTTGTCCTAGATGTGTTGCAGAAGTATCATCCATCCTTTTTTTTTTTTTTTTTTTTTTGTTTGTGTGTGTGTGGGGGGGAATTGAAGAAATAATCTGACAATTTTACCCAGTGTTCAAGTATGTCTAAGATAAAAGAGTTATGTTAAAGGATCAGGGCTGAGAAATGAATGTGTTTTATCTAAATCCAGAATCTGTCTTCATACAAGCCCATTAAGAGTGGAGTTGGGTTTCTGTCTTTGGATCTTACATGTACCTGGTACACAGAAGTAATTACACACTACACCACCACCACCATCTGCAAAACAGAAATTGTCATATTGGTCTCCTCTTTAAAATATTAATATTAAAATATTAATAATAATAATTAATAAACTTCCAGATATTTCTATTACATACAGAAACGCATAATAAGAAATTGTAAAAAATAAGTGTGATTCTTTGTCGTATCTCTAGTAGGGTCAGCTTCAGAAACTCTTCTAGCTGTCTCCTCACTCAGGTGCATAATATCTTTGCTCTTTGCTCTCTGTGCGTCATGAAACAGGACCTGCTAATCCCCAGTCAGGCAGGAGTTTTACGGAATAAAAACAAGTCGTCTTTCTTTGAGATCCATGTCAAATACAAGGTCCAAATCATAAAAAAACTAAAAAAACTGCATCAATGGATAAATTTAGGCCAGATCTAAATAGACATTTTCCAGTTCCTGACCCCGAACCTTTTCTTAAAACTTGAACTCTGCAAACGAAATTATTTTTAGCTTCAAAATACTTGGCTAATTTTTTTCATTTTGCTTAAGTTTTGTATGCCTTTGTGCTTCCTGTTTCTGGCAACAACCATGACTGAGAATGCCAAAGTGCTCTATTCAAATCACATGCTTGGCCAAATGAAAAGGGGAAAATACTCAAAATCATGCAAGGCAGTCTTTTCTCATGAGTCTTCTGTTCTCATGAACTTTGTAGGCCAATTTTGGAAATGAAAGTTTATAATTTAAGACACATCAGATAAGGAAACAAACTTCTGGGATTCACTCATTTCTCACTAATATTCCACTTCCTTCTAGAGACAAAGCAGATCTGAAGGGAGAAGGAAACAACAAAAAAGGGCCAAAAGTCCAGAAATTAAAAAAAGAAAATGGAATAAAAAGATTCCTGAGCAGACTCAAAGTCCTGGCAAAATAAAATAAAATAAAAACAAAAAATGGTAATAGGAGGAACGGAGCTGTTACTCAGAAGGCAAATTACATAAGGGAGAAAGAATTACGATAATAGACATCTATGTGGATGATCATTTGTACTTTGCCTTTAGCAAAATAGCTAAATACATGAATAGCTACCTTAGTTTGTACACCTATGTTTAGACAGAAAAAGCTGAGGGAAATGTTACCTAAAACATTTATTGTTTTCGTTATGCTTTTTTATGCTGTGGTATTTATTTTTTCTGCAACCATATAGGTAGTATTTCAGGATCCTAATTTTTACGCACAAACATTTTATGGAATATATATAATATACCTCAATAATTGTGATCTGCTCCCAGCAAATCTCTTAGTTATGATAAAAATTTTTATTACAACTTCTAGATAAACACTGTAAATTCAAGTATTGTATTATAACATAATGGAACATAGTTGCAGATTAATCCAGTGCAGGAAAACAGAAAAAATATATATATTCAGATTAGTATACTTCACTTATACTGACACATCTATTTACCCATGCACTGCAGTGTGTTGCTGTGAACTCACATAATGCCCTGCACACTTCTGTAGTTATTTCAAGTTGCTTGATATAAAGAGCCTTATACATTTCCCCATGGTTGGAACTTGGAATTACAGACACTTCAATCACATGGTTCTTATGTCAACTGATGAAATGATTCTAATATTTTCGATTTTCACAGCACTGCACAACTTCTAGTCACATGACTTTCATCACTTTTAGTGGATATCAGGAAGTTAAATCTCACAAATCAGTTTCAAAATGCTCTCCTTTAAAGTGCTATTGTTAATTATGTTCATGATACCTGCTGGGATTCTTTGCAGTGCTTTCTTAGACTCACAGATAGTTTTGATTTCTATGGATGATGCTAAGCTCTGTTCTTCTCATCAGACACTAACTTTATTTTCTTTGCTGTAGTCACAAGCCCTCAAAATCTGTATTTTTTTTTTTTTACTAAAAAAACCTCTTTTTATGACTAGATTGATACTATTTTAGTTAGTGTTTGGTGCAAATACATTTCATGTTTTATCCTTCTGTTCTGAAAACGATGAAAAATAGCTATTAATGAAGGAAAACAGTAGCAATCTAGTATATGCACTATATGCACTTTCATCTCTCTATGATATATATGGTATATGATATGATACGTGATGATATATTAAATATATAAAGAGCAATAGAGAGACATTTGTAAATATTTCATATGAATATAACTATAGGTAGAAAGATGTATCAATAATATATACTACTCAAATCTTATGGAAATTAAATCTGCTCTTCTCTTAAATTTGACTCTAGGCAACCACAAAAAATGTAACTCCCTGCCTCTCAGCACTGGCTGTAATTCTTAATATTTACACTGAGTAGTACAGGAAAGGCTCAGACATGATAGCTGAGAGTACTCCATGGTTACTGGGAAAAAGTAAATGGCACTATCTGCCTCATATATCACCCTGTCTATAAGCAACCACTTCTAACATGAGACTCCCTCCACACATTTCTTGAAAGAATGATCTTCTGTTCTGAGAAACAAGATCATCTCCAGCCTATGAATAACAGAATCAGTCACAGAATGGTTTGGTTTGGAAGGGTCCTCAACTTATAGCAATTTGCCTAGGACTGCACAGTGGCACAAAAATGCCCCTAAAATTAGCCAGCAAGTTCTTATGCTAGCATTATTATGGTTTCTCTTTAACAAAGAGCAACAGAAATTATTTTTCCAAGAGATTAACTTATGGAATTTCCTGATATCACTCTCATTTGCCATCACTCTTTCCTTTAGATATTACTGAAATAGGTATACCACCTTCCCAAACTGGTGAGCTGATATCAAAAGTGTTGTCCTCAAGTGTATGGATCCACACATTCATCTCTTTTTTTCCTAAGCCTTATCAATAACTTTTGTATGAATGAACAGGAGAACATTACAATCATCAGTTAATACATGAAATATTTCTTCTCCAGTGTAATAACCTTCTTCTGCAATCCCTAAAGATAAATAAATAAATAAATAAATAAATAAATAAATAAATAAATAAATAAATAAATGAAAATAAGCAAGCAAACAACTTTGCATTACTTTTTGGAATTCACAGAAATGGTCCTAGAGGCTTGGGGAGAAGTGGCTGGAAAGCTGCCTGATAGAAAAGGACCTTGGTATACTAACGGACAGTCGGCTGAATATGCCCAGGTGGCCAAGAAGGCCAATGGTATCCTGGCTTGTGTCAGGAATGGTGTGGTGAGCAGGACTAGGGAAGTCATCCTGCCCCTGTACTCGGCACTGGTGAGGCCTCACCTCAAGTACTGTGTTCAGTTTTGGGCACCTCAGTACAGAAAGGACATTGAGGTGCTGGAGCAGGTCCAAAGAAGGGCAACAAGGCTTGTGAAGGCCTTGGAGAATATGCCCTACGAGGAGAGACTGAAGGAACTGGGGCTGTTTAGTCTGGAGAAAAGGAGGCTGAGGGAAGACCTTATTGTTCTCTTCTAATACCTGAAAGCTGCCTACAGTGAGAGGGGGGGTTGGTCTCTTCTCGCTGGTGACAGGTCACAGGATGAGGGGAAATGGCCTCAAGTTGCGCCAGGGTAAATTTAGATTGGATATCAGGAAAAACCTCTTTACAGAAAGTGTTGGTAAGCACTGGAATAGGGTCCCCAGGGAGATGATTGAGTCACCATCCCTGGATGTGTTTAAAAACTCTTTGGATGTGGTGCTCAGGGACATGATTTAGTGGAGGGTTGTTAAAGTTAGGGTAGTTTGGTTAGGTTGTGGTTGGACTTTAAGGTCTTTTCCAACCTGAGCAATTCTGTGATTCCATGATTCTATGACGCTATGATTTTTAGAGATACCAGAGTAGTGTTGCAGAAATAGAAGATATTGCATGAGATCTAATCCCAACAGGGTCTTTATCTTCTCGTATCAATGTAATAAAACTCACAGTAAGAAAAATCTTTTCTTGAGCAGGTTCCCTTTTAGCCTGACATAAACCTGTGCACTTTCTTTTAAAAAAGGCATTTTACTTTCTGAGTACCCAAAGACAGATTCACTCCCTTAGAAGCCAGGAACCACAGCACACAAGGTGCTCAGGTAGTCAACAGGAAAAACAAGCCTACCCTGGTCCAGTTCTCCAACTCACCTCTCATGTGCATGGCAAGGGATTTGTAGGAGGAGGCTTCCCTAAACATCTGTTTTTGCCGTGAACCAGAGTTAGGAAAAGTTATTCCTTCCCTTAATTACTTCAGCTTTATGCCTAATGCTGGATGGGATGAATCCAGACCCTGCTGACTCTGAAAGGATCACGAGCCAGCCACTGCTTTGAGGTGCATCTGTCTGTGCTTACCGGGAGAATGCCAAAAATAGCAGTCTGGATCTCTACAGTCTGCGTTCTAAAAACATAGACCAAAAAACAGTAAGTTTTGAAGTCAGAATGAGCCAACAGATGAGACAGATTAAAATAAAAGATTAGAAAATAAAGCTGCCCTTTGGCAAGTAGGTCCTTTTCACCAGTCTCTTCTCTGGCCAATAGCTTTCTCCTAGTTCCCCAGGTTGCAGCAAACTCTGGGAGGCCTTCATGGGGTCCACTGGAAGGTCTTCTTCCAGTCACCTAAAGGACATGATTTATCTATCTGTTCTCTAAGCCTTCAGTAAAAGTTCCCACGTCTAAACACAGCAGGATCTTGTCTGCTGCCTCCCTCGTATTCTCAGAGTGGCAGACCCATCTTCTACTCCAGGTGCTACTTTCAGATGTCCATGCCTACATACTCAAAAAGAAATTTCCTCCTCCCAGAAGCTTCATCTAATCAAGAGCATGGCATAAGGGATAAAGAAAGCAGAGGTCTCCCTTTTTCTAGCAGAAAAAAAAAAAACAACAACATACAGTACAACTACACCAAGTAGAAAGAACATAAAACAGATGGTCTATTTCATTGCCTCTGTAAAACGCCATGTTCATTCTCATAGCTGAGGAATGCTTCTTGTGAGCAAGGCAATCGTTTGAATTTCCAGAGAACCTGCAGAGTTGTCTAGTACCTCATTTGCCCTTCAATATGAATTAAAATTTCTTCATGTTGAAGCTTATCAGCAAAGGCAAAGGTTCTGGTATCACCAGCTGGAGCTGAGGATAACCTTTCTTTTCTCTTCATCATTCATGCATTATTACTAGCAAGTATTTAGCAGGACTTAAAGAACAATTTAAAAATAAGGAAGAAGGCGTTAAGTGTTCTACTTCCTTCTCGGTCTTTTTTGCATCCTGTTTTCTGACAGGTATTTGAAATAAGATCAACCAGAGAAAAGGAATTATTTGGATTCAACTTGATTATTGCATGCAGAAAATACGGTGAGTTACCTATTGGATGTTAATATCCTGTTCTGGATTTTGTTCAGTCAAGACTCAATCTTTTTCCACACTTTTTGACTCTGGCCATGAGCAGACTGTCAAATGCAGTTTATGTGTTCAAGGCTTCCAAAGAAAAGGGATCAGTCTCCTGTTTTTTTCATAATTTAGAGTTCGTATTAGTTTCATAATGGTAAACTTTGATATTGCAGACAAGTGAACATTTGAAGTCACCTGGTTGCATAAACATGATAAATTCTGCACAAACATATTCATTCACTTCCTTCCTGCTCTTTCTACTTCATTTTTTCTTATTTTCAGAGATTCCAGCTCTGTTGTCTGAGAAAAATCTTTCCTCCCCCTCCAAACCTGACTTTTTTCTGGATAGTGTTTTCTGTTTACTTGCTTTTGACAAATGCTCACAGGCACTCTTCTGGCTTCTCTAAACTCAGTTGAAAAGCTCTTAGTCTTTTATACCACAATCATGCACTTCTATATATCTGTATATATCACTTATATTTAATGCCTCTTTTTACTTTAGCATCTCTTGTCATACATGCATTTAGACTTAAATTAAGGAATTTATTTTTCTTATTTCTGATGACAAACTGCAGTTCTTCTTATGATTATCAGCTTTAATTTAAGGCAGATTTCTCATATACTATATCTGGTCATAAATCAAAGTCAGTGGGTGTTTACAAAATGAATCAGTTCATGCATAGGAATTCAAGAAGATCATTTTATTTTAAATTTCAGGAATGATTACAAAATGCTGCAAATAAATATGCATAAAGAAGTGGCCAACATCCCCATGATCCTCTCTGATTTCTGCAGCATTCCACAGGCTCCCTTCCTAATCAAATAGGATGCCTTTTTTTTTTTCCCCTGGCTCCAACAATATTGTTGGAGGGCGCTCCAACAATAAATCTAGATCTATCTAGTCCTTGATTCAACTGCACACGTTAGGCCTTTTGAGTGTCCAGGAATCAATATGATATCCACAGGGAACTAGATATAAGGCCTATGAGTAGCTTTTACAAGACAGAAAAGATGGTCTATGATATCTCAGAAGATATTGCCTAAATACAGAAAGGCTACATTCAGCTGTCTTAATCACAAATTGAATTCTACTTCTTCTTCTCTCTTCAGTTGCACAAGACTATTGCTGTCTCTGGCTTTGTCTGACATTTGGTCACCACATTCAACAAATGCTGTACCTATCAAATTTGTCAGCCTTCTGTTACAATGAAATAGCAGTGAAATGGTAGTTTGATCACTCCAAGGCACTTAAGACTTCTGCATGATATAGTATGAAGCTCCTATTGGAGGCCTCATTACCTGAAATCCAAGCTCTATTTCTAAAATGTTTACAACTGAAAAGATTTTCCAGTGGAAGCAACAACACAACAAAGTAAGCTGAAGTAAGAACTAAGAAAGCTTGCTACTTCTTCTCTTCTAGGAATCACGGAATTCATTCTCAAAAAGGAAAAGCCTTTCTCAAAAAGGAAAGAAAGAATCCTTTCACAGCTCGATTACTGAGATCTCATTTGCGATGATCCAGTTGACTGCTCATTTATCGGCTTAATATGGTGCTTATCTCAGTGTTCCCCATTAACCCAAGATTGACCCAAGAACAAATTAACCTGAAGTGACTGTTTAATTACACAGTTAAGATATGTAATTACTTTAAAGTTACTACAGAGAGTACAGTTTCTCTTCTCAGACATAATCAAGAAGTTTTTCATCTGATTAGCTATTGTTGGCTAAAAACTGAAAGAAAATACAGCACTTGCACTTCATAGCACAGTAACTACATAATGCACTATGCATTCATTGCTAGTTGCTATAATTAGTCATAATCATTAATGAAGGGGTAAACAAGTAACAATTTCACATACCCTTTCTCTTCTTCCTTGGTGAGTCTGTCTATCTGCTTTTTGTATCATGCTGTTCTGCATGTCTGATTTTTTTCTTTGACACTGTCATGACCCATTGTTCCTCAGCCTAATTGAGGACCAAGGTTCTTCACTTCTAGTGCAAGGAACTTTTCCTCCAGTGTTTCATTTGCCTCAGCAATTCAATGACCATTACTTCTGCAGATTTTTCCCTATGATGAACTCTGCTTACAGGAAGATATTTTATATTCCCTGTAAAGCATCATGCTGACATCTGACAATGAATTATTACTTGCTTAATCATTGCAAGTCATTCCCAGTTGACAGTGAACAGGACTACATAGCATAAATACTATTAGCAGTTGTGCAACAAGAGCAACATAGTGTATGAGTCTTGCTGTTGTTGAACAGAAAGCCTGTGCCTTTACTCATGATGGTGCCCTTTTACTGCCTATTTGCTCCTAACAGTTCAAAAGGTTTGGCTGGCAAGTTACATACAGTAAAATAAATGTCCAATGTCCCTAAGGGGTTTTCTCAGAAGACACCCTTCCTCTTTCTGTGTCTTGGCTCTGTGTAAGAGCTGTGTGAATAGGATTGTAATATATCCTAACAGTTTCTTGAGATTTGCGTTGTAGATCACTCAAAAGGCTGCAGAGGGATTTGAACTTTACTGCTCATACTGTCTATTCTGAATCCTTTTAGTCTCCAGGTGTGACGACCATGTAAGTTAAATTCAGTCCTGTTATTAAAATTAAATTCCTGTCAGTGGAAGCTAATCATGCTTCAGTTTACACTGTGAAGGTCTTATTCATCTTCAAAGTCTCAGGGGCCATTAACCATTTGTATAACTGCTCATGTTTCACTTCGGAAACATGTGATCTTTGGAAGGTCTGACTGACCTACTGATCCGTTCTTACCATAGTTTTCAAACAATTACAAGGTTTTCTCATCTAGGAACATTCTTATTTATTTAAGTTAAACACGCAGGGTCTGGGGCAAATGGAAGGAAAAGGTATGCCAGAGTCTTGCAAAGGCACTGTGCAACAGCACTTAAATCACACACCAGACAATCTGTGATGCACTATTCCTGTTTTAAAATATTAAAGCTGAATCTAACTTTTATAAGACTACTTTCTAGACAAGGTAATAATAGCGTGTAGTAGCAGAGCAACTTCTCTACAGAATCTAGAGTGTTTCGCTGGTTTTTCTGGCACAGGTTCTGTGAAACCTAGCTCATGATTTATGTAAAACTTATCTACCTGCTACAAAAGGAATAGACCATACTGTCCAGTCTTTCACATCTCCTTACTGTGGGGATGCAATACATTGCAATACATCTCTATGTATCCTAAAGCTTGAAGCACATACACAAGAAAGGCAAGAGTTGGCAGTAGCTTCTCAGGAAAGAATTTTTGATGGTCCCTAAACTATGCTTTGTTGATGAAGGAAACTAAAAAAAAAACCAAACTCATCTGGGTAGAGAAACAGATGTATTATCTGCAAAGGACATGATCAAAAAAAAAAAAAAAATCATTTTCACATTCTTACGATGACAAGAGTTTAACTGGAGTACTTCGTCTTAAAATGTTGCCATGCAAGAAATGTGTGGGTCAATTAGGGACAGTCCAGATGAGAGCATGAAAACTCTAGAAGAGGCTAACCTAGAGGAAGAAAATTTGAAAGACACTTCAAAATTTATGCGGTGTAGAAGAAAGCAAGGAGAAACAAGGATCTTTCTTCAGCCACTAAAAGCAAACAGCCTCTTTTTAAGTGTTTCCATAATGATTCGAGAACAAATGACCTAGAACAAATGATAGGAAGTAAGGATTTTGGCTTCCTTTATGCTATTCCTAGTAATAGATCCTGTCTAGCTGACTTTAAAATTGACATTATTTTTCAGATTCTGCCCTGGATTAAAGGACAATGAATTTAGGAATTAATCTTCCACTGCTGTTCTGTTTCTTTATAAATAGAATAATCTGCCAACAGCTACATTTAACTCCTTGACAAGTGAAGGAGACATCACTCTTCAAAAATGTTGTTGCTTATTGCTTGGCTTTTGATGGCTTTATTGTTATCCAGTTAGTTAATGTGTGATGTTTTTTCCATTAATTTTGTTCACATCAAGCCAGTAAGGAACAGCACTAGTGCCAGAATACAGTAATAATGCAATTTCTGCTCATGGAATTTTGTTGAGGGAGGACTTTGAATGTTTTTCCAAGGTCAATAGGTCTGCATATATGTGTGTGTACATGTCATTGATATCCAGTGGGAAGAAAGAGGCATTTCTAAACACATAATTTTCTAAAAATACCTTTGAGCTAGGTGATCTGAGATGTCCAGATTGCTACAAGCATGGAAGCTTTAATTCTAGGCTTGAAATACATTCCGTCAGTCTGATCCCAAATCACGTGGGCACTAAACAGCTAAAAATTTTAAACCAGAACATTCATTTTCTCACAGACACTTCTAGATTAGAATAACACCTTGTATGCCAGAGCCTTCATGTATATTGTTTTATTTTGAATCCTTTTTGGAGCAAGCACACTGTAGAATGGGCCCCTTCCCACTGAGATTTTAAGATACTGTTATTATGGCTAAGAAGGTATATTAACTACCTCCCTTACACTCACATCTGACACTGTTCCTGTGTCTTTTCTTAAATCCCTAAGTTTCAGTGCTACCTCTGTAAGACAATGAGCTATAGACATCAAATGTGTAAAGGATTTCTATTTGAACCTGAATAATTGTAACAATAGTAAAGGAAAATCCTCCCTTGAGATCAGTGACTACTCAGAACATACTGAAAAATCTGAATGAAGATCAGAGGTGTCAGTTCTTCTGTTGAAATGCAATGGTAATTTAGTGGGCGTGAGAAGAGGGGCAAAAGTTAGATGCATCAAAATTATGCAAGCTGGCCACAATAGGGAAAAAAAAAAAGACCATAATGTAGCTTCTTCCTAGGATACTTTATTTGTCTTATGATCAAAGCCAATGTCAAAGGAGTGCCTGAAGAAAATGTCTTTTAACAACTCAGTTCATAGAAGTACAATAATTTACATGTGCATAGGCCGAAAATTCAGAGCAGTTTACCCTAATCAAAACCTTAATGTAGTTCAGTCTTTACAGACTTTTTGTTTATATGGGAAAAGTAGTAATATAATGGATAGTAGTAATTTTGGCAGTGGGGAAATGATGAAAATAGTCCCAAAAACCAAACATTTGAAAAATGCTTGTTAGCGCTCTGCTTTGATTACCTTTTCTTTTCTTCCTTTGGTTTGTTTTCAGTCATTAGTCTCTGCCAATCACCCTACAAGCCTTTCATGCTTTTCACTGAGCCGAGTATATCCCCAGGATATTCATGCTAAGTCTGTTTCTATTTAAAAAAAATTTGCTCATCATATATCTGCGTTAACTACAGATGTACATGCAGTGGACTGTGGCAAGAAAGATAAAATGTATTTAATTTCCTCAATTAGCACTACACAAATTGCTAGTGTAAGGAGCTTGTCTCAGTTTTCCACACATAAGCATGTGATATCCTTTGAGATCCTCTGAAGAGCTCTACCTGCCCTCCAGCAGCTGGTCTCAAAGGTCATGATCTCTTCTATCTTGGATTTGTAAACATAAATAAGTAGAATTGTTGTAGCCAGCCAAAGATAACTGAAACACTGACAACAGCATGCCTACATTAGGGTGAAGAAAGCTGTTCTCTGCACACAGCTCATCGATTAGCTAGGCACATCTGGGATATCCTGAGAAAGTACACCTTGTAAGGCAAGAAAGAAAAAAGTTAGTCTTTGATATAGAGCAACAGACCAAAAGCAAAGTCTGAAATTACTTAACCAATAATGGATGCCTAAAAAATGAAGACAGGAGAAATTCTGTGCAGGTACTGAGTGGCAGGCTGCAGGAATACAAGAAATACTATTCAGAGCAGCAGTTGTGAAGCAAGATAAACAGCATGAGAAAGCAACACTGAGAACCAAGGACATTTCCAGAAGAGAAAAGCAAAAGGAATGGCCCATGGCTCTGGATAAGCACATGTAAGCATGGTTGAGGAGTGTTTGAACATCATATGATTCTATGATTCTATCTCATAGCTCCTCATCCAGACGCCTCTTGAACACTGCCAGGGACGGTGACTCCACCACCTCCCTGGGCAGGCCATTCCAATGTCTGACCACTCCCTGAGAGAAAAAGTTTTTCCTCATGTCCAACCTAAACCTTCTCTGATACAACTTGTGGCCATTTCCCCGGGTCCTGTTTGTTGCCTGAGAGAAGAGGCCAAACCCCTCTCCACCACAACCTCCCTTCAGGAAGTTGTAGAGTGCAATGAGGTCTCCCCTGAGCCTCCTCTTCTCCAGACTAAACAAT
>JAOWBP010001760.1:67228240-67240692 GCA_028571105.1 Tragopan temminckii | reverse complement strand
ATTTTTCTCATTATTTAGGTTTTCATACTCTTTCTCTCTCCTTAAAAGGATAGCTTCTTACCCAAAGTAAATTTTCACACTTGTGGTTTTGGGATATCTTATAGAATAAAATGTAAAACCCGATTTTCAATATTCTTCCCTATTTTAAGAACTCAGTCAGTTATGCTGTAAGCACCACTATAAAATGTGAGCAGCCCATATAACATTCTACTCTCTGTAAATCTTATTTGTTGGTGCTTTATAGATTCTTTCTACACAATGTACAGAACAAAAATTTAGAACTACACCTACCCTGTCTTACTGATGTGGAGTCTCCTCATTAGTGGATATGTCTTAGTCGATATTTGCATCAGTGAAGCTTGGGGATGTTGGTGTTAGGATGCTGGCATCTGTTTTGACTGCCCAGATGATCTCACAGCCACTTTATAACTATTTCAGATGTGTTTTCTCTCTCTGTAATGCACTCTGTTTCAATCTGTGTAACTACATCTCTACAGTTCATATTAAACTAAAGTCAACCAAATTCAGCAACCCCAAATTTCTGCTCTTCATAATCTGAAGAGAATTTCCGTGTGTGATTTATGTTGAGGACATGGGTGATGCTTAGACCCCGAGCTACCACTTTGGTCACTCATACAAAGGGGAACTGGGCAATCAAGCCATTCTTGACCAAACCTCTGATAAAAGGCAGGGTTGTACAGGCAGCAACATTTCACCTTCCCACCCAGGTACTGATCACAATTCTGTGTCAGAGAGAGAAGTATTCCAGGCAGGATTACATCATCCTGTAGAAATTGAATGTCCAGGAATAGGTCCAAAACATCTGGCTATCCTCAATAGTATCCCCAAGGTCATAAAAGAGTTCACTAGCTGTAGCAGGGCAATAGGCAGGATATGCATTGTCTGGCACACGGCACATATGGCTGCATGAATCACAGTGATACTCAATCATACTCTTAAGTCTCTGTTAATCATCACGAAAGATTAATTGCACTGTAATAGATTACACTGGTGGAGTACCTGACACCTGTTTCTGGAACCAGGATGATTTCAGCACCATCAGTACACCTTTATTTCAATACAAACCTCTCCAACTACGAGTTCTTCACTTTTAAGTGCTTAGTTAAAATATTCCTGGCAGATACCTGTTTAACCAATCCTTAATAGCCCCTAACAATGTAGACAAGTATTACACAACATTTTTAGGCAATCTATCGTGGTATTTCACTGTCTTTACAAAGTTTTTCCTAATGTCTCGCCTAAATCTCCTTGCTGTGGTTTAAGCCAACTGTTTCTTACACTACCCACTACTGACAAACTACCTTCAACTATGTGGTAGCTTTTAAATATTTGAAGAGTGTAATCATGTCTCCCATCAACCTTCTCTTCTCTAGATCAGATAACTGCGATATTTACATATTTCCTCAACCATTGTATTTTCTAGGCTCTGACTATTCTGTGTTCTCTTTCAAACTGATCTATACCTTTCTTAAAGTGTAGTTCTATAACTGGAGACAGTTCTTCTGCTAATGTGGTGTTAATGCTAAATTCAGCAGAAATTTTTTGTATGTCTTACAACAGACTCTTAACGCAGTCCAGCATTTGGATTGCCTTCTTTGCTACATGCTGTGATACTGTGATCTAGCTACGATCCACTACTACCTTAGGATCCTTCTTGGCAACCAGTTGTTTTCTATCTTGTGCTTATGAAGCTGATAATTCTTGGCTAAATTTAGAGCTCTTTAACTGTCTTTATTGAATCACATTCTCCTTGTCTCTTATCACCAACAATTTGTTGACTGCAAATGTAATAAAGATTTTTTTCTTCCATCATTTGTGCCACTGATGAAAATGTTGACCAGAGCCAGAAACGCTGTGTAGTCCTGGACACAGGACAAAACTTCCTTCTTTATTTAAATGGGTTTACAGTCAGCTTCTTTCACTGTCTTTCAAGGTTAAAGCACTTGTGTGGGTAGGAAGTATATTGTCTGAATTGACTATACTATTAGTAGTAAACCATATATACTCTCCTAGGCAGAATTTTCTTTTGTACTTGCTTAGAGTTACATCTTAGCATCATGACCTCTGAACTAAAACTTACAATTCTTAGATGCATTCATAAGATTTGCATGCCATACTGGCTGAAAAGTTTTTCCTGTGAGCACTTTTGAGATATTTAAATTTCATATTTTCAAATTTAAAAAAATCCAAGATCAAATGGAATTCAGGTAGGAGCTTTATGAAAAACTGATTTATAACTTTCTAAGAACAGCTGTAAGAAAGCATAGGAAAAAAATATTTGGAACTGACCATTTCATTGGATATACAGTCTCCTTCATCTTTTGTTTAAATAATGCCCACAATGTTTTTTGACACTATGTGTCTCCTAGTTTCTCTCTGCTTTCTAGATGAATATACATTTTCATCCCCTGAATTATATGAAACAAAATTTCCTAACATAGGTTTTTTTCTACATTTACGTACTGCACCACATCATGAAACCTTCCCAATCATTCTGGTCCTTCACTGTTTCCTCTTCCAGCCTGTCAGTGAGTCAGAATTTGATCTAAATAATAATAATAGGAATCTTTTTTTTTCAAGATAATATTACAAATTTGCCTAGCTCATAGTAACAGAGACAACTGCACTTGTGAGAAGCTGGCACTCTCAAGAAGATAAATGCAGCTCTGAAGCAAACGAACAGCCACAAAAAGTGCATATCAAACTAGCAGAGGATAATCCTAAAGCATAATCAGCAGCTCAGACTACAACAATAGCAAGCTTCATGATAAAACAAGATGCTAAATGCGTCAAACTCAAGTTTATGTCTCGGAAGACTAGAAGTCTAAGCTTTTCATGTTACTGAAAGAAAAGATTTACCAT
This sequence comes from Tragopan temminckii, assembly GCA_028571105.1. NCBI lineage: Eukaryota > Metazoa > Chordata > Aves > Galliformes > Phasianidae > Tragopan > Tragopan temminckii. The sequence goes on along the minus strand of JAOWBP010001760.1, from coordinate 67,237,809 downwards.
GATCTGATAAGCAAATAGGATAGGTAGCTTGCAATTCAGCATGTAGATGTCAGCCAAATCATGATAAGAAGACAAAAGAGACATGATACTCAACAGTACATGAAAGCATAAACAGAGCTTTTCCCTAGCATATGAATTTGTTGCTGAAAAATTCAGAAAAGAAAGGAAGTTATTAAATAGCTAATGACTCCTTCCAGTCTTCGCAGCTTGACAAGGAATCCATAGTGAGATGAACCACAGAGGAGTGCAAAGAACCCTGGAACTGACTACAAATATATTTTATTGGCCTCAAGCAGCATAAGAAGAGAGGAATGCCAAACAGGTGAAAACTTTTTTTCAGAAGAAACAATGAGGTGGCTGCCAAGCCACTTCCACAAGAGAAAGCAAAAGTGAAATTGCTGAAGGATTTTTGTACAGGTGCAATAACCCCAGAGGTGATAGCTAATGTTCAAAAATGACAGCAAATTCTTTTCCTGATTAAAATTTGCAACCTTAGATAGAGAATTTGGGGAAATCAAGAGCATGCTTCAAAATTAGGAAAAAAAGAATAGAGATACGTGAATAGGGATATTTTTTGAAATATATACATCTGTGACACTTTGTGTGAATTTGTTGGTTCATACCACAGAGTCCAAGACAGTCAGTACGGACAAACATGCTGGTTACCAGAAAGGAGTGACTGCTTAATGTAAATCATTTGAGGAACTTTGAGCATTCTTCAGACTACCTCCTGCACCTACAATGAAGTGGAAAACAATTGGAATTTAAATTCAGGAGAGTATTAGCTACCAACCAAGGCTGTCTTACATTTTCTTAGATTATCTTACAGATCTTACATTTCAGACTGAAATGGTCTCCAGAAGCTGAAATACAGGAACAGGTGTTCTAAAATTTTAAGCCCATACATGAAAAGTTATTTAAAAGCTTTATGTTGCCTTCATTTCTAGGAAAATTCTTTATGCATCAGAATACTCTGCAGCACAGTCTATGAAGACCTTGAGGTAGGGTAGAATCTCCATCTCCATCTCAGTTGCAGAAAGAAACAGAGAGTATATTCAATAAGCAGAGAAGCAAAATGAAATCAAAGAGCAACTCTTGATAATATTTTCTGGGAAGGCCTAGGTGTATAAGACATCAGCTTTGTATCAAAGTGTCAGTAAGGAAAATTCAAGAACACTATCTATGAGAGAAACCGGGAGAGTATTGCTTTACAAAGTCATACTGTGCTTGAGACTCATACTCAAATCTTATGCCATAATTTACAATGGAATTGATATTTAACACAAATACTGGCCCAGCTTATTTTCTTCCTTGCATCCCGTGATTTCTTGGTAGCCACAAACTTCAAAGGGAAAATATAATTTGGTTTCTTTATTGCTGGTGATGTCTTCTTTCTAAGACATTGCTGAGCTTAACAATTTCTGCCTCACAGCAAACTATATTTAGCCGTTAGCAGAAAATATCTGTGCCAAATAAGACATAAATAATAGGAAGTCAACAGAAAGACTATTTCATTTATACAGAAGAGTTCTGAATAGATAAAATATTGTCTTCCTAGAAACATTTATATGCAATGCATGTTGTGTTTCCGTTCTTTGTTTATAATTCTGTTCCTGATCTCAGTTAATGTTGTGGTCATGAAGACCATTTATTCAGGCTTATGTGGAGTTTTATGTTGCCTGCTAAGTTCTTTTCTTTATTTTTTTCTATAGTTTACTTTGAAATACACTCCACAAAACTTTATGTCTCTAGAGAAATACAAAAGCAGAAAATATACAGATTTTTCAAAAAAAAAGTTACTATCTAAGGTAGTATTGAAACCTTTAGAAAAAGTATTTTTCTTAATTACTTCATATATATCAGAGTTTGCTTTTTTTTTTTCCTTCGTATCGTTTCTTGGGCTGAAATACACTATGACAAGCTATATTTCTCTCTCTAAGTCATATCAATTTCAGAAAGAGATTTATAAAAAAACAATTAAGCAAGCTTAAACTTGTATAGTTCACAAGCTAGATAGAGCAACCCAAAAATATTTGACCTTTTCCATGTCAAATTCACTAAATAGCTGCTATATATTAAAAAAAAGAAGAAGAAAATCTGTGTTGCCTATCATACTAGTGCATTTCTATCCATTACTTTTACTTGCATTCAAAGTTATATAAGTTCCCAATGAAATTTCACTATAAACATTGAATTTTATTTCATATTGGCAATGGATCTCACAAACAACTGAACTATCCAACCAAACCCCATAAGAGATGTAATAACATCATGAGTTGGCAACACTCATGATCCATCCCATAAACTCTAGATAAATATAAACAGATGTAGATATTGTAATTAAATTGATTGGGAAGTTCATTTCCCAACAAGTAACTCTGGGAAAGAAAATAAGACACAGACCTCTTGAAATCAAATTGATTTTTTAAACAACACAAAATGCTACAAGGCTTTCTCCCTCTGAGGTTTTATTAACAGTACTTTCCTACACTGAGAATATTTTTCTATCCCTTGTAACAGTATGAAATGCTCTCTTCATCAGTGATAGAGAGAAATGTCTCTTCTAGAAAGTGAAGCTGAGTACAGAAACCTATCTAATTTACCAGAGGAAATTTTCCTAAAAAAGAAGGGAAATAAATTTGTTCCTTAGTCAATGTCAGTTCCACAAATTTTAAATGTAACTCAGAGAAATCAATTGTTAAAAGACCATAGCTTTTTAAGGAAAGAAAGTTAAGGTAACAATCAAAACCTGGAATGGAAGAGAACCAGAGGAATTCAGAGATACGCTGTTGAAGCCACTGGAGCCATTTATTGAAACTGTATGTGCTATTGAGATTATCTTCACTGGGATCTGGACCCCATACATTTTTAGGAACAGCCAATAACCCAAAGACAAGCTATTATAGCAGTCTGCATCATCAAGTGATTGGAACATTCTTTTGCTTTGCTCTCCCAGTAGATCGGTCATCTTAAGTCAAACTTAAAAAAAAAATGCTTTTAGTTTACTTCATACTTTTTCTTTTTTCCTCCATGATGCTTCTAAGAAAAGAGAAGAAATCAAAATATTAAACACCATGAAAATATTAATTACAACATACCTAGCAGAAAGGCTCATCTCAGTCTGATAAAGAAAATAAAGAAAATCAAAGAAGGGTGAAAAAAATTGTAGAGTCTATTTCCTCCATGGTATCTACAATTGAACAGAGAAATTGTAGCTGCCATTCAGTCTTCTTTTAACCAGATTTTTTGTCCATTTCTTCCACGCTCCATTTTCTGCTTGCACAATACGAGTGTCTGACACTAGGAGAAATTTTTGTGCTTGTGGTTATGTGGTTGCCACACCTAAGCAAAAGAAATGTATAAAAAATTTCCTGGATCCATACCAACAGCTTATCTTTCAAGAATGCCTGGAAATAGTAATTAAGAGTAGACCAGAAAAGAACTTTTCATCAAAACAAGTCTGAATTTCATAGTTTCACATAAAAAGCCTGCAGGAGACCACTCTCTCTTCCTTCCAGTAACACTAAAAGAGCAAATGCTTAAACGTCTGTGGCTGCATGGAAAAAAATGAAAAAAAAAAGACATAATGAAAGCCATGGCCCAAACTGAACTGAAGAAAAACACAAAGGCTGGGAATTAGTGAAGCCATTTGTATTAATCTGTCAGAAGGAGCCAAAAGGCAGACAGCGAACATAAAGAAACTGAAGAGGCATCAAAACTATCTCTGAGTGTAACCTTGAAAGAATATGCTAGTAGGAAAAAGGAGTTTCTAGGTAGAGCCATAGATTGGAAGTTAGGTTATGAAAGTGATAGAGAAATTTCCTTCAGCATCTTATTCCTACTGTTTTCTAGAAAATCGTTTTACGTATGGGATTTGGTAACTTATCACATCAAATAAATAAACATTTATACAATTTTTTCAATAGAAACAAAAAACAAGGCCCCCAGTATTGGCCAGTTTCTTGGGTGAAGTAAATGATACTGCAATTTAATACTCTTGGAGGTTTGCATTACATTTCCATTTCTGATTCCACAATCAAATGTTATAGTCCAATCTCAAATTAATACTTTGACTAGTTGCATGACTCCTGCTATTATCCTTCTGCCACTGTTCAAAATGTGAAGAAGTGGAGCCAGAGTGCTCGTCTACTTCTCTGCTTCAACTCTAAGTGAGAAGGCAAGGAACAGCTTTGAAATAGAAGTGAATGCAGTGAAGTGAAAGATGACAAACTTCTACTTGTACACAGGAGGCAATTACAGGAATGGTGCCTCTGCATATCTGTTGTTAAAGAAGGAAAGGACTGAATGGAAACTTTCCCACATAATATTCTAAATTCGAGAAGTCTTTCTTTCTGTTTCATATTATGAACAGTTAAGGACCTCCTGCTCCCATAAACTTCATGAAGCTGCTATATATTCAGTCATTCAAGATTAAGTAGTCAGTGATTGATAATACTCATAATTTGGAAACTATCAGAATGATAAATTGCATGTAAAGGACCCAGACAACTCTCTGGAATTCACTCTCTTTTTATCTAGCACTTTATCTTGTCAATGAAAAAACTTCAACCTTACCTAGGCAAGTGTTATCCATACTTAGGTGGTGGTACTTCACTATAAGCTTGTATGCTGCTTTTCCCATGAGAATTTCTTGAAGAATCCCAGCCAATTCAAGTTTCACAGTGCACCAGTGATAATTGCCTTTGCCCACAGTATGCATCCAATTTGCAGTATTTTGGTATTGTGTGAGATGTCATTCTTATAAAAGGCTGTCAAAAACCTTATTAAAGAATATTCTGCTATACTCACTTCTCCTACCCTCCACCTTCCTTAGATGCTACAGAAATGTAGCACCTAGTCAAAGGATCATCTACTTTGATGGCTCGCCAGCAACAGAGCTATATGAGCTGTTATCTCTGTCTTGTTGCATGATCACCTCAGCATTCACAAGTCAGCTGCATCAACACCAACACCTTTCTGGGTAGTGAAGTGCAGAGTATCAATTATACTCTGCTTGTCGCATTCCTAAAGCCTCATACTTGCCATCTTCAGTTCTCAGGATCTAGTCCATCTTTCTCTAATTCCTAAGAAATTTAAGAACTGATGTTTCTTTATCCCTTGACACCTGGAAATCACTTGTCCAAAATTCACACTGTCTATATTGAATTTGAGCAAGAACAGAAACCTAAAAGAACTATTACCTGCTCCAGTTATCAGCACTATTAGTGACTTATTACTTGGTACAGTTAATTGGGCTTTGCATAATTAAACAATATAACAACTTATTGTGGGCATGTGATGGACCATTCTGTTATAGGCCATTATTGTAAAAAAGCAAAATAAAAAAATAATAATAATAAATTTTGGAATGGTGATATTTTCTTGTAAAACTCAACTCAGTTTGTTTTGTTTGAAGAACTGAGGTCCATTAATTATTTATTATTATAGGTATTAAAAAGTGGTTGTTAGGCTGTGGGACTCTGTAATTAAGAATATTGTGGTGCAGTACAATAATGGAAGAAGATCTGTGGGAGGAAACAATCATTTCAACTCGTATTTAAGTTAGTAGTAAGAGGCCCATGAGATGATGTTTCCCACATCAGTGGTAATTAGAAATTCCTGATCAAAGAAAAGTCTTTACCACAGAAATGTGATTGCTTGTATCTCATCTAAGATGACAGACAGTTGATTTTATTAAGCTCTTTGTACTTTTGATCAAATGACAAATTGAAATAGAATGTAGTCTTAATAATTGTAGGTTCCTGCAGATCTTTCATTTTGTTATGCTGTGAAAATTATCTTTTGAAAGTAAGTTAATTAAAGTCACTGCTCAGTAAACATTCAGGCGTTTTCTTCCAACTTGTTCTTACATGTGATCAGGGTTAAATACGAAGATTCACGTGCTAATTATTCTTTCAGATAAATTGCTGAACTTACTCTAAATTTTCCTTCTTTCTCTGTGCAAAAGCAACTAACTCTAATCCACTGAAACTAAAGCATATGTGATAAGTTGATACAAACCTTTTTTACACCATAAACTTCAGCTAAGTCTTGGTCATAAGTAAGATTATTTTTTTTTGCTGTTGAACTGAGCTTGCTATTGAAATCAGTTTAATCCATCATTTCATTAGATAAATGCCATTACCAACTCCACATAGCTCTTATGGTTTTTTTGTTTTTTTGTTTGTTTGTTTGTTTGTTTTTTGTCTCTGTCTATCTATCTGGCAAAATTCTTAATGACAGTATCAACCCAAAATGGAAGCCAACTTTCCTATGATACCACTCTTTGCATATCTTCAAATGTAACTGATTAATCAGCTCTAGAACAAAGGTAAGAAATTTTCCCCATTTTGAAAGTAAGAATCTCCAATTTCTTTAATAAAGATTTTCCTTAATTGATACAGATTTCACTTGCATTTGAAAAACTAGATCCAAAGCATTCAAAATTCACAATGATAAAATATTGCAGGTCTCAGGTTCTTTGGTGTTTGGTTTGTGTGTTTGTTTGTTTATTTGTTTCCTGCATTTCTTTCCTTGAAGAAAAGTGTCACAAAATCCTTCCTCCAGTCTTGCATAACACATAATGTCATTATAAATAACTTCTTACGGTAAACACACCATCTGCTTTTCTGTGCACACCAGCTTTCATAGTTCTAATGGGAGAGGCTAATGAGACTAATCTTGGCAGGCCCCACCAATAATTAGTAGGATGCCAACCAGAAACTTTTGTCAGGTCAATCAAATTTTCTTCTCTGACAGGATAACTGGCTTACAAGGTAGACAGGAAGCTGAAGATTGATATGATATGGTAGGATGACACATTATGATACACCTGAATATATTAAGCTTCTGATAGTGCCTCAGGTAACAGCCTCATAAACAAAAAGGGAAAATACAGACTAGAGAAGCTGTTCCAAAACCAGAGCCACAACCCAACTTCAGGTCATGACAGTCATTAATTGGACTATAAACCTAACCCCAGTGCAGTTGTTTATATAGTGTTTGAGTTTCAAAAAATTACCAGTCTGTGAGTAGTCTCTTACAACCAGAGTAAGTCTGTACTTTGCTAGTCAAAATGAAGTCATCATAGATTGGATGAATAAGCAGCTGAATACTAAATCAAAATACTAGTTATCAAGGGCTCACTATGAAACAAAAAATAATTATCCAGTATGATCTAAAAAAAGGTTCCACCTAAGTAAAATCTCATTATTATTATAAAGTTGCTATAATCTGTAATATAAATAAATTCAGAAAGTGTTATGCTTTATCATGTGTTATTTATGATGTGTTATTGTAAAGATCAATATTTACATGCACAGCTTGGCTAACAAGAAAATTCATTTACCAGCATGGCAATTGCAAGCAAAATACCCAAGGATCATCAGTAGGTGTCTTAAATAAGACAGATAAGGTAATGGTGCTTCTCTCTGCTATGAATCTTCATATTCAAAAATTTCATTGAATCCTTTATTGCATTGCAGGATGCACTGAAGCAATCTTCCAAAAAGTTGCAAGCTCTGCACTAATTTTTAGAGGTAGCTCCTTACACAGATTTGTATAAACTTTAAGATCTGAATAAAACCATAATGAGGAAAGGCAAATGGAAAAATAGAGAAGCAGAGATTTAAGGTTGGACTACAGAAGGAAAATTAATTGCCTTGGAATTTTTTCTCAGTCTGTCTTCCCTTGGGAGGAGCAAACAACACACTGGCAAACAGCCATGATGTAAGATGATCTTAAATTGTGCTATGTATATTTATCTGTTTCACTATATGATATGTTTGACTTTTTAAATACAGTAAATAAGTACACAAATAAGGCAGTGATTCAATTTAATTATTAAAACTTCATCTCCCTAGATGTCAACAAAGTTTTCATTGGTATCCATAGTTTAACTAAGGCAATGTTCACCTGACAGATATTTATGAATCTTTTTTTTCCACATTTGCTATTTCATGGGAAAGTTTCAGACCTGGCCCCCCCTTCCCATCTTCCTATCAGTACTGTTCAAGCACGGGTGATTTCCTAAATCCCAGTCTTTCCATCACTCTGCTTGTGAGCCAAATGCAAACAATGAGGCATTTCAGAAAGAGAATGTGATTTGTACACTAGAGTGTATTAAACATTTCCATTTACCCAGCAAGCAAGTCAAAACAACCCATTGATTAATATACAGCTGTTTTCTCTTCAGTGATAAATGATGACCTATATTACTAGAATTCTAGCATTTCTAAAGAGTGATCTGAAAAGTAATTTCCAGAAAAAAAGAAAAGGAGAAAAAGAAAAAGGAAAAGAAAAAGGAAAAGGAAAAGAAAAAGGAAAAGGAAAAGGAAAAGGAAAAGGAAAAGAAAAAGAAAAAGAAAAAGAAAAAGAAAAAGAAAAAGAAAAAGAAAAAGAAAAAGAAAAAGAAAAAGAAAAAGAAAAACCTCAGAACACACCTTAAATTATTAATTCTAGAAACTAGTCAGACAAAAAGGACTGCGTTATTCCATATCAAATACAGAAATCAATGTACTGGGAAAGATAAAAATTAGATAATCTTCTAAGTCTTAATAATCTGTGTTTTTTTATCGTACACTTCTCCACTGTTTACCAGTCAGTTAGTAGTGCAGGACAAGGCTATAAATTCTTCTAAATGTCTCATAAAAATGTTGTTATATAAGAGAAGAAGAAGGAAGAAAAAAAACACAAGAATTAATTTATGAGAAGAAAAAGTATGAGCAAGTCTGAGACTGTCTCATGAGATTGAATGCGTACAGGGTTCTGAAGGAGCTGGCTGAGGTGGTTGCCAAGTCATTCTCCATCATATTTGAAAAGTCGTGGCTGTCAGGTGAGGTCCTGGATGACTGGAGGAAGGGTCACATCACTCCCATTTATAAGAAAGGGAGCAAGGAGGACCCAGGGAACTACAGGCCAGTGAGTCTCACCTCTGTGCCTGGGAAAATCATGGAACAGATCATCCTGGATGATATGCTTGATCACATGAGGAATGGGCATGTGATCCGAGACAGCCAGCACAGCTTCACCAGAGGAAGGTCATGCTTGACCAATCTGGTGGCCTTCTATGATGGAGTGATGGCATTGGTTGTCAAGGGGAAGGTGACCGATGTCATTTACCTGGACTTAAGCAAGGCCTTTGACATGGTCCTCCACCACATCCTTATCTCCAAGCTGGAGGGATGTGGATTTGATGGGTGAACCACTCAATGGATAAGAAACTGGTTGAAAGGTCAAAGACAGAGGGTGGTGATTAATGGTTCTATGTCCAGGTGGAGGCCAGTAATGAGCAGCGTCCCCCAGAGGTCTGTCTTGGGACCGGTGCTCTTTAACATCTTTATCAATCACATCGATGATAGAATCGAGTGCACCTTCAGCAAGTTTGCTGATGACACCAAGCTGAGTGATGCGGTTGACCCAGTGGAAGGAAGGGATACCATTCAGAGAGATCTCAACAGACTCGAAAGGTGGGCCCAAGTGATTCTAATGAGATTCAACACAGCAAAGTGCAGAGTTTTGCACTTGGGCCGGAGGAATCCCAGGCATCCATACAGACTGGAAGGAGCAGT
>JAOWBP010001760.1:67203455-67228140 GCA_028571105.1 Tragopan temminckii | reverse complement strand
CTCCCATGGCTGACTCACTGCTCGCCCCAGGTGATCAATCAGAGGTTCAGGCCGTGATTCAGCAGTTCCCATACACCCTTCCCTGGAGACATTCAGGGTCAGGCTGAATCAGGCTCTTAGCAACCTCATCTAGCTGTAGCTGCCTCTGTTCATTACTGGGGAGTTGGACTAGATGACCTTTAAATGTCCCTTCCAACTCAAATGATTGTATGATTCAATGTACTGCAATTTATCTCCCTTGAGACCACAGAACAAACCCATTTATCCACTTAAGGTGATTAGATGATGTAATTAAACTTAGAGATTTATAACTTCCCTTTTTGGAAAATAGATTAAAACTGGAAGCACATCTCTCTGATGATTAAAAAATCTAGCCTGAAATATAAATACTAGACATCTGTTAAATGCGATGGCAAAAAAGTTTCATGGCAAAAATAAAAGATGCCTACATGTTGTCATATAATTTCCCTGTATTGTGACAGGAAGAAATGTAAAAAATACTGACCAATTTTTACAATAAAAGAAATATTTTTAAAATAGTTTTGGCAATCAAAAGTTTTCTATAATACTTAGGTTATTTTACTATGTGTTACTAAATGTTACTATAATTAGCTTATTTTCAGAAGAAAATGCCACCTCAAATGAGGAAACCAGAATACGCTTTTTATCAAAAATCAAATCAAAGTGCTGATATATTTAAAGCTTTTCTGATTGTTTGTTGTAAGCCAAGAATTTTGATAACATTCATATTTCCTAAGAACATTCAAAGTTTCAACAAATCCTTTTCAAGAACTTAGGACCATACAGAGAGAAAGACTTCATTAAATTTCTTCAGTTGACTAAATAGTCTGTCAAGGTATAAAATATAGTCCTTTTACATCTTTCTTCCTACTATCAGAATTTTCTCCTACTTGTACATTTTATCAACAATGTTTATAACTGGACATTCATTCTTTCCTAGTCTTCTATTAACACAGAGAACACAATCTTGAAAACAGAGAGCTGGTTTTTATTATTACTTGGTTGCATATGATGTGTGGCAAAATAGTCATGATTTTTATTTCCTGTTCTAATAGTTCACCATTTTCCAGTTCCCTTATTTCTACTTGCATAACATAAAACATGGTTACATTTTCATTATTTGATTAACGTCTTTGGCTTTCATCTGTCCTGAAATGACATAAATAATAAACAAATGACATTACAAGCCCAGCTGCATGGGTCTCATTTGCTCTAAATAAAAGTTTTTAAGCAATTATTTCTTACTGATTCTCCTATACGGACTGTGATTAAATCTCTGCTAACAGTAGGCAAACAGTATTCATTCTGACCCCATGCTGCTTTATTAATGATAAGAAATAAAAAGCAAAACTCACTAAATTTTCATGCGATTTTTTATTAATAACTTCATCAACCCAGATTTAAAAAATAGTCCATTAGACAGTCACAGACAAGGTAATATTGTTGCTGTAAAAAATAGCAAATGGCTGTGACAAAAGTTCACTTTTGCACTGTTTCTCTTCTGCGTACTTAAGAAACACTAAAAGACTACTTTTCAAAATGCAACATACTTTGAACCCCCCTATCCATCTGTAAAGGGGTTATGTTCTTCTAAAGGCAATGAGCACAAAAATGTAAAGGTCTGAGGTCACAAATGTACACAGAAGATTTTTTTGGCAGACTTACAGTTAAACAGACTATAGTCTCCAGAATTTAACAAGTGCATCTTGGACGAGACTCATTAGCTTGACAGACTTTTCAGTCTATTCCTGGCAGAAGTGTAAGTACCTCCATTCCCTCTTCTTCTGCATTCAGAGGCCATGTCCTGGAGAGCCCCTTTAACTTGAGCTAAAATCGTCTCAAGCCATTAACGAGTAACCTCAACAAAAAATTAAATGGCTCTCAAATTTTTCCACGTATACTAGCTTTAAACATTTGCAACAGATTGGATTGAATAAAGATGTCAAATTCATTATAGAAATCAATACCAAATATTGTCCAATTTTGCTCTTCGTTTTCCACATTCCTCCATTTCTCTTTATCTCCTATAAAAGCTCTCATTAAGTACCTTTTTCTAAGACATCACAAGACATAAGATGCCAGTTTTGTTAGATTTCTGAGACTTCATACTCTCCTTATATACTTAGAGATTCATAAATCATGATGCAGCAGATACTGTATTCAACATTATCTTACACTATAGATAAACTTTTAAGTAAATTTTCAGTACTAGAAGTGGAATCTTCTCACAATTTGAAAAATTGTACAGAGCAGGAAGAGAAACCCCAATAATCATGTCCAAGTCACGATTCCTCAGTCCAGTCTGTCTCAGAGATAATCTAGGAGATCTATGGTCCATGATGAGTCAAGACAAGAGATTCTCTGAGTCACCTCACTGTCTATTGCCCTGTAACCCTTAGGGAACTCATTATAGGTGATGGCAAAAAGCATTTTGAGATCTACAAGACTTATTATGGGATGCTTGAGGAAAGAATAAAGAGTGGAAAAAGGAAAGGATCAAGGTGTTTTGGGAGAAATGAGCATGAAAGAATGGAAGGATGAGGGTCTACAAGGGACAGTCCCAAGTAAACCGAGTCTGGTCAAAACAGTTGTCTGGCCATGCCATTTGCCTGGTCAGTGTAACCTGTCCTGTCTTCATATTAGCCACCATTTTTGTTTTCTTGGGTCAAGAGATCTCTATTCTGTATGCAAGTGCGAGATTTGGGAGCCAGCTACTAAAGCCTAGAGGCAGTGTTGGATACTGGGGAGGCTACCAGGCCTGCAGATTGACTAGCAGAGGGATCAGGGTCAGTGACTGTAGAGTCTGTGGGTCTGGGAACTGGATGGGAGACCCACCCATTTGCTTGTTTGTTCATGGTAGAGTCTGATGCCAGTTATGTGAAAGATTTGTATTGTGTTGGTGTGCGTTCTGCACCAGCAGCTGGAACAGGGTTATGGCCCATACCTATGGAGGGTCTTACAGTGCATATTTGTGGGTGCCAGTATGTGCAGGGGCAAGTGAGTTAACTGGGAGGTCAGGAGCCAGACAGGTGAGCATCTAAGGCAAGCTACTGGGGCAACCACAATACTGCATACATATATATACAGATATATTCCTGAATAACTGGAAGATGCTACGAGTACAGTATGATTAGGCCACATGATCCATGTGTGTTTGTGTCAGTGTTTCTGTATGTTAGTTTGTGTAGCCATATGTGTATATGTGTTATATGTAATATGTGGACGTGCGTGTACATGCATGTACCTACTGAAAATACATGCCTGGGTTCAGAGTGCTACAATTTGGACCTGGAACATAGAATTGTGTCAATCTTGCCTGCCAGATTGACAAATTTGGCATATCCCATTGTGTTTTGAAGTATTATAAGTACCTTAAGCATGTTATTTGTAGAGTCTTTAAAACAAAACTTCATTTTATTGATAAAGACAACATTAAATTTAGGTTTTAATAACAGCTTCAGCATCATTTAAAGACCATCTTTCAGTTAGTTGGGTATTTCAATCTTGGCTTTTTTTTTATTTCAGACCTTTTTGTTTAGTGGAATGCAATTCACAACTAGGAAAAAAAAAAAAAAAGAATGAGATTTACCCACCACTTGCAGCCTTTAAATGAAGATTTGATGTTTTCCTGAAATATATGTTCCAATTCAGCTACAAGCTATCATCATCTTCTGAAAGCTAAAGCTTTGTTTAAATACCAAAAATACCAAAGATACAACGTAAGAAAAAAAGTAGACCCAAGATTCAAGGTAAAGCAAGTTCTTAGTCTTAACTTCCCAGATCTGCCTTCAGTTCTACCACTGACGAGACTGTTAAATTTTCCTTTACTCAAGGTTTATTCCCTCACACTCCAGGAAAGAGACCCTTCCTTTCCAGCTGCAGAAGATGTGGGGGGGCCGCTACTTGGGGCTTCTGGGCATTGGTGAAGTGTTGTATTCTTTACAGGCCATCCTGCTATGCATCCACTGGCAGGCAGTAAGTAATCATATTGCAGCTGTATATGTGGTTATCATAGCATTATTGCTTCTTCAGTCTTAGTAAATAGTTTTCATCTCAACCCACTTGTTCTGTTTTGTTTCCAGTATTCTTTCTCATCTCAGCAGAGAGAGGGGAAGTGAACAAATGGCTGCATGGTGCTCAGTTGCCTGCCGGATTAAACCACAACAGCAACTTTCATCTTCTGCATGGAAATTAAATTAGTTAAGCTAATGCAAAACAGGTCAGTTTCTCTCAAATGGTTTAAGATGTAAAAATGATTTCTTCTTTGTCCTAACACAAAGTAGATCAATTTTCAGGCATAACATGTTCCTTTCCACTTATGGAAATTACCATCATAATGAATAGGGTGTGGGTAGTCCAAACCCGTAGTATCATTTTATTGACTGCTGGTATGCTTAGTGAACATATAAACAACTGAAGGAGCTTGTGTCATAGGATTGTATAATTAGGCAGGAACACCAGGTGGGCCGTGGGCCTTTAATAAGCAAAGCTGAGAGCCATAATAGACAATGTAAATAGCCCTAGGAAAACAAAATGGAGCCGAGTAGGTGTTCAGAGCACTGGAATATAGTTTTTTATTGAATTTTAAAGAATTCAAAAATAAGAATTAAAGTTGCAAGAATATAAATTTAAACTGCCTGTGCTCAGACTTTTCTTGTAATTATTTCAAGCCTAATCATATGAAGAACTACACACTTAGCTTGCCAACACTATCAGTGAATGCTACATTCTTTCCAAACAGTGTAGATGGTACATATTCCTCAGGTTTTTCATCTAGGAGCTTCTTTGTATGGAGTTATTTTTTCCAGATCAAAAGTTTCACATAACCTGTCTAGAATTTGTTTTCTATGGCCTCACTCAAACAAATCTTTACAGGGATTTGACTTTGTTTCTGCTTTGCAAGGAGGAACTTTGTTTACCTGTGTCTCTCTGTAGTGTTTCCAGTATTCACATCAGTAGGCTGGTTGTATATAGTATCAGCCTGAGTATAAGACATGCCACCTTCACTTCTCTTGTGGTAGACAGTTTGCAGAAACAGACACTCACAGAGGAAAAAGTAAACAGGATATGATTAAGACTCTTTTAAAGCACGTGGCAATCTCAGAAGTTCACCTAAGAAATTTGGAGACATTCAGAATCAGGCTGGACCAGGCACTGAGCAACTTGATGTAGCTGTAGGTATGCCTGTTCGTTGCAGGGGAGTTGGACTAAATGACTTTTAAGGGTCCCTTCCAACTCAAAGGATTCTATGAAAAAATCATCTTAGATTTACTTTCCTAACCTATTTCAAAGGCATAGATCATTACTTAACCTCACTATTTGTGGCACTGCAAATAGCATGCAGGTGACAGATAGGGCACATTTATCAGATAATTCCAAACAAAATGTTTGCTTGTAGGTATTATTTTTGAGTCCTGGTAAAAATTTAATGTAGTCAGATCTGTTTATGCGATGCAGTCAAGAGAAGGAAATATTTTCTTGTTTTACAATAACCTCCTTGTGTGAAGAACATGACTAAACACAAAAATAAAAACCCTTATAAAGCTTCTTGATAGCTTTTTATTTTTTTCGCATTCTTCATTCGAAGTATGATTCTTGCATAGACTGTTGATTCTGCAGGATTAATTAGATCCTCCAATTTCAGCTATTCCCTTTTAACATATACATTGTATATATACTGCTTAATTTAGAGGATATACAAAGCTTTATAAAATATGCCAATTTTCAGATTCTAGGATTTGGAAATATTATATAGGTAGAGGCGTTCAGTGATTAAGTGATCATAGTAACCAGTCAGACTATTACTAAAATCTTTGTTGCTTTTACTGTTCAAGTGTTTGTTGGTTGGTTGGGTTTTTTTTTTGTTGTTGTTTGTTTGTTTATTTGTTTTTTGTTGATACAAATCACAGTTTCGGAGGAGAAAATAATTTTTCATTTATTCTACAAGGCTTTAACACATACTCTACTGTAAGGTAATTGCCTTCAGTTCAGTATTAACTGAAGCCAAATGTTTGACTACAGACAAAAATTTCTATCAGATCATTTCTTACAAATATGGTACCCTGTTATTACCTTTCAGAGTTCTCTTAAACTGCACTTTTGCACGTGCTTCAAGTAGATCCTGCCATCTGAATACAATTTCCCAACAGGAGCTTGGGTGAACTGGTGACAATTAGAGATTAGGTATCTTTCTCCACAGGCATAATGCAATCCTCTGTGTTTTGAACCATTTTCTTTGAGTTACTAAAATTGCATCTTCATGCCAAAAGTCTCTTGGAACTGGGAAAATAAAAAGTGGACTGACATTCCTGCAGACTGTAATAACAAAGCTGCCATTTACAAACTGAGACGGTAGTATGCAATCTTTTTCCAGTGTAGATAAACTGCAAGATTTTTACTGGAGTACACAGGGAATTCTCATGTTCAGATACAGCTTCCCATGTTTCAGTCTTTGCCCGTTTCTCCTTGTCCTGTTGCTTGGCACCACTGAAAAAGCACAGCCCCATCCACTTGACTCCCTATAGATATTTAAGAAGATTAATAAGAATCGTCTCAGTCTGTTCTCCAGACAAACAGTCCGAGGTCTCTCAGTGTAACCTCTAGGGAGAAAGGGAATACAAAATCCCATTAGATTTTCATTTACAAACATTTGCAATTTGATTCTGAGTGTTTGAGGTTTAAAATCAGTAAAACTTGAAGTCACTTGACATTTCCAGAAGAATATTTTTTAGCTACGTCAGACAAAATTGCCTTTAATCTAAAAATTGAATCATTCGTCAGCATAGCTGCACCATTTTGTCATATTTTTAGGAGTCTACGTAAGATTTACGTTCTTATGAACTTGGTGCATGCAGAATACTTCTAGCGATGCTTAGAAACAAAATCACCTGCATCACTGAACAAGAGCCAGCAGCACGTAGGATACAAGGCATTCCAAGAGAGAACTGCTAACTGCTCCCACTAAGGCACTAGCATTGCCAACTACTCACACAGTCTGTCTTTAATCAAACACCTGGATTCTTCCAGAAGCCTCTCTGGTACACAACCGTGCCTTAGCATGTGTGAGAAATGACATGTTGAATTTCATTCACAAAGGCCCTGCACTGGAACACCCCAGTGAACATTACTTTTCATTCTGCTGCTCATTCTGTTCTCCGGGGGATCCTGCTGTCAAATTTCAGGCCTGGTTTACATCACTGTAGTCATAATCAAAATTATTGCTTTAGTCTGAGAGTTTAAAGCTTTTGTTAAACACAGTTAATGATGCATGACCGTATGAAAGCCGAATTCTTCCTATCATATTTCAGGTGGAGATTCTGAAAATCTATTTTAGTAACATTACCAGGGTCAACATACGCATCATAAAATTTTTATGCTTACTGCTAACAGCAATAATTTTAGAGAGTGATCCTTCTCCCACTGAGATCAGGAATAAGTCTTTTTTGCTTAAGTGTTCCTTGGTAATTCATATACGTAAATAACAAATATACTTCTTTTTTTGAACTTAAATAGAGGGTAGAGAGAGCACAAGAGAGAGATGACTTGTTTTTTTTTTGTTGTTTTTTTTTTTTTTTATGTGTCCCAGGAAGGCAAGAGGCTGGTATAAAGCACACGACGTGGAAAATTAAGACACAAAGATAAAAAAGTATTTACTTCCTGCTTGGTCTGATAGTCTTTAAACCTTGAGAAACTTTGATCCTTAAGTCCTTTTTTTTCAGTTCCCCTTTCCATGTGAAGTGTGGGGATAAACTCCCCTGAAGCTGGACATGACTACGTAGGAACTAGTAAGGAAAGCTTCAGCTTTATAACACCAATCACACTTGGAAAAAATAACTTGTAAAAAATTGATTCCTTGTTAACAACTACAGATGTAAACAAGGCCAAGGATATTTCTCCTCCAGATAAATCATAAAATTAAATGGCAAGTACCTCTTAGTGCATAAATAATTATTTGCAGGTTTTTGTGATGACACCAAGCTGAGTGGTGCAGTTCATACAGCAGAAAGAAGGGATGCCATCAAGAGGAACCTTGTTAAACTCAAAAGATGGGCTGATGCGATCCTAATGAGGTTCAACAAAGTTAAGTGCAGGGTTTTGCACTAGAGTTGAGGTAATTCCAGATACGTAGACAGACTGAGAGAAGAATGCCTTGAGAGTAGCCTGTTGAGAAGGACTTCAGGATCCTGGAAGATGAAAAATTTAACACGAATCAGTGTTGTGTGCTTGCAGCCTGGAAGGCCAGTTGTATCATGAGCTGCATCAGAAGAAGGGTGGCCAGCAGTACAAGGGATCCGTTTATCCTTCTCTACTCCGCCCTCACGAGACCCCATCTAGAGTACTGCATCTAGGTCTGGGGCCTCCAGCACAGGAAGGGTGCTGAGCTTTTGGAGAGGGCCCAGAGGAGGGCCACAAAGATGATCAGAGAGCTCAAGCTACAAAGACAGGCTGAACAAACTGGGCACATTCAGTCTGGAGAAGAGAAGGCTGTGGGGAGACTTCGTGTCCTTCCACTATTTAAAGGGAAACAATTTTTTATTTGGGTAGACAGCGATATAAAAAGAGGGGATGATTTTAAACTAAAGGAGGAAAGATTTAGACTAGATGTCAGGGGGAAATTTTTCACTGAGAGGGGGGTGAGGTGCTGGGACAGGTTGCCCAGAGAGTACGTGGATGCCCCATCCCTGGAGATGTTCAAGGCCAGGATAGATGGGACCACGAGCAGCCTGGCCTAGTACCTGATCTAGCTGTTGGAAGCCCTGTGTCTGTGGCAAGGGGGTTGGAAACTGATGATCTTTGAGGTCCCTCCCAACCCAAGCCATTCTATTATTTTATGTTTATGAGTACACACAGACAATAATAGCCTGCAGTACACAGTGATGGCACAGAATTGAGCAAATGAAAAGTCCAAAGATTTTCCCATAGGCTCATTTCTTATGGAGGAATTAAATTGATGCAATCCTAATTGTGCCTAAAATATCCTGTTAATATTGGTTACTCAGTATTCATGTTTAATAGATAGAGGGAATCATTTTCAAATGGTGATGTACATACACTGTCTTGAGGCAGACACCAAGAGCCTATAAGCAGATCCATCCACTGTACACATTGCCACCCCAAAATCTCAAAAAAAAAAAAATCACAAATTCTTGTGAAGATGTTTATTTATAGTGTAATTTGAACCCTTCTCTACTAGGATCTTGCCACTCAGTACCTTCTCATGGACTACCAAATTTAAACTAACTTCACCAATGAGGTCAATCAGACAAGAATCACTACAGTTGATTGGAAACATTTTATGATACTTGCATTGGCTATTCAGCTGGTGTAGTTTATAAAACACATGGTATCATACAAAATAAAACCTATATGAATACTTAAACATTTGTAGGAAATTTCAGATCTGCTTATGAATCTTTTCAAGCAAACTTGAACCAGGAGTTGGCTCAGGTTTAAGACAATCACAGTTCATACTGTGAATGGAAACACAATGCAGCACAACACAAAAGTTGATGTGGTTTAAATTGAATTGTGAACATTTTAATTACATTTAATTACTGTCAACATTTGTCAAAAAAGAGTGGTGACTTCAAAAGAAAAATTTTCCCATCCCTATCCCCGCTCTGAAAAAAAATTGAGAAACACAAAAAATACACAAAGGGAGATTTTCACATAATTTTCACACAACTATCCTATTTAGAGCTACTAATACTCCTTTTATTTTCAAGCCATGGTGTTTGTGCTCACATTGAATTAATGAATAGTTATATTTGTTCTTACAGTTATTTGGCAGAGCAGCTGTAAAGGCAGCAGGACCAGTTTCAGATAGGAGTAATGAGAATGGGTTACTAAAAAAGATGCTCACTTGTATCCAAAGAGCTCAAAAGAAGATTCCACAAAGGAGGGATCTCCAACAAGAGATCCTTTCTCAGTGGCAGTCAGTCCTTAAAATGAGGTCCAAAAGAGATACAGCCAGGCTCCATCCTTTTTGGTTGCACAGGTAAATTGCCTTCACCTGTGCTTCCAGGGCTGACCAGGTCTTTTCTCCAGGTGCTCAATTAGTGGTTCAGGCTGTGACTTAGCAGTTCCCATATAGCAGCTTTATATATTACTATCAGAAAGTGGAGTTCAAGGTTATCTTCCTGCAGATGAGTTTCCTCCAGAAATTCTTCCCAGTTATCATTCACACATCAGGGAAGGAGAGGTAGAGGGGAAGTGAAGATTGAAATCCTTGTTCCAAATACTGTGTAGTTTGGCAAGATGTTGGCTAAAGCTCATTTCTCATGTGTTTTGTGGATGATTCTCCACTTGGACTTTGACTCCAGTTACTAGCTCTTGCAGATCTCAAAACAAGCTATGACACAATCATCTGATATTGTCTTTAAAGAAAAATTCACAAATGTACTACATTGCCACCTAAATGTAATGTTGTTTATGTAAATGCTAAGAAGTACTCTGTCTGTTAAAAACATCTCACTGATGATTAATATTTTCTTTCTATCCATGTAACTACATATACTAATGTTGAAATAAAAAATATAAAGCTTTTCCTATCTCTATCATGATGCCAAACATAGGAAAATATTTATTATAATTAGCACACAAATGAAAAAATAGGTAGAAGAGAAAAAATGTTTTATGGGCTGGCTTTTGTGTGTGTGTGTTAATTTTACCCAGGGCCAGTAACAAGTACCTTATCTGGAACATTATGGCATTTTGTACAGCCATCCATTTATTCTCTGACAAAAAAGAAGTGCTAGTGGTTCTACATTTGGATGAAAGTTTTGATAACCTAGCATTTCCTAGCTAGTTTCCTAGTGTTATTTTTGTGGGGGGGGTTGTGGGTTTTTTGTGTGTGTGTGTGGTTTTTTTTTTTAACAGAACTATATCCAGTTTTAGATTTCTAACAGAAGGGATAGAAGAATCATTTGGTGTTTTGCTATGGTTCTTAAGTGCAGACTGTACTGTGGAATTGAGTCAGCATGATATAGAGGGTATGTGGAATGAACTTTATTGGAGTAGCAGGAGCATGCCTCATAAATAATTCTAAACTCTAACCTGATTCTACGCTACTTCTTCATCATTTGTTTAATGGTAAATTATAAGTCAGAATTTTTATTAATCAATATAGTTACTGAAATCAAAGAACATGGTAGCGTCCTCAGTCCTACTTCAGCATGTATCAGAACATAGCTCATGTCTGACAATAGACATCACTTACTTCAATTGGGCTTAAAACAAGAGCCTAGTTCTGGAGTTCCGAGGGTTTGGGGAATGCCTCTGTTTCTATAAAATACAGTATCATACACTTGTTTACATTAAGCTGCAACTTTGCTCTAAATTTTTACTCTGCTAGATGACATTTTGGCATCATTACTGGATCCCATTGCCTTCCAGTACAAACACACTTGCTTTGCAAGTACAAATATTTTTTTCTAGTTGCTAGGACTGCAAACACAGTGTAGGAACTGAAAATTCAGGCACTTTTAGACATAGTGTGGCCAGGGTGATGAAAAGATTTGCTTTATTTCCTTTTTCCAAAGCTTCTTACCTCCTCCCTAAGAGTCCCCTTGTGGCCACTGAACTCTAGATCTTACAGTTCTGAAAAGGTTATGGTTATAAAACCTGAGTCAACACTCCTATTAACAAAGAACATATGGCGAGATGAAATATTGCTACAAAATAAATATAGAAGGCCATATAAATAATAGAATGTGTTTCCTCTCACAAAAATCCATTCTGCCCTTATTAGACTTTCAGTTGCCAGTATTCTTGCTTTCTTGAATTAGCAAAATCACACGTAATCCTTCAGGAATGCAGGAGGCTATCTTCCTTATTTTTCTTCTTCCATAGAGAATCTCATGAAAATACCGGTGATTCTTAGATTTGTGTTCTTGGATTTGT
This sequence comes from Tragopan temminckii, assembly GCA_028571105.1. NCBI lineage: Eukaryota > Metazoa > Chordata > Aves > Galliformes > Phasianidae > Tragopan > Tragopan temminckii. Next base: position 67,216,218 of record JAOWBP010001760.1, on the reverse strand, counting down.
TTTTCATTAACTAAAGCATTTATTAAGCATCAACCTGTTGATGTTGCAAGATAAAGTTTGTTCTAAGAGGTAATTTCAGGACTTTTATCACTAGAATGCCTTTGAAAATTTCTACTTCAAATCTCACTGTCTTTGGTATCAAACGGATAGGAACACCTGACTCCTCTGCAACCTTCTATCTTTGGTACTTTGGTAGTTTGGCTTTGTGATCAAAATCTCAGTTCCAATCTTCGTAATTCAGGAGATGTAGACACGCTGAACTAAAATGTCCTGGATTGAGGAAATAGGTTTCATCTGATTTAAAGCCAACTTTTTAGGGGAAATTGAACCTAGTTGCTTGAGGCATTAATAAACATACCAATTGCAAATGACAGTACTCTAAGTATTTAGGAGAGAAAAAGTGTTTTTAACATCTTTGTCACACTTGCTACTGTATCACTCTTCCTGCATGTCCAATCACAATTATGTGTCCTCAAAATCACATTAGGCTTTTGATATATCTATGTAGCTCCTTTTTAACTCTACAGAAAAGATGAATTTAAAAAGATGTTGAAGTGGGAATAATATTGTCTTAAGAGTATCTGTTATATAAATTTTAATATAATTGTTTTTACCTCTACACAAAGCTCTAATCAGAAATCTGTTCACAGAACACGAAAAATAGAAACCAGATTCTTCTGGGATTGATCAGATGTAGCTCTTTCTACTCTTCTGCCTCTGATGTTTCCCATACTCTTATCCACACGGATTTTTGTTGTCATTGTCTAAATACAGCCCTTCAAGAAAACAAAACATTGCTGCTGTATCCTTTATCTTACTTAGCTACCTGCAAACGTATGCTGCTCCTGAATTTTCATAGTTCTTGGGTGTGTGTTTTCTAAAAGATATTTTCATACTATTGTGCTACTTAATCTGAGCATTTTCTCCAGTGGGATCAAATGCCCTTCTTTGCTATTTCTGCAAGAATTATATTAGTTTACTGGATTTTTATTCAAATCAAATTCTTAAATGCCTGAGGTTACAGATCCACAAAGAGATAAAGTCTAATACCAGCTCAGATAAAAGCATCCTAAAACCATTAAAAAAGAGATGGATGAGTATAGAAAGGCTCAAAGGAATAAGAATTTACCACACTATTGCCTTTTTAATATATAGTCTGTCACATTTACACACTAAATGATAGTTATGAACAGTCATTCTTATTATCTCTAAAACAAAATTTTCAAAAATGTACATCATTAAACCAGGAAGATCCAGCAGGATGTTGTGCCACTGGCTTTGGGTACCAGCCCTGTTAGTTTCAAATTCTGCTTCTTGTTTGTGTTTGCTGACACCTGGTTCCAATGAGCTTCACAAATGCATTCAGGAAAGATGTGCCCATTTGGAGCTTAGTAGAAATTTGGTGCAATAAGGGTAATAAAGGAAATAAGTCAGTATTCCCAAGATACACTTGACACCCAAATATTTTTGTCATTCAGGCTTAGAAACTACTTGTAAGAGGTACCTTTTTCATGGAGTCACTTCTTGAATAAAGTGGACTTTCTGTGAAAGGCTTTCGTTTTTTGGAAGTATCATTATGATATTTGTGTGATTCACAATGTAAAAGTTTATTTTCTATATTAGTAATCTCAAGGTGAAACGTACTGAAAAAAGGAATTGTTTTCCAAGGTTTTTATTTCAGCAACTTTTGATAAGAAGTCATCTTTTTTTCTTTTTCTTTTTTTTTTTTTTTTTAATATATAATACCAGTAATTTCTCCTACATAAAAACAAATAATATATTTTTTAACAGGATAATGTTTGACTTCAAATTTTCAAATATCTCTAGTTTATTTCAGAGGCTAAAGAAAAGTCTGAAATTCCTTCACCCCACTTGTTTCTTACTCTCTTTCTTTTGGTGAATTGTAATTTGTTTCTTCCTAGCATAACGTGAGATATGCTGCTCCTTCCATGTATTAAATACCAGCATGTATAGGAGGATCAACAAACCAGTAAATGTTATTTGCCTCAGGAAGATTTTATCAGATCCATAAAATTTCAAGTAGAGAGATGTGGTGACAGAAACATTTGCAACTCAGACTTACAGCAAAGAAAATCTAGCTCCCAAATCATAAAATTAAAATAAACATTTTCCACTTTGGATCTGGCAGAAAAGGAAAGATGCAGTCCCTGCCTGGAGATTGTCTTTCTTGATTATGATACATCTTTAAAAAATGTAGAACTCCTATGGGATTCAAAACTCTTTCCTGAAAATAGTCATGTCAGAATAACAGAGTAGTTGTAGAGATACGATATCTGAAGTAGACAGTGAAATGCTGCAATATTTTCAACTATGCTTGTCAACAAGACCCACAGACTGATAGGGGACAATTGGTCATCTTCCTAAATATCTGTTTTCTGAATAAGTTTTTCCTGTTGGCCTTGATTAAGACTGAAGTTAAGACACAATATGGCTTCCACAAGTAAAGATATGCTGAAAGGCAGTCCTGCATTTTTTTTTCCTATGCCATCACAGACTTTCAGCTAGATATCTGTTCTCAAATGATGAATGACATCTTCAATAAGAGACCATCCAACACAGAGGACACTTCAGTGGAAGAAGGTACAACACTCACGGTTACTGAGACATCTCCTTTTCAATCTTAAAGCATCAATATGTCACTGCCTATGCAGAGAATGGATTTGCTGTTAAGTAGGTACTATGAAAAGCCCACAGATCTATCATGTCATTCCATTTTACAAAAGAAGCAATTCCTTTCTGTTCAAACACAAAACCAAACTACAAATTGCAATAGCACTGACTACAAAATACAAATTCTTTCATAAGTACCCACTTATCTTTGGAATGAACTCCAAGATTTATTTAGTCTTTCAGAATATCTGAAGGTTACATTCATATAACTATTCCTTTTTATCTACATTGGGAAAATGAAGTAAAAAGTAATTCATTTTACCGAAGCGAGACAAATTAATTTCAAACAATAGAACAAAATTTATTTTAAGAATGACCAAAGATAATTAAAAGATGATGTGAAAATATTTGCTTTACCTCTTTTGAGTCTGCTTTCTTTTAACCATACCAGCAGACTGTGCATGGCATTCCTATCAGAAAATAAATGTATGTTTAAGTGCTCAAAGAATGTAGCACAAATATGCAAATAACAGAAGTCAAAACTACATGGCTTGGTAAAATGTTTCATTAAGCAAGCATTATCATGATCATAGAATCATAGAACGGTTCAGGTTGGAAGGGACCTTTAAGATCATCTAGTTCCAACTCCCTGCTGTAGGCAGGGACACCTCCCTCCAGACCAGATTGCTCAAAACTCCACCCAGCATGTCTTTCCAGGGTGAGAGCAGTCACACCTTCTCTGGGCAACGTGTTCCAGTGTCTCACCATCCTCACAGTAAAGAATTTTCTCCTATTATCTGGTCTAAATCTACTCTCTTCAAGTTTAAAAACGTTTCTCCTCATCCTGTTGCTACATGCCCTAATAAAAGGTTCCTCCCAAGCTTTCCTGTAGGCCCCTCCATATAGCTTCTTGGAAGGCCACTATGACTACCGTTGTCAGCCTTCTCTTCTCCAGGCTGCAAAGCCCCAGACCTCTCAACCTGTCCTTGTAGAGGAGGTGCTCCAGCTCTCTGGTCATTTTTGTTGCTTTCCTCTGGACCTGCCACAACAATTCCATGTCCTTCTTGTGTTGGGGCCCCAGAACTGGACACAGTACTGCAGGTGGGGTGTCATGACAGCAGAGTAGAGGGGCAGAATCCCTCGACCTGCTGGTCACATTTCTCTTGATGCAACTAAGGATATGTGTGGCCTTCTGGGCTGCAAGTACGCATTGCATACTCATTCTGATTCTTTCATTAACCGACATTCCCAAATCCTTCTCCTCATGGCTGCTTTCAAGTCATTCTTTGCCCAACCTGTGTCTGTACTTGAGACTGCCCCAGCTCAGATGAAAGACCTTGCACTTCGACTTGTTGAATTTCATGAGGTTGTCTTAGGCCAATGAATTGGATACTGCACTTGAAGTTATTCTGAGTTTGCAGATGATACTAGACCGGGAGGAAATTTTCAGAGAATATTCTATGATTCTATAGACGTGAAGATATAATAACTCAAATGTAGAAAGTAATCCTTCAAATGGCACACTGTGCATTCATCAGAGGTTTGTTTGATGCTGCAAACTTGGTGATCCCAGTGTCTAAAGGGAAGTTGAATAATTTTTACTATCGTCTCTTTCTTCATAGCCTTAGCTGTAACAAAGAGCATTTTAGGCTACATTACAGAGTCTGAGTGACTTTCTTAAAGAGATCATAACAAATGGCAGGGATGCCACCTAACAAATGAGGTTATCTAATAGTCCATCCAAGTTGGCCTTGAACACCTTGAGAGATGGAACATCCAGAACTTCTCTGGGCAAGCTGTGCAAAAATTTGATCTCTGTGTTGTTTATAAGCTCCCTTTAACTATTGAAAGGCCGCAATTAGGTCTTCCCGGATTTATAGCATGCCAATTAACTGTACTTATTAATTTTTTAATTTTGCATTTCAAATTGTAATCCATTAATTTCCTCAAACGAAACAATTAAAAAGAAGAAATTGATTAACAGTTTATATATTCATGTTTACTCATAAGAATGCAAAAACAAACTGATAGCTAAGTAGCAGGTCTAGAAAACTCTTGTCCCTATTTCTGTTTAGCACGTGTTTCCTTCCTAACTCTCTAGCAAATTATCTGCTTCGCAGTTTTTCTGCCTACTGCCTGTGATCATAAATAATTTGGTAATAGTGTTTATGAGAGTCATAATTGTGACAGTGAACCATATAAATGACATCCAGAAGTGAGAATGAGGAGACTGCAGTTGTTGCTGAGAAGCAAAGCAGGAGCAGACACTGGTGAAGAGAAATTGATGTATCTTTATGCTGGAATGTCAATGTTCACCTCAACTGTAATCAAGATGTTTATAATTTCTCATGCTTTAAAAACTCCCGTGGTGGAAATTATGTGGTGACCTTCACCCACACATGTAAATTTAGAAAGTATATAAGGTCCTTGCTAGTCTTTTCGTGTCCAGACACTAGAGATGGTGATGTGAGTTTACTATCCTGGGCCAGTTTCCCTACAATGCTGTCAGGAAAGAAGTGGGGCATATAGCACAGAGAGGAGCTGGAAGTCGTGCCTGAGTTCTGCAATTCACAGAGCTATTGGAACAAGAAATAATGTTATAGTTCTCTTTTTATCCTCAGAGACTTGGGAAGCTTCCATGTCATCCAGCACACAAGCAAACACAAAATCTGAAACAAAACAAAAAGATAAATGCAGCTGATGAAAGCTTCTGCTCTCATTTACCTGATTTATTTATTTATTTTTACTTGAGTAACCTAACATTCTCTACTACATGGAATAATTTCTGACTTATTCAAGTCAAAGCAGAGAACTGGGTCCTCATGAGACTTGCTGGAAATGTTTTGTGGATCTGTATTTCAAAAAGGTACATAGTCAAAACAAACAGCTCCAGATGCTCTTCTTGATACCAAGGAAAATTAAACTTTGTGATCATTTGTTTAATTTGGTTCACTCAAGCAGAAAGAAAATAGAGGATTAGTTTTTCAGTCACAGTCTTAGTCATCACTGTTTGCCATACAAATGCAAAAACATAAGCAAAAAGTCCAGAAAATTTAACAAAAAGAAAAAAGAAAAAAAAATAGCAATACTGAAGACAGAAAACAGATTAATTCAAAATGTGGTCATAGTAGAGTTCTGAGGTATCTAAGTATCTTGTTTTCTTTTTCATAATTTCAACAGATGTTTGCAGTGCTCAACAGACTGGTTGATGGTATGTTTGTAGAAAACTATTGGTATTGTTATGCTCTCTTAAGCAATAGGGAAAGTTACACTTAATAAAGAAAATGAATATAAACAAACCAAGCCCTCTTGTTTTAGTGATGTTATCCATCCTTAGGGAAAGGAAGGCAACACAAAGGAAACTAATGATGAAAGTGCTTGACTCATTCTTCTATTTGTATTCCTAACATATAAAATAATGAATTTGCATTTGGGTTTAGAAAGTCATTGCTGAACTGCATTCTTATTTTGATTAAGAAATTATGCTTTACTATTACTTCATAAATAACTGAGAAGCAAAATCACAACTCTGAATTTCAAGATTCTATTTTTGTGGCCTGCTTAGAAATATTTTCCTCCATTTCTTGTATCAAGACCAAAGGATTTTACATTGTGGACACTAAAAAATAAAAATGGGACAAAGAGAACTAAGCTGCTTCTAGGTAAATGTTTAATTTTGTGTAAAAATGAGCATCTGAGCTGCCAATATATCTCTTGAAAGTATTTTGTATGATATAAAATAAGTAATATAGTATCTCATGAGCTAATAATGAACTCTACAGACCTTGTTAGTTCTTTCTAATACTTATTTTACAGACTACTGTTTATTTTTAACTGAGGTTTATATGCATGTGAATAATCAGCAATCAGTGTACAGATCTGTCGAGCCATTAATTCCAGTACACTTACAATATGTCAAGGCTTAATGTCAGCAAGGAGATGCTTTACTATTGGGTGTCTGAAAACAGGACAAGGCAAAATGTCTTCCAGGAGAAAAAGTCGAGACTAGAAAGCAAAATTCCAATGTGAAAATCACTGGTTATTCCCTTCTTATCATTCCAATTCCATTACTCTTCTCTGGTGTGCAGCATCTCTTTGGAAGGGGATACAAATTTAAAATACATTATAAAACTGCATGTAGACAAATATCTATGTTTGGCTTGATACTTGATCCCATACTAGTGGTACCAAGTCAATTGCCCTTAGAGCTCCAGTGTTAAACTATCACATACAGACAATCAAGTTAAGTACAAAGATGCAGGATAGCTCAACACCATTATTAAAGGAGCAGATTTCAAATTCAGTGTATGTACATAGTGTGAAAACAAAGCTATTCAGAATTTTGTGTAGTATTTCCATCTGAATTAAGCAAAACCTGTGCAGTTAGTTCCTGAAAATTGAGTGCCTCAGCTCATTTCTAGAGTAACAGACGCTTCCCCGTTACTACTCCTTCTTTCTTCCCCTATCTTAGAGAGGTCAAAGGCTCTCTACCATACCAAAGAATCAAGGATCATTAAGCTCACTTTTGGCCTCCATTTGAAATGAAGACATGTGGAAGGATGTACTGAAAAGAAAATTAAAGTCTTTCATCCTGTACTGTAGGATAATGGACAGCATTTCTACTAGTAGTGTCTGTCAAGGATTGTCACATTCAGTCGTCAGGTAGTCATGGAAGAAGTTTTACCCATTGAGTCTTGAACTTATCCTTGTGAGATACAGCTACAGAATGGTGACATTTATACTGGCATGCATGGGAAAAAAATAGTGACACAGAATAGCAGGAAAATGGATTAATTGGAGACTTTTTGCCAATGCTAGAAGCCTGGAAAGGTTGCTGCCTACAGCAGCAACTGCCAAGAGATAGGCTGGAATGTATATGATAATGTAAGAACAGCAGCAATATTTGCTTTCATTTCCAATCTCCCATCTCATTTCCAACACTTACTCTTCTGCCCCATTCCCAAAATAGGAGCTTCTCAGTCCAAGCATGGTGGCAGAATTTAAGTTTTGCTTCCAGTGCTGAAAAGCTTTGAATTGCTCTGCTGGGAAAGTAGATTTCTGTGGGACTGTCTGGTAACTACAAGTCAAATGATGTTATCTCTTTTTTACATATGTCAAACTCAAAATTAAAGCTAATAAAAGTTCTTTTTGAGAGGACTTACGGCAACAGTATCACCACACTGAGTTTTGGTTGAGATATGACATTTTAAATTGCAGAAGGATTCTAAATCCTATAAAACAGTGTTAATAATGGAAACAATGAAGGCTGCAATAATATGACAGTTCTCTTTGGAACTCATTCTTAAGCAGACTTAGAGTTCAACAATAATGACCCTGTTTCGTTAGGCTATACCAGGCAGAGCACCTGTAAAATATGTGACTTTCTGATGTCTCTTTCAATTATTTTTTTTTTTAATGAGAAGAGTGAGACAGTGTCTGATTGGACTAAAATAGCAGGCAGAGCAGATTTTGCTTATGTTTATACTCACATTTCTGACAATTTAATCCCCTGTAGTTCTGGATTTCTTTTTTGTGTGTTTAGATGGTTGCTTTCTGTGTTGTTGTTGTGTTGTTGTGTTAAAAAACTGCTTTACTTTGGAGGGCTGAGATCAGGTAAGCTATCTGAAATCAGGAAATGATCTTCTAAAACTGTAATGTGAAGCAACCTTTTAAGATTGTGTCTTCTGAATTAATAAGAACTAAATCAGAGCATAAATATTATTTTCTTCTCCTTTAAAAATATATAAAAAAGCATAAATTTCTGTTGTCTGTTCCTGTAATGTTGTGTGTTGTCAACTGTACTATAGTTAAAAAACAATCTTCAACTTTAATTTTGGATAAAATTAAGCACTGGATAATTTTTTCACTTTATATAAAATAGGAAATTAACTAATAACATTCTTCAAAAAAGTGCTGTAGTTGCAAATTTGAACAGCAAAAGTTGAAGAATGTCAGTTAATTTTACTGAATCATCCTTAACTTATTCCTGTTGTACATATATGCAGTGTCGTCTGCCAACTCTCTGTGAGTGAGAACTTGCCTAACATCTCCCAAGCAATTTGCTTCAGTAAGTTTGTGAAAGGAAACCAGCGGGATGAGGAAGCCACTGGAAAGAAGAAAGCCATTACTTCATCTCCTGGAGGACTGCAAAAGACCAATGTTGCCCTGAAACAGGTGGTTTTGGTTGAAGCAAAAAGAAAGACTCAGAGTGTCTTTCCATAGGTCTTATTAGATTTAGTGTCCATTGTGAATTACTATTATAATCTAAGAGCTGCTTCCCTAAAGGAGGATATGATATGAACAACATGAGCCTTCTTACAAAGGGAGAACAACTTAGAGCATCACTAGCTTACTTTTGAATACATGTGCAAATGTGAATGCAAATCTCTTCCAATCTGCTTCTTTGTCTGTTAATGGCACACAAATTCTCCTATACATAGGCTCCAGGTGACAGAGCAATCAGGAGCTATGTCCCTTTCTATGATGGACGCTTTCTTGAATCTGCTTGTTTCTTTGAAAAAAGCAAAACAAAACAAAACAAAACCAATAACAGTGTATGCTGAAGAATTTTAAATAACAATTCAGAAATTAGTATAATTACTAAAAATACAGAGCAATGAAAAATACTATATTCCGTGATATTCCAGAATACATTTTCATCTTTTGACTGTAGAGAAAATAGAGAAGTCCCAGTAAGGATATCTCAGCCTCTGCCATGCATTGATGCAGAGCTCTGGAATTAAACTAACGGTTGGTTTCAGTAGACATAGCTTAACATCCACAGTTCATCTCTATCTCTACACTATAGCTTTAACAATTTTTGTCTGACACCTGCTTCTAACTTAATCTTTTAGTATCCAGCATATTTCCCATGTAACTATATACTCTGTTTATTTTTCCAAACATTTATCCAAACAGTTTAAGTTGCTTTCAGATTTTCAGTCTATACTTTCAGAGCTGGGATGTTGCTTTTCTTCCAGCTGAACTAAGAAATGCCAAGCAATTTTTTTTTCTCCTTCTCTCCATTTCTCTGCTCCAGGCTAGAAATGGAAGCACAAAATAAGTCTGTCTACAAAATCCTACCCTGAAATTCAGATAATGGACTCATAGAAGGGCTTGGGTTGGAAGAGATCAGGTTTCCCAAAGCTCCATCCAACTTGGCCTTGAACACTTGCAAGTATGGGGCATCCACAACTTCTCTGGGCAACTTGTTATAATTGTTCCTCATTGCTCTCATAGGAAGAGAATTTCTTGTTTATATCTAATTTAAATCTCTTTCAGTTTGAAGCCATTGATCATTGTCTTATCACTACACTCCCTGATTATGAGTCCCTCTCCAGATTTCCTGTAGGCCCCTTTTAAGTACCAGAAGTTTGTTATAATTTTGTCTCCCCACAGCCTTCTACAGGCTGAACAAACACAGCTCTCACAGCCTGTCTTCATAGGAGAGGTGCTTCAGCGCTGTGATCGTCTTCATGGCCCTCCTCTGGACCCACTACAACAATGTCCATGTCTTTTCTATGTTGGGAGTCCCAGAACTGAATACAGTGTTTTTGGTCAGATATCACAAGAGTGGGGAGAACCAACTCCCTCAACCTGCTAGTTATACTTCTTTTGATGCTGATAGGCCATGCAGCTCTGATTTGTCTATCATAATTTATTAGGTTAAGTATCGATTTTTGGATTATCAGTGACTAAGAACACCAATGAAAGAAAGAAAGAGCTCGTGAACTTTTTGTTCCATGCTAAGAAACCTAGTGCTCCTCTAGCATATGAACTGCCTTTATTAGGAAATCCTCTGCACTCCTCAACTGGCAACTGTCATTCCCTCTGAGTGCTTCTTTTCTCTAAGAATAGGATGTTGCTACTGCTGAGAAGAGTTCACAGAGGCTGTGCTATAGACAGAGTGCCAGAAATGTGGTCCCGGGAACTCTCATGAGAATCTTCTCTCAACTAATTTGACTGCAATCTTGGATAAAGTATAATGTAGGGATCAAATCTGTTCAGAGTGTTGTATATGTTTTCCCTTTTGCTTAGGAAGGATGGAGTTTGAAAGACATCAGCACAGCTTGCCACCATGGCAAACATTCCAGAAGCAGCTATAGGATCTCTAAATGAAAAAAAAAAAAACAAACTGACTGTTCCCTAAAGCTCAAACTCATATCCTCTGACAATTTCTTCCATGCCACCAGTAGCCCAAACCACTCTTTTCTTTGTCTTAGAGTAGCTCTTTTCATTTTTTCCTCACCTGTATCTAAGAGAAAACACAATACAGATTTTTCCTAAGAAGCATCCAGTCTAGCCATTTTTGTCTAGAATCTGGCTGTAATTTATTTATTCCTCTCCCAAGGTCTCATTTCCTCCCTTTTCCCACTACTGCATTGTGCAAAAGATGATGTAACTTGTCTATTCTTAACCTCAGCTATGTCTGTGACACAGTTCTTTTTTTCATGCTAAGGGACTTAGTTACGTATGTTTGCTTTTTCCAGACATAAGTCTATTTCTTTTCCTTCTTCTACTCATCAGTATTTTCTCAGAAATTAGGAATGTGACCTAAATGCCATTTTTTTTTTCTTGTCTTTACTGAACAGTTGCCACATTAAACTATCTACTGTTATAGATGTTACAGTAAGCCTCAGGAGCTCACTGAAAAAAACAGTCTCCTCAGTAGATTTGTTTCATAAAACTGTAGTTTGTTCTCTAGCAAGTCTGAATAGAAAGGAGAAACAAAGGCCAAGAACAGGCAGCGGATTGAGCCCTGTGCAATTGGCTGCATTACCCCAGAAAGAGTCACTCCTTTTCTTCATTAACTCCAGGTATGTCTTCACTTGAAAGGGAATTAGTTACTAAGAAAAAGGAAGACAAGACAAAGGCAAGGTAAGGCAAAGCAGGAGAGATCTTCAGGTGGAAAGTGCACATTGGGGAATTTATCCTTGAGATAAGAGAGACTGAATCTCAGAGTTGGTACACCAGTGCCTTTTTACACTAGAACAGTAGCATCTGAGTTTTAGTTTGCAGTTTCAGATGTGTATACTTAAAGTACTTCTCTTCTGATGTAATGGTATTAATCTTTCCTTGGGAGGAGGGATGATCCATAAGAGATATAAAGTTCAGCTAAATTCTTCTTGTAAACTTAAGTCTGCCTTCTAACAGCAGGGCTATTTTATCCAGTACTTGGTGATAACAGAAGTTGTTTAGGAAATGATAATGGCTGCAAAGGTGCTGTGAAGTAGTTCTAATAGAACCTTTGCTAGTAAAGTAAATTGGACTCATACACTACTTGAGGTTTCCGTATAGAGGCTCTATGCACTAGTCTAGGCTTTAGATCTTGTCTTCCTGCCAGGATTAACAAACCAAAATCATCAACTGACCTTAAAAAGTGCACAGAACTAAAGTGTTTATCACTGAGTTAAAATTGGTGTTCCCCATTTTCTTTCTTCACCAAGGTCCCCTCCAGACACCTGAGCAGTCCTGGCATATGGACACCTACGAGCAGAAGAGCACAGCTCCACTCACAGAGCCCTCATTGCCACCAACACCCTTCTCAGACACAGACACTCAATGGAAGCACAGAAGGGCATGTGTTCGTTCTATCACATGATTGATCCCATAAAAATTAGTGGTATTTAAAGCTGAGAGGTACCAAAAAACCCACCTCATAAATAAATGGCTTAAAAGTTGGTGCAAACACAGGAATTTTGGGTTTCTTGACCATGGGGCAACTGGCATGATGATTGCAAATGGAAGTAGCCTGTCTCTGAGGGGTAAGAGGATCTTAGCCGAGGAACTAGCAGGACTCATTGAAAGGTCTTAAAACTAGGTATGAAGGGGGAAGGGGACAAAATCAGGGCCGCTGGGGCTGAGCGGGTCGTTCGAGGGCTCGTACCACTTGATGGGCGATGACAGTAAAGTACAAAGGAATGGATTGGGGCAGGGGGGTACTGGGGATGCTGCTGTTCTAGGGGACTCTAGATCCTCTATAAAGGTGGTGAGGTGGAAAGCCCAGCTGAAGTGCCTTTATACCAATGCACACAGCCTGGGAAATAAGCTGGACAAGTTGGAAACCGTGATGCGCTTGGAAAGTTATGACCTTGTTGCTATCACGGAAACATGGTGGGATGACTCCCATAAC
>JAOWBP010001760.1:67184403-67203355 GCA_028571105.1 Tragopan temminckii | reverse complement strand
CAACTTTTTCTATGGTTGTAAAAAATGTCACAGCAATACAAGTCCCTTTCACACAGTTACTTATAGACAGTGGGATTCTCCTTCATGGCTAAGCAGTTAAGGAGTATGCATACTGGCAGCAGTTAAACTTGTCTAGTCCACATACAAACACAGAGAAGCTCATGAAACACATATATAGCAATGGATATGATCCTTTCCAAGTTCTTGTACACAGCAGTGGACTGGAGACTGACAAATGTGACACCTGTCTTCAGAAAAGGACTGGAAAGATGATCCTGGTAACTGCAGAACTATAAGTCTCATCTTGGTGTTGGGGAAGGTTATGGAACGGATCATCTCGGGAGTCATCTTGGACCAGTTAAAGGTCAACCAAAGGATCAGGCCCAGTCAGCATGGGTTTACAAATGGTAAATCCTGTCTGACAAATCCAATTTCATTCTATGTCAAGGTGACCCACTTAGTGGATGAGGGTAAGGCTGCCAATGTGGTCTACCTGGACTTCAGTAAAGCCTTTGACACTGTCCCCCACAACATTCTCATGGAGAAGCTGGCTGCCTGTGGTTTGGATGGGCATACGCTCTGCTGGGTGAAACTCTGGCTGGATGGCTGGGCCCAAAGAATTGTAGTCAGTGGAGTTAAATCCAGTTGGCAGCCGGTTACGAGCGGTGTCCCTCAGGGCTCAGTACTGGGGCCGCTTCTATGTAACATCTTTATTAATGATCTTGATGAGGGGACAGAGCGCACCCTCAGTAAGTTTGCAGATGACATCAAGTTGGGAGGGAGTGTTGATCTGCCTGAGGTGAGAAAGAAAGGCACTACAGAGGGACCTGGAGAGGCTGGATCAATGGGCCAAGATCAACTGTATGAGTTTCAATAGGACCAAGTGTCGGGTCCTGCATATTGGTCACAACAACCCCAGGCAACCCTACAGGCTTGGGGAGGTGTGGTTGGGAAGCTGCCTGATGGAAAGAGACCTTGGTGTACTGATGGACAATCAGCTGAATATGAGCCAGCGGTGTGCCCAGGTGGCCAAGGGCATCCTGGTTGAGCCACCATCCCTGGATGTGTTTAAAAACTGTTTGGATGTGGTGCTCAGGGGCATGATTTAGTGGAGGTTTGTTAGAGTTAGGGTAGTTTGGTTAGGTCATGGTTGGACTCGATGATCTTTAAGGTCTTTTCCAACCTGAGCAATTCTATGATTCTATGATTCTATGGTTTGTGGACCTTCTACTAACTAAAACAAATCTTTACTCTCGCCTGTATTTAAGGGCAGCTGCTCTGGTTTGGCTCTGTTATAGCAAGTGCTGTGTCATGTATGTCAGATCTTGTAAAAGGCTTCAATAAAACTTAGGAAAGCTGCCAATAAAACCAAGTGAAATTTACAGCCATTCCCAAAGTGATACTGCTGGCCCGACCCATACAAATCACAACTCTCCTTCACCTCTCGGTTTGATTTTAATATTGTACCTCAGCTGAGCAAATTTTGTGTGTCCTGACACTGCACTGATACAGTGCCTGGTTTTTGTACCATAGGTGGCTCTCAGTTCATTACCAGTACTCAGACAACGTGATGTTCTGCTGACTCAGTGTACTTAGGGAGACATTATGACAACTTTCAAGCTGTCACGTGCAAGATGAAGTAGATTTTTTGTAGATTTAAGAGAGGATAAGACACTGTTTCCAGAGCCCTATGGCTGTTCCATGGTATTTTAATAGAACCATTGCACTGCTGGCTATGTGTCTCTCAGAGTGCGCTCGGTTAAAAATCTTGGCCTCACCTTGGACCTCAGAGGTGAAGCCAGATACATTACTATAATTTGGTGAAAGTTTGTATCAATTGCACTACTGAGTATTATTTCTTGCTACCTCATACTCAGACACATGATCAGCCTAAGACCCACATGTTCAGGACATATAAATGTCTTCCATTTTTTTAGACTTTTTTGCCATGTGTCAGTGGCAGACTAGGAAATGAGGTAATGGCCTTAAGTTGCACCAGAGGAGGTTCAGGTCAGATATTTGGAAAAATTTCTTCTCAAAAAAGAGAGTGGGGAGGCATTGGAACAGGCTGCCCAGGGAAGGGGGGGTGGTCATTGTCCCTGCAGCTATTCAAGAACTGTGTGGATGTGGCACTGAGGGACATGGATTAGTGGGCATAGTGGGAATGTGTTGACAGTTGGACTAGGTGATCTTAGAGGTCTTTTCCAACCTTAATGATTCTATGGTAATTCTCTTATCTTCTGCACCTCTCACCAATTGCCTTTAGAAAGGGAGTGGAATGGGGCAGAAGGCTAATGTGGCATATCAGTTGTCTGCCGAAGTTGTCTACACAGTGTTACTTACATGCTGGCTATGACTGCAGCTCAAGCCTAAAGGGATTGAAAGTTCAGTCAACTTTCAGTCAAGCCTGTAAAGTATAAAATAAAATGTTGCTTTTTCACAGACACAGTAAGGACTGTGTAGACCACTTGGCCAGCATGTTTCTTATGCTTCATATTTCTTATGTTCACTTTTAACATGAGTTTGTAATTCTGCAGATACACAAATATTACTCAAAAATATTTCTACAATTTGGAAATCTATGTCAAGGTCATGTGATGCGGGACCGTTTTGCTTGTTTGAAAGAGATCTGTAAGGTGAATTGCTTAAGATGTATCTGCAAAAGACAATCCTATGCAGACAGGAGTAACTGAAGTCTTTCACTTCCTGTTCTCCTTTATTCACAATACTCCAACTATAAAAGCAGAAGTTTATATTATTCTTAGCAACCTCATAAACAAGAACTAACTCCACAAAATAAATAAATAAATAAATAAATAAATGTACCTATAAGAAGAATACCTATAAGAATGTACCTGTAAGAAGAGCCTGCAGGCTCTGTTTCACTCCCTTCACCTGCGATTCAGAAGGGAAATAAAATGTGCTAATTTCTTCAGTGTTTGTTTTCTCCTTTGTGCTTGCTCAGACCATACACTCCTTCTGCTGGCATAAAAGCTGTTTAAATCCTGGCTTCTGAATCTCTCTGCTACCCAGATTTGTGCCAAAATAAATGCAGTGTTATTCACTAAGTGTAGCTAATGAACACCTCAGAAAGAATTCAATGGCTTTCAAACTGAGCTTAAAATATGCCAACTGACTATAGCAGAAAACCTTTTCCTTCATTCAGGTTTTCCTTGGGAAGGCTTTCATTCCACTTCATTCATTTTCATGCTAGCTGAATGAGTCCATGCTTCTGAGTACTGCTATGTTCACGTGGCATCCATTACATTAAAGGCACTGTATATAAAGTCCCACTTTATGAGCAGGAAGTAAGCAGTAGAAGCCACAGTACACAATTTAGTAAAATCAGGAGTAAGTGAAAAAGAATTTCTGGCAGGCCAGTACTCTAACAACATAAAGTACATGAGTTAAAAAGCTTGTGGAGATATAAATAAGCTGCGATGAGAAAATACAAATGAACATCCTGCAAATAATCTCCACAATCGACATGACAACAACCTTCTTTTGATATGACCTTTCTCTCTTCTCTCCATATCAAAAGGCCATTGTTCTTATTCTCTCCAGAGTGTAATTAATTACTCTGAGGAAGTCTAAACTCAGCAAATGAGACTGCTCCCTGGCTTCTCTGTGTGGATGGACACTTTGGTAGTGCTCTGGTTGCATGTCAGGATGCGGTGTGGGCGTCCAGCATTCACACACACATGCCAGTTTCTACTAGAAAGAAACACAGGCACACACCCAGGGAGACATAAAGCACTGCCACAGGTCTATCAGGATAGATTACAAGGGACCGCAGGTATGCTGCTTAAACAGACCTGCCTGCAGTACTGACAGAGCATCCTTCTCTTCATTTGTTCCCAGTATTTTGCCTCTACATAAGGAGAATAAGATTAAAAGTAACATTAGAATCCTGATGATGAGAAATGGTATTCTACTGAAAGTACTTGTACGACACCCACAATTCTCAGATGGAATGCTGTTTAACAAAGGTGAGAATGGTATGCTGACTAATTAAATTATAGAGTAATTCCAGCTTTTTATTGTTTCCTAGTTGCTTTTTAAGTCCTCTAGGAATAAGGCTGGGAAAGAAAGAAAAAAAGAAAAAAAGAAAAAAAAAAAGCAAATACATTGTGATTTAGGAACAGCCATTGAATGAAAGGAGCATATCCCAGCTGTAGAAGTTGTCACAGTTCCACAGAGCTTCACAGGGGTATGACAGCTCTAAGAGAGGAATTGCTCAAACTATTAATTAAATAGGTAATAAAAACATCTTACTGGTAATAAGATAATTTTACAGGAAAGTGCAAATCTTATGCTGTGTCAGACGCCAATATAATTAATAAGAGGGGGATTTTTGCTTTCAGCTACTCTGTTTTTTTTTAAGTAGTATACACAGACTGAATATTCAGGTGATACTAAAGCGAAGGTGTTGAACATGCCTGTTGGTTTGCAGATTGGTGCAAATATCTACACAGAAGTTATAAACATGTCCTGAAAACAGGATGGACAGCTGACTTGTATATATTCTAACATGTTCCTCAGCCCACATGAACACATACACAAAAATAATGCACAGTTGAGTAAAGGAGAGCATCTGTGCAAACTCATTAAACACCTAATTCCAACTCAATATGCTTTTGCTTACTTTGCAGCTGTCTCAAATACTGTTCCTCAGCCTGTTTTCAATCAGATCTAAGACAGTTTGAATTGGAAATGAAACGTAATTAGTTAAAGAAATGTTACTACAAATATTTAACCTCAGATACAGGCAAATATTGAGTTTATTCTCCTAATTCAGAAATTCTATATTTAAAATATAAAGTACAATCAGCTGTGTCTCTTCATCATTGTATTCTGCTTATTTCTTGTGGTTTTGGCTTTCTGGAAGTTAAAAACAGGTGGTGCTCGACTACTTTTTTTTCCTTGTTCAAGACATTTCTCAGAAGACATGTCTCTTCAGTCTAATCTCTGGCTTGCATTCTGTCTTCCTTCTCAAAAGCTAACACAGCAGGCCCAATACTCCTTTCACTTCTGACCAGGCTCATCAACTGATGACTAACAAGAAAAACAGCTTTTTCTGAAACTAATTTCTTTCTGACTTCTCCAAAGGACTTCCAAAATATCAAGAGAAACGTATTAAAATAAAGTGTAGTGTGTATGTCAGTGTAACCTAAATCTTTTATTCTCTTGCTGATTAAAACAGATTCTGTTTAACACAGCTGCCCTTCACCAAACAGTGATATACTTGCTGACTCACTGCAGTCTTTGCCTCTGGTAGCATCTTCCTCTCAAAGGTATTGCTTACATCAGTTTTGTTAACATTAGATTCTGAACTGTATGAAAAAAAGGTCTAATCTGAGCTGTCATTTGGAAACTACCTCTTCATGACTTCAGCTTATAGCTCTTAAATTTTTGTTGGGCTATACTGTATATAGGTAGTATATTACCTTCCTGCTTATTTCTCTAGAGCACATTATTAAAAAGGATGTGAATTCTCTCAGCTTTTGGAAATGAATGTAACTAGGCATAATGTGGTATGTGTGTCTTTATAAGCAATTCATGTATTTACAAAAAGTTACTTCTTAATCCTGCAGTCTCCTCGCTTTTACCTCTACAGATCAGAGCTTGGTAAGATTTAAACATGTATTTAATATTAATAATTAGAAACCAGCACATATTATCATGCACTTACTAGCAACTCCACATGATTTAAATAACAAAAGATCAAAACATTTTCCTAGATCATTGCTATAAGCTACGTGCACTTGTAAAAACTTCATCTGATGTAGGGAAAACTACAGGCTAGTGGCATGATAATGACTTGCATTATGCTTTGCATAGAATATACTCCTTAATACTTGCAGTAATTTTTGTGTCAGAGTTAATGATTAGCAGTAGCATTTAAGGGGGTCTGAGGAATCTTTTTCACCAGAAATATTTGGAAAATAAGCTCTTGGCCTAATACACATTACATCTGACAAAATCTCTTCTGCATAGACTAGAATATCTGCTAATCACAAATTCCATCTTATGAGCTACGCTCAATTAACCATCAGAAATTTGAAAAGTTGGATGTAGTCTAAGGAGAAATTGATCATCTTTCCAAATACATTTCCCATATCCACCAGTGGCATGAATCCATTAAAAAAATTTCCAAAAGCCAAATGGCTGACATCATACCTCTGCCGAAAACTCACAAAGAATTTCTGGCTTG
Source organism: Tragopan temminckii (assembly GCA_028571105.1). NCBI lineage: Eukaryota > Metazoa > Chordata > Aves > Galliformes > Phasianidae > Tragopan > Tragopan temminckii. Next base: position 67,197,141 of record JAOWBP010001760.1, on the reverse strand, counting down.
ATATTGAGTCACATAGATGAAAAAAAACTTTGACCTAGAAAACTGATCGCCATGCAGTGAACTAAAAATAAATAAGTTCTTCAAACTCCACATCTTGCTGCAGCCTTACCTGGTAAGCGGTGCAAAGTGGGAAACAAGAAATATGAGACTAGATCAGTCAGTAAAAAGTTCTAGAATCTGAGCCTAAGATCCAAATTTCTATAAAAATATAATGTTCAGTGATTTGCTAAACATTTATGTGCTAAAGTTTAATTTTCACTCTTAGCATTTTCATTAAGTACTGTTCAACCCAACCTTTCCTGCTAAATACATTTGAATTTACATGGCAATGTGTTGGAAGAGCTTCAATAAACTCAGTATGTTACATGAAATAGTAGAGATTATTTAGATATATTTTCCCCTGAAATAGTAAAGTTCTGTGCTATGGCACTTTGAATTTGGAGAAACTTTCAGCTTCCAATATATGAAAAACAAGTCAATAATCGTTCATAGCTTCTGAAGAACTAAAGGCATTTTCTCTATGAGAAGCCATGCTATAGGATGATATATAGCATACAGGATACAGAGTTACTGATGAGTATTTATGAAATATTTTGGAAAAGTCTGTGGAGATGCACTCAAAATATATATATATATGTGATAGTATCTTTAGGGATTTTTTAAACAATTTTTTACGTGCATATGTGCATATAAAATAGTTTAAAAAATCCTTAGAGATACTATCACAGAAGTACAGTTTGATATACCACTATTAGAAGGAATGAATAACAGCAATTTAAAATTCCTCCAGACTCATTTAGACTTTCTCATCTACTTAGCTGGAAAAAGTTGAAGGATGTTTGATGAAGCAACAAATCCAAATGCAAACTAGCAGCATACTGTAAGAAAAAAAAAAAAAGGATAATTAGGAGAACATTAACTCAGACACTCTCCAAATTTACTCCAGTGCTTCATAGCAGTATCAAAATCTTTCTTGCCTGAAAATAAGAAGAGCATGTAAAAGAATGTCCTCTGAATTTATCTGATTTTCAGTTTTTAATTATGTAACTCAGTGCGTATAAAAATCTATTAATTACTAATTGTCATGAATCTCATTACGAGGCTGTATTTGTCAGCTAAGCTATAAATCTCAGTGTAGTTTTTGAAAGTTATTATGTGCATTTATCATTTATTTTTCCTTTTTGTGTTTTACATACTGCTAAAATTTGCAGCTGTCATTAGAGAAATTGTATAAGACAATAGATGTATTATTCCTTCAAAGAGTCAAAAGAAGCTGGCAAAATTTTAAAAACAATAGAACTTCTACCGCTTTCAGTAAACCCAGCATTAGATATCAAGCATTTTTTATGAATTTAAAACAGATTCACCAAAAGATCTTGTCAGGTTTTTATCCTGAATTTAGTACGCAAACTATCCTTATCCAGCACAAAACTTGAGAGCAATATACAATTATCTATCACCTTTTTAACTGAGCAAATCTTTTCAATATATTCTTTTTTTTAATTGTCATATAGAGAACTCTGGTAGCACGCAAAATTATAGCAAGGTCAAAAATAATCAAAAAGACTATGGCACCTGTCAGTTACTTATATTTAGTTGCCATCATGAACAGCACATGTTCATTTTTCTATCTTTTTCTTTCCATATTAGTTAAATGGTAACAAATAAAAATTTAGGAGTAAAATAGATACTGCATCTTTTTGATACAGGGTAAAAATCATCCAGGCAAATGTAGAACAATTGTAAGAAGAGAAAGTTAGTTATTGCATAGTCATGTTGTTAGCAAAAAGATCTTCTGTCGATGCAAAATCAATTTTCCAGCCAAAAACGTTTCAGCATTAATTTAGCTAATGTTCCAGTGAGTAGATTCAAGAAGCATACCTCACACTCTTGGAATTTGTCTTCCTGGCAATTTGCTCCTTCAGTGTTCAGCCATAGTGCTCTCTGCATTAGTATAGGAATGCATAATTTGCTGAAAAGGTTTCTGCTAATAAATGTTGCTAGGAATAAGAAACAACCTTCCCATATTAGACTTGTATATTTACATTATATCACATTGTAAATTCTTAATGATGTTTTTGAAGCATATACACTGACATTAATGAGAGAGTGAAAATAGTGTAATAAGAGTTTTTGATGTAATATTTCTGTCTCTGTTGTTTGCAAGAATTCTCCTACACTGATCATAGTAGTCCTTTAACCTAGAAAGAATCTTTTGGCATACAGTTGTTTCCCCATGCCTGGATTGCCCAGCAGATGTGGTGAACTGTCTTGGAAAAGAAAGATGTTTGTAACGAATAGATAAATCTGTAAAAATAAAGTAGCCTCTCACTAGTGCTCTTGAGTTGACTACAAGATCGGCAAGTGAGTTCATGAGCTTCCGGTCACTGCAGGGACAGTAGAGATCTCATTAATCTTTTGAAGTCTCAGAGAATACTCTGGGAACTGTCATTTATCAGCAGCCCCATCGGCCCCCAAGGTAAATGAATAAGGAAACTGTATGATGCAGTCCTGTCAGGACCTCCTTTTGCTTGGTCTTGTTTGTGCTTTCTACCCAGGGAAAGATGTTAATCATTGTCCTGATTCAGGGCTTAAGGATTTGGCTTTCAAAGAAGCAACTGAATATAACCTACAGTCTTGAAGAAAGAGCTGAATTGATATGTTCCCAGGTTGGCAGAAGTGCACTTCCGAAACAGTTCACGTCTTTATTGTTTACTTTTTTATTATTTTTTCTCCTCTAAAGATTGCTTTGTAATATGCTTGTCTGTCTTTACTTCTTTGAAAGCATCATAATGCTAGGCCACATTTTAGGAAAGTGTCATTTTGAGGCTTCTGTTGCATCCTCATTTAATACAGTTTTAATAGTTTCGAACAAAAATTTTCATACCTCAAAAAAAAAAGTTTCAAAAAAAAATTCTGGAAAAAATATTCTAAACAAACCAGATTTTTTATAACATTTTCATGATTAAAGGATCTTAAGAAAACAACTTTTCTGTCACAAATGGATTTCTCCAATATAACTACAAAAATTTTTTGTAAATGTACATATTTTTGGTTAATCTTTAAAAAAGGAACTTGCTCCTTCAACAGGAAAAATTATTTTTGCTTCATATTGTTCAGTGTATCCCTTTTGAGAAGTTTTCCCTCACTGGAAAATTCTTCTGATGTTGTCCAAGGTCAAAAAGCAATTGCCATTTGATGAGCTTTTGGTAGGCTGTGTGAAAGGAATCTGCAATCTCTGTTTAGCTCCCAGTCAACAAATGTCCAGCACAGCTGTCATTAATTGGCATTCTCATTGGCAGCCTCTGTGGAGAGGCCAAATGCTAATGTACATGGAAGCAGATCTATTTTCTGACTTTATTAGTAGTTCTGCAGAACAGGCTTCTCAGTGTGAGGAGGTGAACACTGGTTCTTACTGTGGTTGCTTAGGCTGTAGGCTTTCTTTGGAAAATGAAGTTGCTTTCCAAAGCTCCCAGTCTGGCACCTCTCACACATGCTAAAATCCAGTCAAAAAGAAATATTCATAGAAATAGTAATTTGATGATACACTGTTTGAAACAAAGTGTATTAGCACTCTCACTGAGAAGGCTGTAGGTGTTTCTTTCCAGAAAGCTATTAGTTAATTAAGTGTTCCTATTTCTTTTGCCAATAATCTTTTTGAGTAGATAATGGTAAACTCCTCCTAACTACTAATTCTCATTCTGTTATTCAGCTGCCTATAATTTCTAACACTCTGAATCATTCTATTTCTTACATTTAGTGATACTGACAAACATAGGAAAGTGTCTTCTTAGGCTGGCCCACGACAGTGCTACTTCCAAGATATCTATATGCCCATCTATTATCCTACATCCAATTTTGTGCAATAAGCAAAGCTCCCACTACAATCACTGAGCTTGTTTACAAGAAAAGTTACCAATATTCACTTCTGCTCTAACAAATCGTTAACTATGGCCCAATGAACAGCAAATTTTATTTCATGGTGATAAAAGAGATAGGTAGTATACTAGCTCTTCGGAAACTGAGAGAAATTTAGTTCAAAACACAATGATATCATTTATGCTGTGCATACCTGTACTTTAAACTGTGATGCTATTGTTCTGCTTATTACAAAAATCCTAAACGGAATACTGAACGTTGTTCATTCACTAAGCAGATGCTGATATCACAATCTAGAAATAAAAGTTAATTATTTGAATGCAAAGGACTGTATTTTTTTATATTTCTGTCCAATAAATGTAGAAGACATAAATTGATTTGTGCACATCAGTACAAATAAGTGATAGATACTGTCCAAAAGAATGTTTCAGGTTACTTTCCAATTCAGTTTTCCCACTTTAAAGATACCTTTTGAACTTAAAAGAATTTCTTTCCATTTCCTTTTACAAAAGGCTCATTTCCAGCTTTGTGAACTTTAATTTTATAAGAACCTTCTTGGCTGAAATCAGCTTCTGAATTGGACATAGCTATTTTCCTTTCACTAAACAAGTAGGCAAGTATAAAACTCTCCAAGATTTTATTAAAAACTTTTCTTTTTCTGTTTATAACACATTTGTAAGGCTTTTAACATTCATTTATTCTTTGAGACATCAATACTATTTTTCATTGCTCTAAATGTACTTGCTTATTTATCCTTCCAATAGTTTGATATCTGGTGAGTTGTATTTTCTCTATGGAAAAACATTAAAGGGACATTAATAACAGTATATTGCTCTTGTATGTAATTCCCTCACAAAGTAGATTTTCTTACACTGTAGACATCTTGATAAGGTGGAGTCCATTAAATGGAGCATACAGTTACTTCTTTTTAACCACTACAAAATCACATGCCAAAATTCACAGACAAGGTACCTGATTATCAGTCACCCATTCCATTCTCCTTAATTTGTCCTTTAGAATTGTTCTGAGTGCCATATTCACATATGTTTCCAACTTAAAATGAATCACCAGTCAGAACAACTTATTAAGCCAGCTGAAATGGGCTTGATAACCTTCTCCCAGCTGGAATGTACAATATGCCAAACCACAACATATGTGTTTTTTTCTCTTTGGTAAACATGGAAGTTTTAGAAGTGTTCTATCAAGCTGCATGCATGAAAAGTTATAGAAACAAACAAACAAAGAGATATACTTAATTGTATGAGTGGAGATGAACCAAAAGGGAGCTTCATCTAAACATGAATACTCAACCTTTAGAAGTAGGTTTTAGAAGGTTAGGTTAGGTTTTAGAAGTATGCCAATTATAAGAAATGACACCACCAAGAGAATATTTTGTCATCTCTCCTGTAACATAATTGTTAAGTAAGAATTGTGAAAGTATCACTGAGAGTGTTTCAGCATTTACATACATGCCCTCATCTTTCTGTCTTTTCATCTCATCTCTCTTTTACCTTCTAAGTTGAGAGATTATGCAGTGTCTTGTGACATTACTTAAAAAGCAAGTTGCTATAATTATACACAGGTCACAGAGGAGACAGTGGGACAGTGACTCAGGAAAAGGGATGACAATTTTTTCAAAAAGCAAATTGCATGTAGCCCATCTAATAGTGTGATTTGCTTTTTGTACTTTTAACCACTGGAGGATTTTTTCTTAAACTTTCCAGTTGCTTTACTTTCAGCGGTCACAGCTTCAAAAGCAAGCTTTCACCACATATTTCTGCTCCAAGTATTATTTTCAAGGAGGAAAGGAGGGTCTAAACACTTCTTTCAGATTTTATATTTTTCAGGTATGGTCAAATGCAAAATGTTTTTGCAAAGGTGCAACCCTGGAATCTCTGCCTTTCTATTGCTGAAGTTCTCTGCATAATTGTGTTTTCTTCTTCTTCTTCCTACTGCTCCTATTACTTGTCATTTACTTTTGATGACCAGAATTGTCCACTATTTTAATACATGTGAAGATCATGAAACAAATCCTCCTGAAAGAGATGTTAAGGCACATACAGGATGAGGAGCTGATCTGAGATAACCAACACGGCTTCCCCAAGGGCAGATCATACCTGACCAGTCTTGTGGCCTTCTATGATAGAGTGATGATATTAGTGAACAAAGGAAGGATAACTGATGTCATCTACATGGACTTGTTCAAGGACTTCGACATGGTCCCACATCACATCCTTATCTCTACATTGGAGATAAATGGTTTTGAAGGTGGACTATTCAGTGGACAAATAATTGGTTGGAAGGCTGCAGTCAGAGGGTTGTGGTCAGCAGCTCTATGTACAGGTGGAGGTCAGTGTCTAGCGGTGTCAACCAGGGGCCCATCTTCAAACTGGTGCTCTTCAGCATCTTTATCAATGACACAGACTGTGGCACTGTGTGTACTCTCAGGAATTATGTGGAAGACACCAAGCTGAGTGGTGCATGTGATAAAATAAAAGGGAGGGATGCCATCCAGAGAAACGTGGACAGGCTTAAGGATTTGGCCCATGAGAACTTAATGAGGCTCAACAAATCCTAATGCAAGGTGTTGCATTTGGGTGCAACAGTCCCAGTATTCGTACAGACTGTGAGAAGAAGTCATTGAGAGCTGCCCTACTGAGAAGGACTTGGGGGATCCTGGTGGAAAAAAAAGCCAGCAGCATGTGCTTGCAGCCCAGAAGGCCAATGGTATCCTCAGCTACATCAAAAGAGAGTTGGCCAGCAAGGTATGGAAGGCAATTGTCTCCCTCTACTCTGCTCTTGTGAAACCTCATTTGGAGTTCGATGTCCAGGTCTGTGGCCCCCTGCACAAGAAAGTTGTGGAGCCTTCAGAACTGGTGCAGAAGGCGGCCATAAAGACGATCAGATTAACACTTCTCCTATGAAGAAACGTTGAGGGATTTTGACTTGTTTAGCTTGGAGAAGGCTCAAGAGGGACCTCACTGTGGGCTTCTAGTACTTGAAAGGAGCTTACAAGCAGGAGAGGAACCTGTATCTTTCAAGAATTACCTGAGCCTCAGTAGGGTGAAAGAAATTCCTGGTTCTTGAAGAATTTTTAAGTTCATTCTTGACACACTTTTCCACAAAGATTATTTAATTTTAATAAAATTCTGACTGAAACTAAATCCAATTCAGATAAAATTCCTCTCAGTTTTCTGCCAACAAGGTCTATTGTGCATTCCCACAGAACAGGACAAGGAGCCTTCTCTTGAAACAAGCAAGCAAGCAAAAAGCGAAAACAAACAAACAAACAGCAACAAAAAACACAGCCTACAACCAGGCCTCAGAGTATGGAAGCCCTTCAGGAAACCTGTCTACACACCATTCTGCTCAGCACCTTTTAGTGTGCGACCCAAGGGCAGGCAGTTTGTTTGAGTTCTGCAATTTCCTGTCCACCTTTGATTACAGTCATGAAAGAAATGAATTATAGACAAATCTGTCTGCAAAAAATAGGCGGGAGATAGGCATTCTCAAGGGATTTCTAACATCTTTGGCATTCTTTCAGGCTGGAAATACCACAATAGCAACCTTCCAGTATTGGTTGTATTTCAGCACATCTGTTTTTAAGGCCCACAGAAACCAGGAAGTTTAGAGCACATAAAAATGAAAAAGCACCTAAAGAACGTTAGCCAAATCATAAGAGGTCCAATTGAAGTTTTAAGAAAGATTCAATTACAGAGTTATTTTAGCGTATGTACTCAACAAATCTGAACTATTAGGACTGTTACTTGAAGCCTCATATAAGTAATTATATAAAAGTATAATACAGTAGTGGCGGCCCCAAAATAATTTTTGGATGTTATTTTTTGTTAATATTTGGAAAATCACCACTACATTCTAGTTTTAGACAGCACAAGGAAATCACAAATAATGAATGTCACTACCAAAACAGTGATAGGACTTGTAGAAATGAGGGTATTAAAACTCAGAAGTTTCACTTTTGTCTGCTTTATCCTTATTATTTCTACTATTGTCCTCTCTCCTGTCATATTCTCTTTCCTCTTCATTTTCTATTCATACTTTCCACTTTAAAAAAAAAATGCTTACTAAAGATTACAATGTAAACAAGACTGTGGATGAAACAAAAATCCTCTGAGTTAATCTCACATTCTTATAAGCTGTCTGGGGTAAGAAGATATTTAATTTACAAATAGCTCCAAATATTTAATAAAAATTTCCATTGGTACAGAGATGTATAAAGTGTAACCACACATATCAGCCTTTATTCTGTTCTAACTAAAATCATCACTTAATTCTGGATTTACAGATTTTCAATTACTTGTAGAAATCTGTACACAATATACAGTACAGTCAATTGTAGTAACAGAAGTAAGAAAGGGCCTCAAAGAAGAAAACTGGAAAGGAGACAAGTTTCTCAAGTGAATTTTCAGGATTTGTAATGCCAGCTGTTTTTTTCTCATTGAAGAATTTTTGATAGTTTCTTTGCAGATCTACTGCTATGAGGTCCTAGCGTGCAAACATCAGTCCATTAAGACATTACAATGTTTAGATTTCTTCTCCTCCTCCTCCCATAGCTAAGAAGCTGAAAACTGCTTCAGGCCAATTCTCCTTCTGTTTTTCCTTGGATAAAGAAGAACACACAAAAATGTTGGTATTTTCCTTAAAATAATAATAATAATATAAAATGCCAGCTCTGATTTCTGTCCAGTTTGGCTCCACCTGCGCCAGTAGCAGCACGGAAAGTTGTTTCTTTCCTGTGGTGACTGAATGATCCAATTTTGATGACAAATGTCATCTGCAGTCTCTTAGACATAATTATGTCTAATCAGAAAATAATCTGACTGGCTACAGCTAAAAAAATAATCTTCTTACTTCAGAAATCTCTAAAAATAAACTTCTGTGTTAACTTCATGCATATTTAACTATTTGTTTTCAGAATAACTTACTGCATCACTGACATAATAAAACAGAGAGACAGGTATGCCTACATGGAAGTGCATTCAAGTTCATAAAGTGGTATTTTGCCTATGTATCACACAAAATATGCCTGGCTGGCACCCAGACACAAATCCCTGTTGGACAGGATGATTCACCCATGCTACAATCTTGAAGCAGGAAATTTTCTACTGCCAGGACAAAATACACTTCCTTGGCATGCACAACAAACTCCAGTGTTTCATGCTAACTCCTTCCACCTGACACAGATTTTCCAGGATGCTGAAATATCAGCTTGATATATGGGAATCAATATATGAGCCCTTTCATTGCTCTGTCAATCCACAGCTGCTGTGCTGTGAGGTTGCAGCTGTACATTTGCAGGCAGCCTCAAACCTATTTTGGGCAAGCACTGTCTGTAACTGAGGAGATATGGCAGATACGCCATCTTACATGAAGAAGTTTTTCTAATATTTATCCAGTGCCTATGCATTTTGTTCTGTTTGTTGGATGAGAAAACCCAAAGGTCATCGAATTTTTTAGATCATTGGAGACTGATGAAAGCTCAGGAAAGAACTAGGGCAGGAGACAGACCTGTATTATAGTGGAGGAGAGGGTTTTCTCCATTGTCTCCTTCGAGAGCTCAGTGACAAACCTTTCCTTGTTTTAAGACAGCTGGTAGCAGTACATGTGGAGTGACAATTCAGGAAGCAACTCATAAGGGACAGCTGAGGGATAACATTGTCTAGTTGTTTACGTACCTCAGAAGCTACAGCCACCTAAATTCATTAATGTTAATTGTCAGGAAAGGAAGATTCGGGGCTTATTTTTCAACACTGTTTCAAAAAACACTCAAACATGAATGCTTAAATTCAGTCCAGAACAAAATTCTAAGCAGTTAACTGTATCTTGCCCTCTTCCTCCAGTTTCCTCCCTGCCCTTCATTCCTTATTCTCTATCATAAATACAAAGGTAATGGATGGAAAAAAAGTAGGGAAACATTGTTCAGTGTATGATACATTTTTCATTGAAAACACAAGGGAACCATAAACATGCATTCCCAACTATCACAAATTCAGCAAATATTTGAAGAGATTAACATGGATGATCACTCAAAGATGTTTTCTTCATGAAATATTCTGAATAACAATTTGCAGAATTTGCACTGTTTCAGGTGGATAATTATTACTGGCTCCCTCAGAAGAGGAATGGTACAACAACAGAATAATGAATAAGAAAGTAATATATAAACTCTTAACAAAAGAAGGCAATCTGTTTACACAGATATCTTTCCCAACTGCATCACTCTTTCTTGCTAAAAATGTAGAAAGGTTGATTGTAATGTACTGTACTAAAGTAATGTTAGGGTTCTTCTTAAAAGTTGGCCATTTTCTGTTTTGAAGATAAGTTTGGTACCAAAATTGCCTTATAACAACTGCTGGTTACCTGTTTATTAACAGTACTGTTTTACTTTTCCAATTTTCAAACACATGACTATAGAGCACAGATACTAGAAAGGCTAAAAAAAATTGCAGAATCTCCTGTCTTTCTTTACAAATTTTTCAGAGGCCAATACTCCAAAACAGTTGGTCTGCATGGAAGACATCCAGTGCAATGTTCTCTTCTTTCCTACTTTCTCTCCCATACACTCTTCCCAGTGCGTTTTTGTGGACAGGAAGATGGGATGGATATACCTTCACTGGACTGTATTTCTATCTCATCTTAACCACTGATGAAAAATAATTTATATTTAGGCAAAAAACAAGCCCTCTGGTTTTATATCCGTTCTCCTGAAAGAGAATATGTTCATGCATGGGAAACTAATTTAGTGCAGGTAAAGATGTACCTATCAACTGTTCAATATAGGGTGAGGAAAGGGAGTGATAAGAGCTGTTTTTCTCCAGTAATAAACTGCAGAGTTTATGCCTGAAATTCAGAATAACTGTTGGCTATATTTAATGGAGGTGAACAAACTACTTCATTTTAAATAGCAGAACTGCAAGGTGCATGTTCACGAAAAGATATTCACAGTTCTGGTATGTATTTCTCAAACACTTTTAACAGATACATTGACTTTCCAGGCATGCTACAAATTGTTTCTGTTCTCCCAGAGTTTTCTCAAAGAATAAATACAGAGGATTAAAGAGTCAGTTTTGATGTGTTTTGATTCAGTGGGAAGGAAAAATGATATCCGTAGTCCCCACATATGTCCCTCCCTTCCTTGGAAAGATTAGTGCCCAGTAGGCCTTAGGGAGCAAAAAAGCTGATGATTTGAATAGACACTACTGAACTGGCATAAGGAAGTCTTGCAATTTTCATGTTGTTACAAGTCAAACAGCAAAGCAAGTCTGTTTTTAGTTTCTTCTCAGAGGAACTGAAACAGCCAGCAAGTAACTTCATTCTCATACCCAGTATTTCCATGTAAATTTTCAACTCTACTTTACACATTCTTTACAGCACATACAAAGGAGTGGATGAAGCTGAATAAAGTCCTAGTTTGCCGCCTTTTCATATTTTGATGTTTCTATTACTTTTTTCCTTAAAATAGCAAATTACAAATATAATTCATCTTAAAAAGTTGATGTAAGCTGTTTCTCTAAGGTTAGATACAGGTTTTTATTTTAAACATTCTCTTCCCCATCTCTTCCTTAAAAGCCCTTAAAGTTAGAATGAATGAGAAACTTGCATATGAAAAAAGGTTAAGGAAAATAAATTGCAGCCTGCAGAGTCATGCTCAAGTTGAAAGTAGATATAATTGCACTGACATAATGACTTGTGATTCAAGATACAGACTTTGCTCTCTATGAGCATGATAAGCATTTCTGTGCAAAATAAATGCCACAAGATTGTATCCTGGGTAGTATAACATTTCTTGATTAATTTATCTATCTAAAATGGCATGCTAAGGAATTACAAGCACATTACCACTAATACTCACACGAACTTTGATCTCCCACAGAACTGTATCACGTCATGTTTGTATTTCTTGTAACCTGCTTATTAGTAACACCACCTTTCTTCCTGAGTCCCTTCAATAGTTTGCATCTGCTAGAGATGGCAAGCTAAATATTTAGGAAGCTGGTTAATTTTCTCAGTGGAAAGTTCAACATCCACCTACGTCATGGCAAGCCCCTATTCAATACAAGCTGGAGAATGAAAGGATTGAGCACAGTCCTGATGAAAAAGACTTGGTGGTACTGGTGGATCCAAGTTGGACATGAGTCAGCAATGTGCTCCCGCAGTCCAGAAAGTCAACTGTATCCTAGACTGAAACAAAAGAAGTGTGGCTAGCAGGTCAGGGGAGGTGATCCTGCTCCTCTGCTCTGTGCTGGTGAGGCTTCACCTGGAGTACTGTGTCCAGATAAGGAGTCATCAGTACAGGAGAGACATGAATCTGTCAGAGCATGTCCAGAGAAGGGCCAAAAAAATGATTCAAGGGGTAGAACACTTCCCCCATGAGGACAGGTTGAGAGAGCTGGGGTTGTTCAGCCTGGCAAAGAGAAGGCTGTGAGGTGACCTGATAGCAGCCTTTCAGTAGCTGAAGGTTAGCTACAGGAAAGAAGGGGACAGACACTTTAGTAGGGTCTGTTGTGACAGGACAATAGGAAATAGTTTCAAACTCAAATGGGGAAGATTTAGATTGGATATAAGGAAAAAGATTTTTACAATCAGGGTGGTGAGGCACTGGAACTGGTTGCCCAGAGACATAATGGATAACCCTTCTGTACAATCAATGGATATATAGATATTATAAATACCAAAGAGCTCGGCTAAGTTATTAAACCGGAGTAAAGAAAAGATAAAGAGCTCACCCGTATCCTGGGCTCACTAGGAACCTCCAGAAGAAAAGATCTCCAGAAGAGATCCTTCCCCACTGGCAGTCAGCTCTTAAATGGGTCTAGGAGGGGTGGAGTCAGGCTCCAC
>JAOWBP010001760.1:67172011-67184303 GCA_028571105.1 Tragopan temminckii | reverse complement strand
GGGGGGGGGGGGGGGGGGTGGAGGGGCAGATTGAGAGGGGAAAGAAGCTTCTCATTTTCCCCTCTCTTGCTTTGATGCTTTGCAAACTATCAACTTCTAAGTGCTGAACAGCTGAAACCATGTGAACAGATTGGGAAAAGAAACTGGAAGTATTCTGAAGAGGTTTTCAACATATGCTCTTGCTGTTAAGTCCATCGCATGCTCATAAAAGTGGATCCATATAAAAGAGAAAACTGCAATTACAGCTGATGCTGGCTGAGTCTAGTGCAGAGCCAGGATGATGTTTCAGATGGTTTGTTTATCTCCACCTCACAGTGTTACAAGCCTCTGACATTTCAACAGATATTTTCCAGCACGGCAGGAATGAGTTAGTGGACATCCCATGCTAGTGTGGTTTTTCAGCATGAAACTCCTGTCTTGCAGCTCTTTCCAGTGTAGTACTTTGTTCCAATTTGCAGATAAAACATTCTACTAGAAACTAGTTAACAATGAATTTTCCTTAAATATAACAGGTGAATGAAGTAAAATAGAGATAACAAAATGTAATAAGATTTTCCATCTAAGCACGTGTAGAAGTTGAACCTGCTACTGAGCATCTTACTGAACTGAAGACTGAATTTCTGTAAACAGCACATGTGCTTTTTTTTTTATGTTTCAAGGCCTGTGAAGAGAAGATATGTAGTGCATGTATTTCCACTAGCTACAGGGGCTTATGAGAATCACTGTTTCTATATGGCCAATTTACTATGCTTGCACATATTAAAATGTTGGAAATTTCTATTGCTATCCAGGCAAAACTTTTGGAGAAGGTACTGGAAATTAGTTTGGAAGGTATTCTATAATTTGGAAACAAATAGAGGTTTTAATTGCCATCTATAAAAATACACACACACACATATATAAGAAAAATAGGCAGAAAATAATAATAATAATAAAAAGCACCTCTACCTCTTCTAACTATGCGTGATTCAGTACTAAAATAAGATTTATTTCAGGGGGTTGTTTGCAACGTCTTTCTTTAGGCATCTAGGTTAAGAGATGGGGCTCCCTCTATGGTCAGCATAGAGAAACATACCTCTTCAAAGATGATGATTCAAATCAGCTATTTGAAACCTAGCGTTTTTATTCTGATTTGTCCTCCTCAGGCATTGATCCTTTTACTCTGGCAGACGAGATAGCTGATTTTATCTATATAAGAAGAGTTTATTCCCTATTTGTGATGGATCATAACAAAACAAAACAAAAACAAACAAACAAATGAAAAACCAATGTTATAAGAAATAAGACATTGGTTACCTAGAGTATCTTGAAGACAGCACCTTCCATGAGGCATAGACACAACACTTTGTGTATTTCATGGCCAGGTTGGATGCAGTTTTGAGCAATGATATCTGGTGAAAACTGTCCCTGCCCACAGCAGAGTAGTTGGCAACATGATCTTTAAGGACCCTTCCAAACCATTCTGTGATTTTATATTTAGTCCTTTGTTTCTTGTCCTCCAAGACATGCCTTCTGCCATGTGTAGAGCTCCTGTAAAGAAAACAGGAAAGAATCAAGCATATGCTCCTTATTTCATTTTTTGCCTGCAAATTTTAAGTATCTGAGAAATGATTCATGCCTGACAGTGTTTACAGACATTTTTTTTTTAAAATTAATACCTTTTTTTTTTTTTTTTTTTTTTTTTTTTGTAATTTGATGGTATTTTCTATAGTAATTACAGAAAACAAATGTTTGAAAATTCTACTGCATGTTAATCAATCTGATGGATGGCAGTCCTGATTATAGAATCAAGTAAAGATGGATTTCCCATTGTGCACAAAATTTCATTAAGAAGTACCAGCAGGATCCACTGCAACAGATGGTGGACGAAGGTATTCTACACAAGTCCCAGGCTGCTTGAGTCAAGGTCCTGTTTCAGCCTTGTTTTTAGAAAGGTAGTTATAAAATTAATTGCAGAGTACTTACATGATCTTGCAAGTAAATTATTTTATAATCCAAGCCTTAAATAGCTTGTGGTTGTTGTTGTTGTTTTGTTTTGTTTTTTAAATATAAGCTGATACTTTTAAGAGAAGCACGTAGATGTCACCTTTGTATGCCACATTTCTATTAAAGGAATGACGAAGTATTTTGACACATTATGATGGTGGCTCTCTAATGCCCATATGCCATTATGAAAATTACTCTTAAATCACTAAGGGAAGTATGGAAGTTATATTTTCTAAAGCTGAAGTAGATACAGAATCTGTAGTTTCAGAAAACTAATTGATTAAGTGGCAGTTCAGCTGGGCTCCATCAATCTCTTTTTATCCTTAATCACTCTTTCTGATCCAAATTCAAACCTATTTAAGCCTTGGTTTGTTATCTAATTTTGCAAATATCTCAATTATCTCCATAAAGTACTTTAGTAGCGTTGAAAATGTGACCCAATGTTTAGGACTGTAAAACTATTCTGTTGTGGAAACAACCATTTTTCCTAATAAAATATGAGGGTATAAAAGCAACTACTGCAAATCCTTTTTTTCATCATATTGTCTGATATCAGTTAATTTAACTATTTTACTAAGCACAACCAAAATTATAATTGCAAAATACAAACTCTGAGTTATTGACTACAGCTTGTTGGTCTCAGAGAGTACTGTATATGAAAATAATATTTCTTTATATTTGACTATTCCTGTAAAGGAAAGAAAGGAAAATAATAAAAACAGCTGAAACATTGCAAGACAATCTTTATTTGGAACCAAGATGGATTACATAGAAGAGAAAAAATGTGTACAGACAGCAGAGGTCAGTGAAACCTATCTTGTCAGCAGGGATTGAGTCAAAGAGTGGGACAAAGGTGCAACGTTAACCAGCATCTGAAATTCATTATATTTCCAAATGTAAATTCCAACACATGTGAGGAATTTGGGATCTGAGTCTGTATGATATTCTGTACTTACACAGACCCCTCATCCACAAGGTATATATTATTTTTGAGTGCTTTCTTTACTTAATTGTGACCTTTCCATCACAATGATGTTCATTTAAACTATTTAGGGGTTACGTACACATTAACAGCATTTACTCTAATAAAAGTGTTAAAAAACCATGACACTAATTCTTAGCTTGAACATGCAAATACTATTAAAAGGGAGTGGATCACAAACTGTATAATATATTTTTTTCTGTACATAGAAGGACATTCACAATTTTTGTCGAGTTCTTTCTGACAGAATTATGCCCCATCCAGTTAGAGCTGAACCAAGCCAATCAAAGTCACAGAGAGATCACGGCTGGAATGTCAGTCTGATTCAGAAGAGTTAAGAATAGGTTTCTGAAGGTCTTATGCAAAGTTCTTTTTTCCCTCCAATTGTCATTCCCTTTTTTTGTCCATTTGTTCCCCATTCTTATTTTTACTAGATTTTTTATATGAAAAACAAATCAAAGAGCTCTTAATTTGAGTCTAGCCTTAACAGCTCCAAAGCCTAAGTGAATGTGAGATCAGATAAAATTAATAAAACCTAGCCTCAAAAGAAATCATTCATGATAGTCCTTATTTAAGTTTCTCAATGCTTTCCTGCTTATGAATACAGCTGTCATCTTTCATCTTCTCTTCTTATCTAGACTGTACTTCCATTTATGTTTAGATGATGCAAATCATTATAGCTTCACTGAAAGTAACTGAATTACACTAACTTAGAGCAGCTGATAGATTTTATGTCCTCTGCTCTGTAATGCTTTAGCAATAAGAAGTCTTTAAGTTAGTTCTTTGTATTTTTGATGCTTGGACATTTTCTCCACATTCATTTTGCCAAATTGGTTTTGTTTTTCATTCAGGATTTCTTTTAACTTTCCTACAGCTCAAAGATACACTCCCTGTCCTCTTCTGTTTTTCTACGCTGAACATTTTCTTTTGGAACATCCTGTAACTCTATAGCCCAGCCTCTTCCTTTGGGATAAACCAGGACTCTGTAATTGTTATTATGTCCTAACTATAATTTGTCATGCTTGTGTCCACCACTGACCTTCTTTCTCTGTTTGTATTTAGTTAAAAGCTCTTAATTTATTTTCCAGTTTCTTCAAAAACAATCACAATGAAGTTTCTATGTTTTTCCTAGTGTTAACTCTGAATTCCTTTCTGTGTTTTCTACAATTGAAATATTATAATTCTTCATACAAAGAATTCTATCTCGGTGTTAAATTACAGTTGTTTTCCTCTCTCCTTTCCAGAGATAATTAATTTTGACTTAATGTGTTTAGTTTTTTTTAATTTTCATTAATTTCTGTCATCCTCATATATGTAGGCAGGCCCCTTAGGTTTGTTATCTACTGATCTGTTCAAACAATAATAATATTCTCAAAATGTTGCTATGGGTAAAATAGAACATGATATTTATAAGAATCTCTGAATTTACTGACAATCAGACTCATTTTTATCAGCCAAATAATACAAATTATCAGTTAATACACAAAGCCTTTTAACAACGCAGTTTAAATTGTTGCAGAAAACCACCACAGCATTTACCCCTTCCTCTGATGTTATATTCAACATTATAGTATCTCTCTGCATCCCAAGGCTGACAATTTCTGTCTTCCTTGAAAAAAAAAAAAAAGAGAGAAAAAAGAAAAAAAAGACAGCATGGGGCTTTTAAATAAGTTGTCAGCATCCTGAAGTCTTCATCAGGAGGAGCATGATGCTTGTTAAGAGCTTTTATTTCTTCTCAGTAGGCGTACAATATCAATAGTGATGCTGTTTTCCTCCGTTTCATTGCTGTCTGCTTACTTTTTATACGTTTTTAGCAAAGTCTGCTTGCATGCTTTTTCTTATTTGCTACCAATTGTATAGTTTTTCCATTCTTGTCATCTCAAACATATCTATTTTCTTCTTCTTTTTTCTTTTTTTTCCCCCTGACTCACAAGGTCACATTCCTGCAGTGAGTATTGATTGACATATCTGATTTGCATTTGCAGTCCGGGAAATGCAGTATCATCCTGAGCCCATGTTCTTCAACACCAGATTTTATTTTAGTCATAAATAGTTCAATCCATACAGAGTAAACACCTATAATTAGTGTAAACTGAAATTTAACAGTCTTAGGCCTTGATTACATGACTTCTCAAGACAGAGAAGAGACAGGCAGTTGCATGCATAGTCAGATAACAAGAGGAGTTCAGATTTGTATCTTTTGAACAATAAAGCTGATAACTATTCTTAATCAGTGATGCTGGGCTCCTTTCACACAGACACATTTATGGAGCAAGTTCTTTATTTAGTCATCTGCATTCAGATGAAATGAACAACACCTCACGTTAGTGCTGTTTTTCCTTTGTTAAATGTAAGAGGGATGCAGACAGCTATCTCAGATGTTGATATTGGCAGAGTAAAAATTGGTGTTTGGTCAGCAATTTCCACATACAGTGCCCAGAGAAAGGACATTGAATTTTGACTTCTATTTGAAACAAATCATTGCTTATAAATAATCTTTTTTATTTAGTAATTACCTGAAATTTCTAGCCAAATTTAATATTTCTGCCTCTAATAGTACAGACTAATGAAAGCCAGTCATGGAGAAAAATGAAATAAATGCTTCTTTGCATCATCATTGTACGGAAACATCTGCTTAAACTTTTGTTCTCACTGAGAAACAAAGCTCTATGAGCAAAAGCCCCTTTGTGACACAGTAGATTAGAGGATGGAAAAAAAATCCAGTACTTTCCCCTTATAAAACCAGAATTTAGCCATTCTGAGATGCCAGGAAAATGGATCATGAAACCAGAAAGATTTGAAAATGGTACTTGAATAACTCCAGAATGTTTGGTATACTGGCAGCAAAATCTCTTTTCCACCAGAATTTCTGCCACGGATCACCACACTTCTTAAGAAATACAGAGTACTTAAAGCCACATGAAAGTAGGTTTGAATTCCAATGTAGAACTTTAAGCAGTAGAAAACAAATGAAGCAACAATAAATTTTTATACTATTTTATGTCAAAGGAAAGGTATTAGTTGGTCAAAGGAAAGGTATTAGTTGGTTAAGAGTCCCACTTTGTTCTTCGTATACATAAATCAATGCCTTGGCCCTACTCAATGAAGAATTGTAATTCCACTCTTCAGAAACGTTTGTTCTGCTCAACAACAAATTACCTCACTCACCTCAAGTGAAATTTATATTCTTTACATGCAACACTTCCTATATAACATTCAGGCAACAAGTTCTGAAAGTTCTACAAGATTTCATATCCTCTCCTCCAACTGAGCCACATCTTTCTTAGGTGCACAGTTACCTGGAAAATATGGGTAACCTTAAATTAAAAATGATGTGTTAAAGAAAAGTCTCCTCACACCTTCAGTAATCTCTTCACTGAAACAGTTCATTTCAGTGCTGAAGCAGTGAACATCACCAAGTCTTTCTCACTGTTTGTGTCTTATTACCACCAGAGCTATTAACAGGGAAATGATGGTCTGATTTTAATGCCACTGAGACTGCACTAGCATACTCAAACAGTGGAGTTAAATCCTACATTTTTACAACTCTACAGAAGAACACTTGGTTTTGACTTCAGAAAAACAGTTGCCTAATTAAGAATGACATTTCCATTCATTAGCTAAAATGGGTTTTAATGTCTCTGACCAGTAGTTTCCTACTGGTCCTTTTTGAAGTAACAAAGGAATAAGAACTTAATAAGAAAATTGTTCTAATTTCTGTAGAAGTGTATGTACATTGCCTGAAAATACTGCAGTCACTGAAATCACTTTAATTAGAGAACGATGCTCTCTAAAAATACCTTTGAAGAGTACTTCATTTTTATTTGCTGAACAGAATAAAATTGTTTCTAACCGAATTCCAAAGAATTCATCTCATATTATTTCTCTTTATAAATCATTAGTCATAATAATTCTCAGCAAGTAAATCTTCTAACATAAAGAGATAGAAATGCACACCTTAGCCTCCACTAGCTACTGCTGCTATCTATTGGCTTAACTGCGGCTTGAGTACTGAACACTCAATTTTATTGCAAAATTTTATGTTAAAAAACTGGTAAAGGGTCACATTTTTGTAGTTTTTCAGACTGTGCTGAAATTCATGTTCAGAATTAGCATGATTTCTTTCCTCAGCAGCTTTCTAACATATTTTCCCTTTCTTCATATGTTCCAGAGTGAAACAGTATTTGTTAACGTTCTTAGATAAAGGTTGATTTCTGCAGTCCCACTTATAAAATTTTAAATTTATCTTATTCTACAGATAAATCCAAGATTTTTTGATCAGTGATAATCCAGTAACAACCGAAATTTGAAATTCCATCTGAAACATTTCCAGGAAGTTTATGATTTCACTTCAATTTCTACATTATCTCAGTATCACATGATAGCTTGTTTTGCTTCTCATGGTCCTTGCTTTCAACCTTGCTTGTTCTGAGTTTTATTATTTTATTCAGAGTTTGGTCCTGGTCAGTTAAATGAGCTGTTAAAATCACAGCCAGTTCCTAAATCACCCGTTAAAATTGCGCTTCCAATCTGCTCTCCTTCCTGATAATGCTGTTTCCTCTCTGAGAATCTGCGCTAGGTATTCTCAGCTGGGAAGCCAATGCTGCCTTCCTTGGCCTACTCAGCCCAGGAAGTTCACAACTTTGAGGGCTGAGAAGAAGATATTGATCTCTGCTAGCTGCTCACCACAGCTCCTCATCCCTTTCTTCACCCCATATCACTGTTCACCATTGGAAATAGCTTGTGCCTAGATCGTGTGGTGTTTCTGACATTTTTCACAGGGCAACATACATGTTTTGAGAGGTATTATTCCACAAAATATTCTAAAGAAGGAGAAAAGTCTTTTTAAACGCTTATATTCAACACTTTGCATAATAAATAGAAGCATGCATATTGCTTGTGTGTAACTTTCCTGACTGCAAACAGTTTGGATTACTGTGATCATTTCATACAATGCAAATCAAGTAGTATTGATATTTTTTTTCATTTTTGAAGTCTGCAAAACCCATAGTTAAGGTGTATACTGGAAGCAAACAAATGGTTTTACGTAACTAAAGGTACGTAACATGGTTCCTACCCACATGCTGTGTCTTACACGGGGAAGAGTCCAGGACTTAGTATGCATGTGTCCAAATTATTGTAGCCAAGACACTTCCAGTATTAATTTTTAATGAAAGTATAATATTACTCATTATTCTTACCTACATTAATTGCAGTCATAAAAAAATCAATATTTGTGAAAGTGCTTTCAATTATAGAAATAAAATTCAGTGTATTCTATTACAGTCTGTTAGCACTTCTGTCAGGTTTTATTGATACTGTCACTTTCTCATCTCTGATTCCACGTATGGTAACTGAAAATGGCATATTTCTCCTCCAAGTTACTGCTGTCACTCATGAGGTCTCTCAGATCTGTGTATCTAAATAGTTCACATAGAGAAAAACAGTAATGTTTTGACATTTTGTTTTTTGAATGTGCTTTGATATTAACTAGTAGCAGAAAGCTTCCTGTGTTAGGCAATAAAGCAAAGCATTTTTTTCCATAAGCGGAATGTCATGTATTATCAAACTGAGTTCTCTCTGTTTCTAATCGTTTTCCCATGTGTTTATTTAAAGGGTCTTACTGAATCACAGCTTG
Source organism: Tragopan temminckii (assembly GCA_028571105.1). Lineage (NCBI taxonomy): Eukaryota > Metazoa > Chordata > Aves > Galliformes > Phasianidae > Tragopan > Tragopan temminckii. The sequence continues at coordinate 67,175,697 of JAOWBP010001760.1, read as the reverse complement.
AATATTTTGATCTCAATTTATTTTGAGCCTTTTATTATATTTGGGTGAGCTGTACACTTGAATCATTATTTATTAGTATGATGCTATGTATAGGGAATAGAATATTAAATATTTAAGCTGTTTAGATGACATTTACCAGAATAGGCACCACAGATTAGTCACAAGAGAAGCTATCTTGTGATATTTTGCTTATTTAAACTCCAAGAATCTTCAGAATCAAAAGTCTGACATTTATTCTCATCTTTATATCATTCTTCATTTATATTGTCGTTTAACATTTCAACATCTTCATCATAGGTGTATGGAATATTGCATTACAACCCATACTTATCTTACATTTTACACAAATGCAGCTCAAGACATTTAGCTCTATAAACTTTAGGTAAAGTTTTATTGCTCACCAAGTAAACATTGTTACACAGCGTGCTCAGGATTTATGTCCCAGTCTTTGATGTTTTAAAATGCAGATTATTTTTTCAAAGTGCTGTTGACTCTGTTTCCCAATAAATCTTTAGAAATCCTCAAATTAAAACAGAAAACTTTACCTTTCTTCATACAGTTAACAGCTACTATGCAATAAAGTTTCTAATCTCATTTATCTCTTGCTGACCAGAAAACTACAGCCCTAATTCCAGAACATGTTTGGATGGGTTATCTCCTAGTTTGGAAACAGTGTGCATGCACATTTAGGAAACTGCTGTCTTGATTGTTTATATTTACATTTTGCTCATAGTCTTATAGAGCTCTGTGAAAAATAAAGGAGAAAAACTTCAAAGAAGATGCAAACGTGCACATCTGTAGCACAACTTGTTGGAATCCTTGCAAGGCTACTATGACTGAAATTCTTTCAGCCTTACTGTAGTTTAAATAAATTGGAACTGAGATAAAAATTAAGACAGCAAATGTGACAACTATATTTACAGGGAACATACACTCTAATTTGATGGCCTGCTTAAATGAATGATGTCTCTTCTGTATTCTAGTTTGAGAGTTATCTTCAGAGATCAGCTCTTTTCTTTTTTTCAGTTTGAAGACTTTATAAAACTAAGGTCCCTTTTGCTTTTGTTTAAGATCCAAATATTCAATTTTTCAGGAAAATCATTTCAGTAGAAAATATTCATGAGGACTAATCTTTTCCCCAGCTTCTTTAGGCAAAGGGACAAAGTGGCAAAGAAACAAAGTCTCATTTGGAGAATGACTCAGGAGAGGAGCTTAATTTAGACTAGCCTCTGTGTTTAAAATTAGTGATTGGGAATAAGCCTTGTTTATCCACACCACTAGTTCTAGGATGATAACAATGATAATAAAAACAATGATAATAAAAACAACAACTCTAAGAAAAAGGAACCACATGGCAGCATTCGTGTCTTGCTATGTGACATAAATTGTTTCTTATAGTGTAGTAACACTCGTTAAGCCTTTATGTTTAGAAAGCAATTGAGTTTCCACATTAGCATGCAAACTATGGGAAATATTTTTCCTGTGGTTAAGGTTTTACAAATAAGCCTGTAAAAGACACTGTTCACTGGATTAGTGAAGTTGTTGATCAATAATCACAAAAAGACTATTTATTCTACTATATTTAGATAGTTAGATTAATGCATGTCTTTATTTGTCCTCCTTTTAATTTCATCTGTAGCTAATATGCTGCTGATTTGTCAATTAACAATCATAACTGATATATTGTAAAATACTAACTGGTGATTGTAGAATAAATAGGAAAGCTTTCAGCCACTTCCCTTTATTTCTTGAGGTCTTTCTCCCAGTTTCTCAGACAGACATAAATCAAGCTTGTAGTTCTATTTTATGAGGTTGCTTTTTTTTTTTTTTTTTGTTGGCTTTCTCTCTTTCTTTGACAAACTTTGCCTTAAACTCGGTTGTTTAACCCATTGCCTGTAAACAAGGAACATGTGCTCCTCCTTAATCATCACGAAAATCCAATGTAGTGCTCCAGAGGGATGTGATCTGAATTAAGCTGCAGAAGTGCTTCATGAGACAAGTTAGTTTCAAAGTGGCCTTTGCTGGAACACCCAGCAGGCAATGATTGGCTGGTAGAAGGGAACATAACATTATTAGCAATGTCAGTCTTGCAACAGGATAGTGGTGTCAGTCAGCAGAGTTTAATGAAGTTGTTGCAACATGTAACAGGGACAGAAGATGTGGCAAGGAACAGACAACAGTAGATCAGCTTTAAGAGAGAAAGAATAAAAGGGGAAATCTATAAGAAAACATTTGGCCTAACACAACATAGACAGTCATGTAGACAAGGAAGAAAGTACTAAAAATGGACATGATTTCTTTTCTTAGGAAGATTTCATAAAAGATTTTTTAAAATGCTAGTTTACACAATGCTTCATACAGAAGTTGTGCTCGAGTCAAATCTTATTCTCTTGTATGCTGTTTTTTGATAATCATCTGCTGCAAATATTTCACAGCATATGGTATTCCCAAAAATGATGTTTTGGGTCTAATAAAGAAAACCACTTGCTGTTCTTGAAATGCCATTCTAAACAAAGCAATTCCAACTCAATAGTTCACGAGGTATTTGCAAATGATCACTGGGAATTAGTGTTTCAATCTGTGCAGTCCTTATGTAAGTTGGACTATTATTATTCTAGTTTCCAAAGAGAATATACTGAGATATAGTCTTGAGGGCAATGTAACTTTCCTTCATAAGAATGTTCCTGCAAGGCATTCCTTTCCATTGTGCACCCTCATCCTCTCAGTACTTTGTTTTGCTAGAAAGGGGATCTTTCCGCTTGCTTTCTTCAGAATTCTAGCTTTTGACAACTTTAAAATCAGTTTTAATGATTTTTTTGTGTGTGTGTAAAGTAACCTTGTTTTTAAAACCACAGCCCCATCAGAACACTACCCTCCAGTGAATTGTACTCACTTTGAAGCAGCTATTTATAGATGAAGTCATTGCAGAGTCATAAATACAAAATTCTGTTTTGTATAATGTGTGGGATTTCTCAAACAGTGTTTCACATTAGAAAATTTCACTTTTTTCACAAACACAGAGAATGAGAGGTGTGGGATTTTCAGAAGCCACCTATAAAACCTAGATGCCAAGTTTCCATGAATTCTAATGCACATTTGGTACTCTGATCCCTCAGGCACATTTGACTACTTTCTCTTTACAATACAAACTGCAGACAACTTACAAACGTTTTCCACTGGATATTTTAAAAGTTATTTTTCATAGAGTGAAATCATTTATTTCTCACTTAATGACACTTAGAAAATGCTTGTTTAGACTGCAAAGTTAAAGTCACTCAGAGAAGGATATTTCAACAAAATAGTTACATTTGTTAGACTTTGAAAAATATGGATGCTTCCTAGAGGCACTTCATTTTTATCCAGCAAATGATAGATGTGTAAGAACACTCCAGGCTGCCATCACTACCCTCTCATTTATTTGTTTCCATTTGACCAGTGATCAGTGTACTCTTCTGACAGGAAGATTTAACTTAGAGCAGGACCCAGAGCCACCCCAAATCCCAAACCTGACCTTTCAGGATTTCACTTCTTTTTCTCACAACAAAGTATTCTCTGAGAAAGTTTAACTGATTGAAGTTAATACCATTCTACCAACAGGTATCATTGAACCAACTTTTTCTATGGTTGTAAAAAATGTCACAGCAATACAAGTCCCTTTCACACAGTTACTTATAGACAGTGGGATT
>JAOWBP010001760.1:67126330-67163752 GCA_028571105.1 Tragopan temminckii | reverse complement strand
CTTACATTATGAATAAAAATAGAACCCCTAAAGCGGGGGGGGGGGGGGGTTGGAATTAGATGATCTTAAAATCCCTTCTAGCCCAAACTATTCTATGATTCTATGATTTGCAGAGAAAATCCTAATGAATCCCAGGGCTCCTAATAAAATCCTACTAAAATAATAATAAAGTTGTGGGACATACCCACAACTTTAGACTAAAGAGATATGATTCTAATCTCTTAGAATGAGCCTCTAAAATATCAGTAGATGTAATGTTAGCAAAGAAATAATAAGTTTCTGTAAAGTATGGAGCTCCACTCATATCACTAAGGAGAGTGGCTTGCTTAGTATATTTGACTTTACAGCTTGTTTCAACAAATTAATGAAAACACTGACTTCATGACTGTGATTCTTTTAATTTTGTCACCAGACGTGCTGAAGTTCTGATACAAACTGGTTAGAAAGGCTACCAGCTTGTTAAAACTGATCCTGTAATCCCATAAGTCAGACAGTAAATCAAATAATCACTGAGGCTGTGCCTTGCTAAGCCTGCCTGCTGCCTCTGAGCTGGGAAGTTAGTTGAGCACTAAATTACTTTTTCTTATTTTCTGCTTGGCCCATTCAGAACTGAAGGACTTTTTATTAGATTGCTTTTGCAATAAGAAGTTAGGAATTGATCCAACAAAATGTTTAAGTACAGGCTGAGTCCTTGGACTTGACAATCAAACACATAATGGTAAGCCTGTGCTTAAGGATTTTGCTGAGTTGACGTCTTACAACTCTACCCAGGCTGACTATGTTGAGTTTAAATTTACCTTTGTGATTACTTCTCTCCACAAATAAAATTTGAAATTATGATACCACGAAGAGGAGACAGCCTGAATCCTCTTTTTCACTGCATCTGTTGAACCCTTCAATGTCATTGACTTGAGACTCCATAATAAATTTTACTTCCATTTTCCATGGCTCAGAGTGGACTGCTCCTCAGCTTCCTTACACTGTTGTGCCACACCTACATATGTTGTTACTTAGACTTACGTAGAGCATCCTTAGGTTAGATATTAAGAGGATGTTTTTCACTCAGAGGGTGGTGATACACTAAAACAGGTTGCCCAAGGAGGTTGTGGATGCCCCATCCCTGGAGGCATTCAAGGCCAGGCTGGTTGTAGCTCTGAGCAGCCTGATCTGGTGGTTGGAGACCCTGCACATAGCAGGGGATTTGAAATCAGATGATCTTTATGGTCCTTTTCAACCCAGGCCATTCTATGATTCTATGATATACTGGTGCATGGAGTTGTTCCTCTCCAGGAGCAGGACTTATCAATTTCTTTTGTTGAACTCCATGAGATTTCTGTCAGCCCGTTTCTCCAGCTGCTCCTCCCAGTTTTATGTCACCTGCAAACTTGCTGGGGATGCAGTCTGCCCTGCTGTCCATATAATTAATGAAGGTGTTAAATAGGACTGGATCCAGTATTGGCCCTTGACATGCACTTCTAGTCTCTGACCTCCAAGTAGACTTTGTATCAGAGATCACTACCCTCAGAGCCTGACTATTCAGCCAGCTTTCAACTCACCTCACTGCCCATTCAGTGCATACTTTAACACCTTCTCTGTGAGGATTTTATGGAGGACAGTCAATGGCCTTACTGAAGAGCAGGTAGACTGTACCCAATGTTCTCCTTATGTACCAAACTAGTCATCTAATTGTTTATCAGACTGGCCAAGCATGACTTCTCCTTGGTGAGTCCCTGCTAACTATTCTTTATGATTTTCTTGTCATTTGTGTGCCTGCCATGCATGGATAAGTGTCTGTTATCATTCACATTTTTCTGTCTTTCCTTACAAAACTTTTCCTATCTTCTAGATGTTTTGTTTGTCTTTCTAATTTGTTTTTCTAGAAAAATATGTTCAAAAATTAAACTCTGATACACATGAATTAAATTAGATGTTACAAGTCTGTTTTTGATGCAACTTGCACTGTTTTTTTTTTTTTAAAGCTGACCTCTCACTACCCTTTGCTAAAATAATCTCCTCCTTTCCTGCAGTTTGAAACTAATTCATCTCCAGTGTGACAAAATTTTATTTTCAAAATTATTTCTGATTTTTGAAATCTCTTTAGGCACATATCTTCTGGATGTATAACCACATATAATCTGTTGTTTTTGGAAGCCACATAATCCAGGAGTCTGTGTCCTGCCATTGCTACCATCTTCTGCTCTCTTGAAGAGACGTTGCAGGCTCCCAGAATCTTGTATTTTATCCTGCCTTACTCTGAAGGGAATGTTGCCCACAATTGACAGCTGCCATGTACATACCATGGTTGTACAAGAGTAAAAAATGTTATTGTCAGGAACTTTTTATTTGACCTAACTTCTAGGCAAGATCTGTGAGATAACAGTTCCCTGAGAGGCAGGGCTCAGAAATGTTTCTATCTAGGAGCTAAGCAAGAACTGAGATTTTCCAAAGTGTTTTATCTTGCAACTGTAGCTGCTGGGCAAAGCACTTGTTAGAGAAAATTTGAAAGATCATGAGATGAAAACCTTCAGCTGGTTCTCATCTGAATTCAAATAAATAAATTATTTGGTTGTCAGCTGTGCTTTACTAATTGGCATTTCTGTAGAATTGGTAATGTTTTACAAAAGCGTCTCAACCATCTAATAAGGACAGTTGATAAGATCATAATCTGCCAGTGTAAAATAAAAAGCTGTAAATACATTTGCAAACACATTTTAATTATGTGTGATATTTTCCATCTCTTCTTTTCAGGTTAGCTTGTGTCTGTTTTTCTTTGCATTCTTTTCAATTGCATAAATCACATCCCATGCAGTGGATTACTCCAACACTCTGAAATCCTGAGCTGTCAAAATGTCCAAAAGAATCATTCTGGCAGCCAAGAGCAAAACGTCTCCTCTTTTCCAAGGCAGAAACACACATTGCCTACATTACCCAAATCTATTCCTTTATGCAGGTCATTCTTCCCTGTGGAAGCTGCAGATGTTTTCATATTACACATCATAACTGTGTGCTTTTGGGTGCCCCTCAGACCTCCATCAGAGCATGCCCTTGCTTCCACTGAAGCATCACCTGCTGAGCCAAACAGGCTGAGAACCCATACTAAACACTGAAGTCAGTCTGGCTGCTGCACAGACTCAGATGAAGCAGTCCAAGTCTACATTGTCTGCCAGATTTATTTACATATTAAAGTACACTGCTGTCTATCAGTTTCATCATACAGCTATGGAGTACTTGGGGTACACCAAAATATGATCACTGCTGGATGGAGCCTTTAGCAGTCTCATACCACCAGAAACATACGCAGATCAAACCCAGATGAGAGTAGCTTGATGTGTTTCTTCTCAGTCTTAGTTACAGGTGTGTAGACTTCCCCTGCTTCTCTTTTTTGTCTGCTTGCTGTTTCTTACAGAGTTTTGACAGGAGAAGAAGGCGGCATGACTCCTGGTGGTAAAAGAAAGCCAGTAGTATGGAGAGTAGGCAGGGATGTGAAAATGGAGGCTTGGGGATAACAGCAAGCATCTCCCATTGGTCACAACCCCAATGCAGTAATAACTTCTGTTGGGTATTGCAATGATCTATCAAGATATTCTAACAGTACCCAACAATTGCATTCAGTCTTGGCCTTTGCACCTGCCTGCAAACATTTGACCAGGAAACTTGGCTCAAACACAGAATTTCCTTAAAGTCTGAAGGACTTGTACTTTGGGTTTTGGAAAAGCACAAGTGGAAGATTCAGATCCTGACTTCTCTTCCTGAATGTCCAGACTTTGGGTGCAGCAACTGTTTCCTAAGTTCAAACAAGGTGGATGGTAATAGCAGATGCTCCAGTCTGGGGCACATTTTGGAAGGAACCTTTCAGTGTGAACAAAGAATTCTATTCTTTCATTTCAATAGCGGAGATGAAACAAGACTGTTTATTATCTTCTCTGCTACACATTGTATTTATACATTTTTGAAAGCAGTGGGAAGATGTATGCTTTGGAGAAAGTCTTCCAGAAAGGAATTTTTTGGAACAAGGCTAAATGATGTGAGAAGACTTTACAGAGGCCAAGATGCCCCCTTTTATTTATTTATTTATTTTGTCCATATGAATACTCAGTAGTAGAAACATTCCATGTCAAGCAAGTGAACTTTTAGTAAAATAATGAAACAATAAAAAAAAGGGAATGAAAATCCTGTAGGCATTTGAAATCTACAAAGACACACAAAGAAATGTCTTTAATTTATTTTAAAAAGCACAACTTCTGTCTGAGAAATGTTTATGTGCATCGGTTTGTAAAGCATTTGAATAAATAAAGCAGAAGCAAATTTCTGCATTTTTGAGACTGCTTTTGCCAAATACATTAAACAGGAGAGGGTTCTGTAGGATTTCCTTTCTGCTAGAAAAATGCACCACAAAAATGGTACTTTCTGAAGAGAATATGTAACATTTAAATGAACAAAAATTCATCATTTTACAAAAGACTATTATTGAACATATGGTGGGATTTGAATTGAAAATCCATCAGGGACCAAGAAATTACATGGGAAAGTATACTATAATATTTGGCATTTAGAGATACGCAATCCATGAGTGCAAAACATTTATAAATATGTTTAGCTTTGTAACTAATCAAATGAAAATACTATACATACATACACTGCATACTTGTAAACAAAGCCAGTCCTAACATTCATTTTTGACCCCTACTTAGTAGGCCTGGGTATAAGCTATTGATCTGCTGCAAACTGTACTGAAGACAATGACAGTTGCAAGATACAAATGCATCCCAGTTCCTTTAAACAGGAGATCAAAATTACAGTTTAGCAAATGACTATGGATTAAAATTAAAAAGTATGATAATTCTGAAGATATTTTCTATCTTGACTGGCTAAGTTGTGTATTCAAGAACTATTTTTCCAGCAAAATTTCTCTAAATAAAGTATTTGACATGCATACAACATGCATACATATAGTATAAATATGCACACAAGTGCATTCTTCAAAAGCATTTCTTTTTTCAACTTTTAGTCTTTGAAAGACTGTTAGTATTCCTGAATCAAGCTTTGTTTTAAAGGTACTAAAACTTTTATTTGAAAGTAGTACAAGAAAACTAATTATCTTCCAAAGCAAAATATGTGATCAAAAGAATCACGTGCTAGATGCGAGATGTGCCATAAAGCCTTACCATTTAATTTCTCTAATCTCAACATAAGATGTCTATTTTTTTTTTGTTTGTTTGTTTACACTTATCTTTTGTATACAAATTGAATACAACATATTCAAATACAGTCTATCTCCACGTAACATGACAGAGGAGGTTTCAGCAGCAAGGAGCTGGGGAAGGCAATAGCCAGCAGTCCAACACGTCAAAACTGCATGGCATTCATTTGCATGGGAAATTTTACTAGGGTGAAAGAAAAGGGATCTGCATTTACCAAGTTCTGCTGGCTGCTTATCTTTTGGCATCTGAAATGGAGGATTTTGATGTAAAAGCAAATCTAGTCATACACTGCCCTGGTTCCAAGTCCAAAGGAGTATGAATGTGTATGCATGAAGAGTGCACTAGGAAGGCCAAAGGAAGATGTTCAAGAAATATGGCTATCAATAGACGGGTTCAGTCTTTGGTTATGGATTCCTTTTTTGGCTTTAGAACTCCCTGTGTCTTCTCATAAGTATGAATAGGATAGCTGATTTCCTGTAGGCACTGATGTCTTTTTGTTCTACTTGGAAAGCGTTTTCCTGTGTTACTGATGGAGCAACGGTTGGCATGGATTTTCAGATATTTACTTGTTTATCTGTTGGCTTGTCTATTGCCAGGAATGATGGCAATATATCTGTCTGCAGAGAAGGAACTGTTTGTTCATTTAGCCTTCCTTTTTTTACTGTGCGCTCCCACAGAAATAAAACAAAAGTTTTGCAGTCTACATCTTAAATAATTGACCTCTGGTGACCTCTGCCACATAAACCAGTGAAATGCACTTGGGTGCCTTAGTGTAAACCATCTGAAAGATCTCTTAATCCAGTGTTGTTAGGTCACTGAAGCAGAATACAGCAGCAATGTGGTTAAAATTGCCTGTTCCTCTTTTCAGTTCCATGTGCAGGCTTCTAGCTTGGAGCATTTCATTATAATAACCCTCTATGAAATTTGTTATGTTAAATTAAGACCCAAGTGAACATCTTTTACATAATTTTAAGAAGTTTTAATTTTTTTTGTATCAGAAACTGAAAACTGCTTACTTCAAATTATTTAATTGAATATCTCACTTCTTAGCAGATCCACTTGCTATTAGGTCCTGTCATAAAATCCATTTGCTCCACAGGAGGTTTTGATGGCAAATTGTCTCTTTTGACATTATGGGAAAAAAAGAGCAATAACAGCTGAACTGAAAGCAGATCTTCTGAAAATTAGCTTTTATACTACATTATCACTATTCGTGACATGATAGTTTTTTTCCTATATACGGTAGTTGTTAACCTCCATAAGACTATACAGACAAATAAGATAAATTGATGTTGTTTGTTTTAGAGTGCATTTTAATTTTAGATCAAAATGTCAATCATGAGATTTAAGTACTGGTCATTTGCCAAACAGATGAAACCACACAGCTGGCAAATTGTTCTCTGTGATTAACAGAAATCATATTTGCAGTAACAGAATTTATGGTTTCTGATACTGTGAGAAAATGATATGTTTTCATTTGTGTCAAGCACAATAGGGAAAAAGTACGTCATATACCTCACTGATTAACAGAAGCGGAGGAAAACAGGGAAACAGATACAGACAAAAGCCACAATATTGCAAAACAAAATACAGAAGAAATCATCTAGTATAACCTGAGATTCTTATTAGTCACATTGACCCTGTCACAAACTTCTGTCAGTCCATAAAAATGGTTTGCTTGACTTTCTAGGTAAGTCAATAACATCTGAGTTTACTAAACATAATTTCTTTATAATAGCCATTAATCTTTGTGGAAAAAAATACTCCGTGTGCTCTGGAATGCACTGCATCTATTCTCCTCTGAAACCTCATCTTTGTTCCTAGTAATTACCATCTGTTTCTAATTTCTGACATTCTGTGTCAGCTTCAAAGTCTATTCAACTTTCTGTACACAATATGAGCTGAAATAAATTAATATATTCTCATATAGTGAGGCCATATTTTAAGTAATAAATAAAATTCATCCTGTGAAGCAGAATATAATTTACCCACACTGATGTCAGCTTAAACAAAATTAGGAACTAGAGGCCATTTACAGATCTTGCTTTGAGCAGCCCTACATTCTGCTTAAGGAATTGAACTTTGTTATAAGAGCAAAATAAAGCAAAAATCCAAGTATCAATACATTTTTTCCAACTCTTGCAATTAGGTAGTATGAATAGAATCCTAGAACAAAGGAGTCAAGTTATGTTTCACTTTATGATCTTCAATATTTGGGAAAAAAAAAAAAAAGAAAAGGCACTCTATTAGTTCTATCATAAATTAGATTGCTAAAGGATCACACTGTAACAGTTCTGAGACAGAAGTTTCTTTCTTCCCAGCACGTGATTTCAACTCTTGCAAACCCTGGAAACTTGCAAAGGTTTTTTTGAAAACATAGAATAGGGGTGACCAACAGGTGACCTTATCCTGCTTGGGGGTTATTTGGCTTGCGCGTTTCAACCCCAAACAGTGAAGAAAATCTATACAAGGTGTCCCAAATACCATCAACTTACAATCACTTCTCACTGACTACTGGGTAACTGACATCGTCTACCAAGAAACAGATGTAAATTACCTGGACCTTTCATTCCATATTCTGTTACTATACATATGCTACATATGCTGTTGCTGTGTGACAGATGGCAGCAGAGAGGCAGTCTGACAACTTGACGCCTGTCATGGAACTGCAAACGAAGCTAAGGTTTGCCACTGAATTCCTCCATGCAGAAAAAATGGCACTCGCTGCCATTCATTGATGCTTGCTGAAGGCTTATGGAGACCAAACAGTGGATGTGGAACAGTGCGTGGTGCATTTCAGCAGTGGCAACAGCCACATAAAAGACAATCCATGTTCCAGATGGCCATGCACAGCTGTCACACCACGAAATGAAGAGTGTCTCAATCTGCTCGTCCACACAAATCATGGGTTACAACCACAGAACTCTGTTTGGAGCTGAATAACAATTTAAGTGCACTGGAAACAATGGTGGAAACATCGGAATATTGCGAAGTTTGCTCCAGGTTAGTGCCATGAATGCTCACACTGAACCTATACGAGGCTGAAGTTGACAGTTTCTTGGATGAAATCATTACTGCTGATGAGACATTGTGTTACCATTATGAGCAGGAGTCAAAACAGCAGTCTATGGAGTGACAACACGTGAATTCTCCATTGAAGAAAAAGTTCAAGACACAGCCCTCAGCGGGTATGGTGATGTGCACTATGTTTTTGTATAGGAAAGGAGTGATCCTTCTCAATTCTCTGGAACCTGGATAAACCATCAACTCTGACTGCTATATCAAGCCACTGACTAAGCTGAGGGCTTGATCTTCCAGAGTCAGGCCACAGAAGAATATAGTACAGTCTTTATCTTGCAGCATGATAACATCAGTTCCCATATCAGTTTGAGGACTGTGGAACATATTTCCAGTGCTGGCTTGGCTGTCCTACCATACTAACAGTATAGTCTGGATTTGGTGCCTTCTGATTTCCATCTGTCCTGGCCAATGAAAGGTAAACTTCATGGGCAACATTTTCCTAGCAATGATGACACCACCACAGCTGTGAAACAATGGGTGCAGGTTTTTATAAGCACAGCATACAGGTTCTTGTTCATCACTGGTGAAAACGCAGAGCCAATGGTGGCCACTATGCTGAAAAATAGTGTTCTGTAGCTGATAATTTGCTCTTTCAAATAGTTTTATTGTGCTTTTTGTATCTGTTGTAGTTTTTATAGAAACAAATAGGAGGCATTGCTTTTGGAGTGATCTATGTAGTTGTTTGTTTTGTTCTTTTAATTACTTACTATGAATACATCAAGAGATTAAGCACTGTGGAAGGGGAAAGGATGTTAAAGAACAATGTTGGCAGAAAGGCCATTGTGCATGAACAAGCCAGGAACTTTGTCTGGAAATCATAATAATTCAAATAACCAAATTGGTGCTATGCTGTAATTACTTTCCTGGAGCTATAGTATGGGCAGAAATCAAAACAATTTTAAGATAAATCTGTGTACAGGGTTTCTGAAATACTGAGGGACTTGAATCAAAGACACAATAAATACTTTCCAGTGCTGAATCATAAGATCGTAAATTAAACTACTGCTGCTCTACTTCTCTTGAAGTAGTAGCATGGAGCAAAAAATTAATTTCATGTCTCCATAGTCAATTCTCTATTATGTAATATGTTATGAGATTGAGTTATCCTGGATAATAGAAGTGGAACATGCTGGCCAGGCTGAATCTGGCAGAAACTTCCTTGCTGAGCTTCTTGCTTCTATATACCAAATAAATTGTGACAGACCAGAGCTCAGTCCTGGAGCTCTTAGCTATTCCTGTTGAGCTTCTGAATATTCCAGGCTTTGGGGAAACTTATGGTGGGCAAAACAGTTTGCAAAGGCAGAGAACCATGACTTGAGTGTGTGCACTGCCATGCTTGAAGATGCTTGGAAGCTTGATTCAGAGGTCCAGCCAGCTCAACAGGATTCAGCTCCAGCCTGATCAAGCTTCTTAGCTCTGGCTTAATGCCAGCCATAGGAGACCCTGCTAACTCAAAAAACAGCTGCCCACCTCTGCCTGTGTATACCTCTTCCCCTCTTCCTTCTCTGCGCTACAGAGGAATTTTTTCAGAGACTATGCCAAATTTGAAGATCGTGAAGAATGAGTGAAGGTTTTTCACTCATTTGATTTTTACTTTATTTATATAAATTGGTACTTTTTTCTAAGTATTTATCATCATCAGTTGAACTGTTTTACTGTATATTTTCTAAGACTATTCAGCCAAAGGTAGATACCTGAAGACATTTTCACATAAATAGTTTATGTTTGCAACATTATAAATCTCTAAATATCAGGAAGTTTAGTATGCCAGACAGCCCAATAGTCCTTCCAGACCCTTAATCCCTTAGATGTTTGCTCAGTCTACATCCAAGTAGTGTTAATAAAAATTTAAAATTTTCTTCTCTTGGGAAACCTTTCTACTGTTTTTGTTTCACATTTTTTAAGATCTTCTCTCTAAAGTAGAGAAAAGACTATATGAAAAAATATTTCCATGGTATATTTCTGTTCAGGTAAGAAGGTGCCTGGAAGCTTAGAGCACCCTTGGCTCTAGGACCAGATGGTAGATGCTGGAAGCATAGAAATCCCCACCTCCTCTTTATGGTAGAATTTCTTGTGCAACATGAATCTTGGAAATTCAGAGTTCCTGAACATGATCTGACAAAATAAGAAGTTTTACTGGCAGAAATCCTAGCTGATCCTTTTTTATGGGCAATACAAAGCACACATCTGAAATGTCCAAGACTGCAGGTGACTGGAGATAGTTCTCCAGTCGATTTATTTAAATCTTTAAATATATGAGATTCAAACTGAAATGCAGATCTGTATTTCTGTCCATTGGAAAGTACATGTTTAAAGGTAATCATCTGGAAATGCTAGGCAAAGACAGAAGCTGGATGCCCTGGAGCTGGGCATCATCTTCTGAAGAAGTGAATGTAGGGTCCTGTTTTGTTGAATATCTTCATGGTTAAGCCCATCACTCAAAGATCAGATTGGATATATTTTTGAGAGATTCAGTCTCAGAGCTCTTATTTCCCAAGGAAATATAGCTGGACTATAACCATCATTACAGAGGAGAGGACGGATCCAGTCATTATCTAACACTAAAGGAATAAACAACTGGATGAATGAGGAGGAGGGCAGTCTTGTACAATGAGAAGGAAAAGGGCAGCTGTAAATCCCTGTTGCCACTGTCCAGCATTGCTCTCCTGCATCATTTGATGCAGTCACTTCCAGTTGGGGCAAGACAAAAAACACTGGGTGTGTTTCCAAGGCTAGCAAATGCCTGGTGTAATATAAAACTGTGACTATTCAGATGTAGGTAAGCTTTAGTTGATTTGAGTCCCAAAAGCAGATTTTAACCCTACAACACAACAAAATTTTGAATAAATAGGTATATTAATAAATGAAAGCCTACATTTCTTTATCTGGTTAGGATGTGAATGGTGCATCTGTGAACGTAAATGACTTATCAACTAAGGCTTCTCCATTAGATAAATGGTATGATAGTGAATCTAAAATTCTCTAAATAAACCTGTGATATTTTTATACATCTCCACAATCAGGAATTTGAACATGTATGCTTAATGCTTCATCTTTGGTAACTCATGAAAAATGATAGGTAGACGGTTAACAGTTAGTGCTGTGCCAGAATCAACATTCTTTCTTTTCCTAGAAGCTGAAGATTTAAAGATTTTCCCATCAGAAAGATTTATGCAAGGATTTATGGATCCTGCAAAAGTTGGCTTACACTACATTATTCCTCTAACTTTTGGAAATATTATTTTTGAAAACCTACTTTTTAAAGTACAAAAATAGGGAGCACTTCTTCATGAAGTCCAGGAGATCACATTCTAAGTATGCTTAATACATTTTCTTTTTATTTAGCAGTTTTGCAGAATTGTTACAATACTTATCACTGTAAAAGCTGCAAATTGACACAAACTGCTTACCATAATAATAATTATTTGATCAATAATGAAACTTAATTTAATGAAATACATGCTTTCAGAGCTCTGGGAATTCTTATTCAGATTAGTTTATTTCCTCTGATATCTCTTTCTGCTTTCTCTCACCTTAACAGCAATTATTTGAAAAGCATGCCTCCTGATTTAGTCTGTTGTAAATGACATTAGAATTGATCTATTTGTTCATAAAATGATTGTTTTGTTATCTCTTCTGAGACATTTGAAGGAGAGGTAAACACTGTGAAAATTTTATGAATGGTGGCAGCTTTGTCATTCAAAAATTAACTGTGGTCAGAATGGTGTCGCAAGTAATATTGGTAATTAAAAGATATTAGTTCAACAACAAATAGGAAAAAGAAACTGAAGAACACTCATGCAACTAAGATGTTGTCAAATTAACGGTCCCTGCTGTAATTTACTGAAGGCCCCTTATAAAATTGATTGAAATAATTTCAAGGCTACTAGTAGTTGTCTTGTTAACCCACCAGGGAAATGGTGAAGTTTTGACAACCTGGAAAATGGCAAATACAGAGCCTATCTTCAGAAATGGGAAAGAGTCAGGGATTGCAGAGGAATCATCTTAACTTCAATTCCTGGAAAAAGTTCTGGAATAATAATCAACTGAACTATTTGTAAGCACTTGGAAGATAACAGGGAGGTGAGTAAAAGCCAACATGATTTTGTTGAGAATAAACCTCTCCAAAATAACTTTACTTCTACTTATGACAGATTAGGAGGCCTTGTGGACAATAGGTGCCAGATATCTCTCAACAGTAGTCAGAATTTTGACACTTTCTCATATAACATCCTCATAAGCAGTTTTAAGAAATATGGTCTTAGCGACCTATAGTAAAATTAGTGCAAGACTAAGTGGTTATTGTAAGTAGTGTTGTGATTCAGATAGATATTATCCTTTTTTACAGACGACACCAAAGCATGAACACCCTCAAGCACAATGGAAGGCAGTAGTACAAACCTCACAAATTGGAAACACAGTCCAAAAATTAGGATGTAGTCCAGTAGACATACTAAGGTAGGTAGAATATTCTGTGCAAATGACGTGATCAACCTGTTGAGTAGCAATTCTTCAGGAAAAACTCAGAGGCTTATAATAGTTTACAAGCTGTGTATGAAACAGAAGTTTCACTTAGCTAGGGAAAAGGGCAATTACAAATAGAAATTTCATCTGTAAGGTATGTCTGCTCAGTATGGTAAGACCACAGCAGAAACACAGTGGTATGTTTCTGAGGTCTTTTGTTTCAAGGAATACATAGACCAGTTGGAAAAAATACAAAGAAGAAGAATTATTAGAGGTGTAGAAGGTATGATGTATGGAAAATGTACGCTGAAGGAATATGGAGTGTTTAGACTAGAAAAGGGGTGGCTGGTAGGTGTGATAACACTCTTTAGATATGTAAAAGGTAATAAATAGTACAAACTGTTCCCTCTGTCTTTTGCATAGTTTGTTGTGCTGTAGCTGACACCGAAGAAACAAAAGTGTCAGAAAGCAGAAGGAGGACTAGAACAACCTGTCCCAGGACACCATGGACTCTGTCACTGGGTACTTTGAAGACCAACATTAGACAGTTGTAGAATGTTTTGCATATAGTTCATCTTCTTGTGGTTAAGGATTCAGTGACCACAATGTTTTCTTCCACTCCATTTTCTATGAGCTATGGTAAATATATCAATGAAACACTGTTCTTTGGCTCTTTTCCTTGTCTTTGTGGACAATTTCTCTGAAATAGGAGATTTTCATAATATCTTGTTGCTAAAGAAACACATTTCAAGCAAGGAAAATGGGGCAGTTAAAAACATCCAAAATGTCCTTGATACCTGCTATGTTACACTCACAAAGAAAACAAAATGTTCCCAAACTAAAGAGTACAGCACATAGTTTGGTTAGTCACTTTGGATGTGATTTTGAATGAAAAGTCAAGAATCACATACTTAGTGGTATCTTCTTATAAACTTCTGGGTATTTATTAACCATCAGCAGTAATTGAGCTGTGCTGTTCAGATAAACTTTTGTAGCAAGGATACATCATTCCAAGGTCATACACTGTCATAAAAGATGATATTTGATAGGAGGAAGTAAAGAAGATGGAGCCAGGCTCATTTCTGTGGTGCCCAATGGGCAAAAACTGAAACACAGCTGGTTCCCTCTGAATATCAGGAAAGCTTTATTGTGAAGAAGTGTGTGATTGTAATATGGAAGAATGTAACTTTTCCAGTAATTCCTCTACTTTTGGTCTCGATATCTGAAATACTAGCATTTGCGTTAGTCTCTACTTTGTTGTTTAGTCAGACTAATACATTTTTTCAGTTAATTTGCAATACGCTATTCACCAAATGTAAGTTCCATTCTTGCAAGAACAATATTTTCCTTTTTTATGTCCTTGCTGTAATTTGAACGCTATTTAGTATGCTCCTCCTGCTGATTCAGAGCCATAGTCCAAATTCTGGCATCATTTTCATCTGCTAGCATGTCTGTCATTTTCCTGTGGAACACTTCTGGCTTGTTTGAGGTACCACAATAATTTTTTTATCCAATAACGTAACAGATGTACTCACTGACAAATGCAAAAATATACAAACATAAAAATTGGAAACACAGTGTTTACAAAAGAGGGAGAGTCATATTCTGCAACCAGCTGAATAGAAGGTAATGAGCTGAGTCACACAGAGACACATAACATTCTTCATAGTGGGTGGAAAGATTTTGAACTACGTGAGTCCCTGGCTGACATATTCAGGTATTAGCTCCCCCTTCAACTCTTAGATGCATTATGAAATCTGATATGTGGCAAAGGCACATCACAACATCTGCACAACCAAAGGCATCTCTCAGTAAGGGCTGAAAGAGTTTCACAAGAACCTTGATGCATATTCAGCTATGCTAAGGAGGAGTTTTCAAAAGGAGGATGGTGAGACTCTGAAACAAGTTGCTCTGAGACGTTCCGGATACTCTGTCATGGGTAATGTTTAAAGATGATTTGGAGAGACTTTGAACAAAATGACCTAGTGAAAGACATCCTTTATCATGGCAGGGTGTTTGGAATAGATTATATTTATGGGTTGTTTCCAATCCAAACCATTCTGTAATTATTGAAGAAAATATGGAAGCAATTGATAAGTGATATGCTTGAGATGCAATGCACTAAAACCTTTTGTGGCTTTGACACAAGGAAGACGTGTTGTGTAGTGGGGATATTTGAGAATCAGGGCACTTAACATTGGTAACAAAATCAGAACCTAAATCTGGACCCCTGTTATTCAAAATCTTATCCCTATGCTGCACCTATATAAATACTGTTGTTTGGTTTTTTGCTTTCATATTCTAGTTTGTTTGGTATTAACACCAGATTTTCTCCTTTACTGAAAAAGGTTTAAAATAAGTGACCAGAGCATTGTTAAACTACAGTAAGTGAAAACCTGTTCAGTGGCATTTAAAAACACAACAGTTATCATATTTTTCAGAAACACATCCCCAACAATATCTACCATTACTTTCCTGCCCTTTTGTTTGCTAAACACATAATCAGAACAAATTTTACAGTTCTTCATACTTCACTAGCAGTATTTGCCAATTCTGCCCCAATGAAGTTATGGTATGACTGCTGAGCTTGTCAATTACTGGCATATTTTTTAATGCACTTAGACCTGACCTCACCAGTACTGTTGTCATACAGATGCACTGACAGGATTTCTGGGGATATTTCCTGTATTGATATGCTGAACCACTGTTACTTTCCCAGTGAACTGTGGGAGGACTTGGTCTGTTCTGGAAATTCTAAGAAAATTTTGGAGACTTAGCATTTGTTTAATTTAGTGCATCCACATTAGAATGCATTAACAGCCTTACCAAAACCAGCAGCACTCAGCTTGGATATCTATCCTGGTCTGAGGAACAGTCTGATTTTGAGATTTGCTTGTGTAGCAAAAGCAAGGTTAAAGAACACCATTAGTGCAAGTGTGCACTACAGCATCTGCTTTGAATGCACAATGTAGAGAAAAGAAAACTCTAAAACTTTTGTTCATCATTAGATTTTATATCTTTCCCTCTCTCCTCTATCTCTCCCCCTATCCAAATTCTTGACAAATTGCTTTTCATCCTAGAAGCCACATAATGCCATTGTTAGGACTATCTTCAGTCCCTTTGGGTTACATCAGCCTCATGCTTTTACAAGCAGTATATCTGGGAACTTCCTTTCCACCTTTAGCTTAGCTTTGGGATGTCACTTTGGCAGCAGTTTGTTAGTCAAGCTATGAAAAGCACGCCAATAAAGTTTGTTCTGATGGTTTTCATTCGCTGCTCTTTGAAGGTGAACTACAAATGTATATCTGACTAGATGCACACACATATTACAAGCAAAAATTTAAAAAAATGCATTTTTTATAGTCTGAGGTAACTGCAAAGCTATCTAGAGAATGAGAAGATAAACTCTAGCCATTAATAACTAATTGCCCATAGTTCATTAACCATGCACAGAAAAGTTTGTGCACAGTCCCTGTAGTTCCTTTTTTCTGTCTCCTAAACACAGAAATCCAGACAGCCATAAAGTCAGTGAAATGCTCAGGAATGTGTCCATTTGTATCACTGCAGGCTGCCAAAGCCTGAAAGAAAAATCTTGTACTTAACCACAAGGATCAGAGTAAGAAGGTGAGCAAATGAAAATGCTTTGGAATTATTTCAGAGTGACAGCATTTTGGGAAAGAACATATCTGTATAAATTAAATACTTTCAAGACAGAAACGACAGATGCAAGTTTTGCTCTTGACCTGGTTCCTAAAGATGCCTCAGATCTCCAGAGATGCCTTGCTAATAAAGGCGCTTATTCTAAACACAGCTTGTTTCACGGATTCATAACAATTTAATCTACCAGACATCTAATGTGTTAACCCTGTGAATATATATCCTTCTTTTCCCCCTTTTGTTGACATTGCTCAAGGTTTCTTCAGCAGCATACAGGTATATAAGTATATACAGCCTCTTAGAGATTTGTTTCCACAAAACCTGTCAGTCTGGGCTTCAATCTGCATTTCAGATGATGACCAGAACATGCTACTAATACATCATCAAAATACTGACACATAACTTAAGCTGGTGAGTACCTTCTAAGAGCATATGGTACTGTGTCCAGTTCCAGGCTCCCCACTTCAGAAAAGACAGAGGTCTCCTAGAAGGAGTCCAGTGGAGGGCCACTAAGATGATAAAGGGCCTGGAGCATCTCCCTTATGAGAAAAGGGAAAGTAACCTGGGTCTGTTCAGCCTGGGGAAAACAAGACTGAGGCGGGATCTGATTAATATTTATAAATATCTAAAGGAAGGTAGGAGGCAAATGGATGATGCCAGGCTCTTCTTGGTGGTGCAAAGCAATAGGACAAGGAGCAATGGCCTAAAACTAGAGCATAGGAAGTTCCGTATTGACATGCAGAACTTCTTTGTGGTAAGAGTGACAGAGCCCTGAAACAGGTTGCCCAGGGACTTTGTGGAGCCTCTTTCAATGGAGATATTCAAGACCTGTCTGGATGCCTACCTGTGTGGAGGGTACTTGATTTAGCAGAGGAATTGGACTCAATGATCTCTTGAGATCCCTTCCAACCCCTGCAATTCTGTGATTATGGATATACCACATGATGTTAACAAAAAACAGCAGATACTTTGTGGGTATCAACTTGTAAGCAGCAATATTTCCCACTCCAAAAATACCCTGATGCTGTTTAAAAGCTTTCCTTAACAAAAATAAATTTTATGTAAGTCATAAAATTTTTCATTAATACCACGATGATGGCCTGAAAGCAATAATTTACTTAAACCTGGTACTCAGTTCCAGCAACAGATTTATGTTAATGACTATGAGAAACTGTCATCCATTAATGTCAGCAAGTGCGCCCACTGACTAGATCACCTGATGGGAGAGCAGCTGCGGAGCTTTCCTGTTTATTCACAGCTGCATCCAATCTCACTGGATAAAAGCTGTGATTTATAAAGGGTAGCACTCATCTATTAATTTAGTGCTAGGCTGTGTTATTCTAGCCAATTTGCTTTTTGAGTTCTACCAGTGTTCTACTGTTGAAGTGACATAATGCACTTAAAATACATCAGTACTAGTTGGGTAAATGGATAAATTGACAGTTTTTTCTTTAGATTAACCAAAGTAAGAAGCATAACTTATTTAGGATATCACTGGATAAATAAAGAAAGGAGATTATTATAAAGTGGTCATTTGTAACAAGATAAAACTAAACTCTATGACATAGCAAAACCCATTCTATTCAAAGTTACAGTGAGATAAAAATTAAGATCAAAATTTATGAAATAGTTAAAAGGAGTGAACCTCTTAAAAGAGTTGTCAAAATTCTGAAAAAGCGTCTGAAAACTAGCATTTTGTATATCCTTGCTTCATCATTAATTCTAAACAACGTGAATATTTATGACTTTTCAGTCTTGCCACTTACACTTCATGCATGAAACTCTGGCCTGTGACTTCAGCAAGGGTAGGGTTTCACTCCATATTCTTAATGTGCTGTAAGCAAATCCAAGGTATACCACAGAGCTGTTAAGCAAAATTATTTCTATTTTCTAAATTTTCCCAAGTTAAGTAAAATATTTATTTTGGTAATTTCTGAAGTTCACATAAAACTGATTAATAGAAAGAGTGCTTATTTTAAAAATCCAGCTCCAATCGGAAGATATCACTTCATAATACTTGGCTGACATTTCAGCAGCAAAGAGTGAGTTTTCTGTAATGGAGAAACCACGTCAAATGTGTGTTTTGTAGTCTTGTCAACAAAAATGATTTTACTAATTGTATCATGATCAGACACTTATGCTACATTTGGGCAATGTTTTTTCCAAATGCCAAGTTTCTTAGTCTCTAGCATAGGAGATCTGGACTTTCAGAACACCATCCAAAATTTGAGAGCTGTTAAAATTAGAGGAAAAACCTCAAGTTGAAGACCATTTTTCAGGCACAGAATGTAGGACACTAGCTCTTAGCAAAGACACAGAAAAATGTAGTAGATCTAAATGTCCTAACGTAGCAACATGTAGAGACATCGGTTTGGAAGTCAGAAGTTGCAAAACTGTTAGGTAGCACCAAACAAAAACTAATGTGACTTAGCAGTCTGAGAAAACTGCCCCACAAACAGAGTCTTGCTCCTTCATTCTAGAGTTGCTGAACCGCTGTGAGTTTAGATAGCAGAGCCGACCTGAGGTGCAAGGGCACCTCTAGAGACCTTGTCCATGCCTCTGCTCACACCAGGATCAGCTACAGCATGTTGCCCAGGTCTGTATTTTAAGTATTTCCAAGACTGGAGACTCCACAACCTCTCTGAACAACCTGTGCCAATGCTCAGTCAACCTCACAGTAAAAGACAAAAGTTTTCTAAGTGGAATTCCCTGCATCTCAGTGCCAAATGCCTCCTCTCCAGTCAGTGGAAAATCCAGAGAAGAGCCTGTCTCCATCTTCTTCTCCACTATCACAGTGAGAAAACCCCCTTAAACCTCCTCTTCTCCAGGCTGAACAGTCCCAGCCCTGTCAGCTCCTCAGATCTCTGCTCTGCACTGCACTGTACTTCATAGCATACTTCTGCCCTGAAGGAGATTTTTAGAACTCCATCTTACAAGAATCTTAATTTTGCATCTACATATGTTTTTGTTGTTAGGATCCATGTACAAGAATATTATCAATCCTTATTCTTAAAATATCAGAAGAACATCATGAGAACAGGAAGTAGAGGTTCAGGGCTCTTGATCTAACAGACCAGTGTCAGGAGCCACGCTGGAAGTTAGTGATTTCCTAAGAAATGTATGCCTGAAGCTATGTTTTCATCCCATACACATCTATAGAGTCCTTAGTCCCATATGTAAATTAGACTTTCTTCTTAACTGATGTTCTGAAAAACCCTTCTCTCTCCATGCTCTTTCATTTCATGGGCACTTTCTTCAAGACATGTCTGGCTATGTCTTCTGGATAGACTTCAGAGACTGGGAAAAGAACCAGCTATGCTGGTTGGTTAAATCCTTACTGTTGTCTCTCCTGGTTTCAAGTCCATGTTACAGAGGCCTTGAAATGCATTATATATGCATATAATATGCTACTGTATGCGAATGAATGAAGCTGAATGGGCAGTTATCCAACAGTGACTTTGCCTAAATAAAATTCTGACCCCAACCACTCAGCTGCAATGTTGTAATAGAACAGCATCTTGTTGATGGTGTGCCAAGACTTAAAAAAATAAGTCTGCCATCAGCCCTTGTAGGATTTACAATTCATACCAACCTTTAGACACTAGATGTCAGAGGACTTCTGGCAGCGCTCATCCGAACTAAAATATTGTGGTTCTGTAGTTCAGCATACTGTGGGCATTTCCTTTCTGCTCAGGGCCCCAAACAAATGGGCAGAGTATGGTGGTTAGTGTTATCAATGTAAAGTTTTTTCTTTTTTTTTATATGAGTACGTGAATAAATTGTTTTCACTATAAGATTTCACTTTTAAACACAGTACTTAATATCATGAACTGACTAAAGAAAGTCATTGCAAATACTGAGATTTTTGCTGCAGCGTGCCTCGGCAGCAGCAGTGGCTCAGGCACTGCGCACTCTGAAGGCAGATATCCTCAACCCAGAGTTTGCATTCTCTCTGTAGCACTGAATTCCCACTAAATTTAAATAGTGAACTGCTAAATTGTTTCCTTGTGGGCAGTGTACACAATGAAGCCAAAAAAAGCTATTAAAATTCAGAATGAGAACCATTCTCTGCCCGTAAGATCAATAGCCCAGACTGTTTTCTGTCCCCAAATTAGAGCTCTGTTTTCCTAGGAAAACAGAGTCCCCATCCCAATCTCACACTGGAAATGGAGCATGGCACGAGCTGCTCCTCCTGCTGTGCCCTGAGGAGTCTGGCAGAGGGCAGCAGCACGGGCTGGACAGTACATGGGCTGCGTTGGGGGGGCCAGCCATGTGCCAGGACAGAAGCCTGTCCCTTAGGCTCCTCTTGGTCACTAAGAGGGACTGGTGTAACAGCCTGGCTCTAGCAGCCTTGTGGCTGACACAAGGGAGGTGCCATATGACCTTGCAAATCTCAGGCTACCCTTAAGTAGCATATTACTTTTGCACAGAGGGCAGCTAGCACACAGTCCAGTGAATGCAGAAGGGACTGGAAACTCCTTCTAAGCTGTGAATCATGTCACCATGGGATCTCCTGGACTCTGCACTCACAACCTGTGTTTATGACTCCATCATGATTAAGATGTGGACACAGCCTGTTCCCTGGCACTGCAGGCACTCTGCTATCCCTGAGAAAAGCTAAGTTGTTCCTTCAAAAGCTGTTCCATCCTATTCTTACAGGCAGAGGACAGTCTGCCTGTAGGTCAGTAGTTTCTAATCCTCTAATCCTACTTTAGAAAGTCGATCCTTTTTCCTTTGATTGTTGCTATAATTTTATTACCATTTAGTCTTGATTTTATGCTAAAATCACAGACGCAATCTGTGTATGTGTTTACCATTAATATATTTTAATTGCTCAAAACATTATTAAACCTTATAGCAGTTTTGTTTCCACACATTCAAGCTTATGATCCCCTTTAAAAAACCTTACACTAACATCCAGATATTCAAGCAGGATTGCCTTCTATGACATCATAACTGGCTAAATAGATGAGGGGAGAGCAGTGGATGTTATCTGTCTTGACTTCAGCAAGCCTTTTGACACTGTCTGATTGAAAGGGGATCTCATCACTGTTTATAAATAACTGAAGTGTGAGAGTCAAATGGATGGGGCCAGACTCATTTCAGTGTTGAGCAGCAACACAGAACAAGGGGCAGTGGGCACAAACTGGAACACAGGAAGTTCCCTGCAAACAGGGAATTAGAAATTTACTGTGAGGATGACAGAGCACAGGAACAGGCTGCCCAGAAAGGTGGTAGAGTCTCCTTCTCTGGAGATATTCAAGACCCATCTGGATGCTTTTCTGTGTAACCTACTGTAGGGAATTTGCTTTAGCAGGAAGTTGGACTAGATCTCCAGAGGTCAATTTCAAACCCTACAGTTCTGTGATTCTGTGATTTGTGCATTTGTTAAGAAGGAGTTGGAGCACATTGTCAAATGAATTTCATATGGACAACTAAGCAAGTGAAACATCTCCCACATTTGTAAAAACTGACAGTGACTGAGGTATAGAAACTTTCAAAAGCTGTTGTCATTCTCTCATTCTGTATATATTTACACACATACACAGCTAAATAGCTATATGGACACAACCTATACGAATCCTCAAAGTCAGCATATGTTAAGTGTTCCTACATTAAAACATTCGAGAATTGACTTTTTTTATTAACAAAAATAGCTAAAGAAACTATATATAATAGTATACAAAGAAGTACTGAGGATTTAAAACACATAAACCAGAAACTTTATAATAGGCAGATATGTTTGTAAAAGTCTCTGAAATTTGGGACTGTAAAGGCAGCCATAGGACCTTATGGGACTGTCATCACTATACATAGGCTTCCCTTCCCTCTCTAGCACATGTGTTCCTAATTGCTGTGTTGGCAAGACCATGAAGCTGGATTCTTCATGAACTGGCTGTAGCATTGGCAGACATTTACTCATCCACTGCTAACAGTTTTTAATGGAAAATCTGTATCCATTCATGCTAAAAAAATGCTTATGCTAGAACAGAGGAAAATTAAGGAGATATAACCAGATATCAGTAGCTTTTCCAGCTGCCAGTAGTAAATACGCTACTACTTCATTAGCATATATTGTATGAAATTTGAGGACAAAGCAATGAATGTGATCAGACATTAAGAAATATCTTGCAGAACAGTACATATTTGGAACGTATCTCTGATTCTGCATATGCTACTACTTGATATTATACAGCACATGATTATAAATTCAAAAATACCTGTCTGAAAGTTCACACTGGAAGTAACTTTATTGTTGCAGAATGGCAGCTGCCACACAGGATAGCTATGGCACATATCCTTGGAAATATATAAGTACTGCACTCATAGTCATTCCACATAACTTACAGCTGTTTGAGTAGTGGAATATTCAGCCTGTTAGGGGCCCTGCTTGCCTTTGCAGCACTTCTCTTGCATTTCACATCTCTAAATACTCTCCTGGAATTAAACTTTGGCTCCATCATCCCATCTTAGACAGATATTTATGTAAAAACAAGAGGAAGGGAAGTATGAAGAGCAACTAATAA
The DNA here is from genome assembly GCA_028571105.1 of Tragopan temminckii. Classification (NCBI taxonomy): domain Eukaryota; kingdom Metazoa; phylum Chordata; class Aves; order Galliformes; family Phasianidae; genus Tragopan; species Tragopan temminckii. Next base: position 67,140,822 of record JAOWBP010001760.1, on the reverse strand, counting down.
TCTTGGTATATTACTGTGATGTGGGAGATCGCATCCAAATCTCTAATAGCAACCTGAAGCAAAGCCTTCTAGTTTACCATTTCCACCTGAGCAATAGGATTCATCTCAGCTGTGAATCTTCCTTTCTCTCCGAACCATCCCACCTTGCTCGAATAAAGAACTACAACTGTGACAGAGATGGATAGAGCCTGTAGCCCAGCATAAAAATAAGTAAGACTCATGCAGAAAACTTCGTTGGTGAGGGCAAACACAAGTAGCATGTGTTAAAAAGGGAGATGGGGCTGAAAAGAATTTATGACTGGAGCTCCTCAAGGATCAGTCTCCAGGCCAAAATTAAACATTTTTAGTATTGAACTTGGCAGTAGTAAAAGTGGTCTAATTAAATGTGTTGATGACACAAGGTATCATCAAATACAGGTGAATATATACATTAATGGAAAAAGCAAATGAGTTGAAAACTGAAGTAATAGAAATGGGATTAAATTTGACAGTTGAAAATTAGGGCACAGACTTACACAGCTGAAGCAGAAGGCCTTTTTCCACCTTTCCAGAGCAATGGGGGAACAACCGTCAAGGATAAAGTGAAGATCAGGGCCCATCAACAGACCAACAGGTTGTGTACTGACTCAGAACAATCGTGGTTTACTATGTTGGGAAAAGCTAAGGGATTTTGAAACCCATCTCAACCTAGAGAATCATTAATGCACTTAATGTATTAATGTGCAGTGGAAAAAAAAATCATATTGAAATGTTTGTGAAGAAGGGCTATTGGAATTCACGACAGAAAAAAACTTTATTTATGAAGGGAGAGTAAAAGAGATTTATGTTCTAACCTAGGAAAAGCAAAAGCTTAGTGTGAGTGTGATTGCTAGCTCTGGATACATCAGGTGCACCAAATCCCGTGAAGAAAGAAGCTACTTAAACCAAAAGACAACATTGTCAATTGAGTGTAAAATGGTAAATTAACATCTTTATATTAATGTATAAAAAGGGCCAACTGGCAGTCGAATCAGTGAGATTCTGGAACAGTCTTATGGGCTAATGTGTAAAACAGCTTTAAAAGGAAGTTTAATTTTCTGGTAAAAAGATCAGAAGACACAGTTGCCAGCTATGTCAAGGTGCTCAATTAGATAACTCAGAGTCTGCAGGGATGGAAATGTTGTGAACTTGAATCTTGGTTGCCCACATGCTCTCAACCAACTTCTGTACTCAGTCACAGTATATTTGTTCCCATCACTACAAAACGTGTAAATGCCAAGCTGTTATCTTATCCACTGATGGTCTGTAGCTGATGCTTACATATTGTGTTTTGACGTTCTCTGTCCTCTTTTATAAGATTAGATTATGCAGTCAAACTGGAAAAAATGTGCATACGTAGTGAGCTTAGAGATTCAACTACTTTAAATAATCTGGACTGAAGATAACATGGAAAGTCTGTTGCAGAGTAGGAAATCAAGTCTAAATCTAATGGTCATCCTTTCATGGGAATTCATTAGGGACCCAGAACAACTAAGTTCAGATCTCTTTGTAAGGACGCTTTTGATGATAAATATTGCCCTAGGTCTGAAAATTGTTTCAACATCATTGCCATAAGCAGATTTGCTTTCAATTTTAATGAGCTGCTGTTTTCCAGTAAAATACACTTCAGAGAAAATCTTCCAAACAGTTTTATTCCAAAATCCTAACCATGGGAGTGTGGACTGTTTTGGAGAACAGGCAAGACTGTCTCTTGTATTTTAAATGTAATATTTCAAAGGATGTAGATTTTATTCTATGATAAAATGAAACCAAATGTTCAATTTTTTCTATTTTTTTTTTTTTCAGTCAGCATTCTAACTTTTCACCCAGGAGCTTTCCAGATACCATTTGATTCACTAGGCCATTCTTAGAAGATAAAAAGAAGTAAATTAAAAAATCATGGCAAATTATTCAGTATTTCTATAGTTTTTTTGTTTGTTTGTTTTTGTTTTTGTTTTTGATTTTTGTGAGCAAGTTTCAGCACTGATTTTCTAGCAAAAATTAATTGGTCATTTAGGTTATAGGGAATACAGTATTTTGTACTGAATATTCTTTTAAACTTTATTACTTTAAGTATTAAGTATTTAAGTATTAGTTTAAAACTCTTTATTTTAAAAGCAGAATAAGTTTAAAAGTCTTCATTTTAGTCACAATTTTTACTTTTCCAAGGATCAAATCTAAATATAAAAAGTTAGAAGCATAATAAAAGTCGTCAGAGTTCACAGAAGAAAAACTTTCTGAGTTCTCTATCTCTCTTCAGTTGTACTCTTGGCTTTTGTCTCCTTATAAATTTATTTTCAGTCATCAACTTTTTTGCCAAAAAAAAAAAAAAAAAGAGGAGAAAGCATTCTTACTAATGAAGCAATTCCATCAGTGCTTAAGGAGAAAACTATAGAAACACTGAGTGCTTTCTTTATGTAATACTTAAACACCAATGTCTGGTGAGTTTCCAGCTGCTGAAAACCCATGGAACAAAGAGAAAGAAGATAATTTTATTCTATTCTATCCATTAACAGCTTTTACAGTGAGTCCTGGGGTACTAGATGGTTATTAGAAGACCAAATTTTTGAATTATGAAGATTTCGTCCTTTATTTATACAGACAGATCTATTCTTTTATCAAATAAATAATTATTGCTGTTCAGTAGTTTATTAGCTAGTTAATGGATTTTCTCTTTAAGATATGGCCCCTACCTGTCAACTGATCTATTAGAAATCATGCAGCAACAATATTGCCTTCTCATTGCCTGCAATAGCATCACCTTGCCTTAATCACAACAACATTTTGCAATAAATGTCTATATGGAAGCTATAATGTTACCTGACTATCCAACAACACATTTCTGCTATATTGAAATATTTACTACTGTTAAATTTAATTTAAATATATTCTTCATTATTAAGACCCTGCCTGTTTAATAGCCTGCTTTATTTCTACATTTTCTCTGTGCATTTTACCCTCCAATATTTGATAAACACTTTCACCCCCAGTTCTGTTTCTTTATTTCTATGTTCTTCCACACCACACACTTAGGACATTGCATGAACTTGGAGAGGGCAGTAAAGGCTTTTTCCAGAGAATCTGAGATTATTTGAGCAAACTATCATTAAATTTATCATGGTCAATACTGAGGTTATGTTTTTCGAGCCAAAAATTTTCTGAAGTCTGCCTAAGAAGAAATTCCTATATATTCAGGACTTGATCTCTAGAGGTTCCTTCCAACCTCTACAACTCTGTGATTTTGTGATTCAATACAATATTGATTGACTGGCTATTATACAGGACAGAAGTGCTTGATGAAAGGTGGCATCTTCTCTAGAAGCTCAGGAATCAGTGCTGTGTCAGTGAAATGCTCTGTACAACCACTTTAAGCCCAAGAGACAACTGGCATCTTGTCTGCTTGCTGTGGTCATCCATTTTTTGAGGGTCATAGGCGTGTGTCCCCTAGCTTCTATTTCAGAAGCTTTGTTCTTTAAGGAAACCAGCAGAAAAATAGTGCTTACACTGAAAGCCCGTGGTAAAGCTTGGCAGTTTGGAAGATTGTAGATGATGTGTCTTGTTACATTTGAAGTTAGCTCAGAAGAAGAGACTGATCAGAGCATGCACCTCTTTGACGTGTTTCTAAGTCTGAACCAGTAGGAATTATAAATGTATGTGCACCAGTAACTGGGATAACAAAATCCTCTGAGAAAGGCAGCTTTTGTAGATCCGTTACATATGGAATATCTCCTTACAGTACTATTGCAGAGTGATGCTGGGAATTGAAGAATCAAAACCAAAGCACCTTAATGCTTATGTTCATTGTCCACTAATGAAAAACATGAGGGAACCTACATACCAATTGCCCATATTGTTCAATCTTGGAATTGCTGCTCTGCAGTCTTCAGTGATACACAATGTTTTGTATAATACATTTGATTATATGGATTATTACTATTTTTTCCCTTGTAAGAGATTATTCTTTTATGCCACTGCCTCAAAGCTTGCTGGGGACACAGATGAACAAGTCCGAATAAGTCCAAGCAAGTCCTGGCCAAGGGTTGAGAAATCCTTTGTCTGAGGGACACAGATGGACAAGGCCAGTGGCAACGAGAGAGAGATAAGCCGCAGATTAATGGCCAGGAAGCAGTCTTTTGCGTGGGTTTATCTCAAGGAAGATGGCCATCTCAGGAGGTGCTGCACATGACTCTTACCCAAGCGCCCAGGGATGTCACATAGGCAGGAAAAAAAGGATGATAAACGAGGGACAGACAACCATGAAGTTAGGTTTTCTGGCAACAGATTCCTCATGAAGAAGAAGGGGGGTTTTCAGATATGACAAGCCTCAAGTCCTGCCCCTCCTCCTCATGGACCTACTGTGTCGCTACACGTTCTTGCTGCCCAAGGCCAGCCATGCTGCTGCTGCTCTCCCCCGAAAGGTTTTTCTGACAACAGATTCCTCATGAAGAAGAAGGGGGGTTTTCAGACATGAGAAGCCTCACGACCTGCCCCCCTCCCTCCTGGACTTGCTCTGTGCTCTACCTGCTTGCTGCCTGAGGTTGGCCATGCTGCTGCTGCTCTCCCCCGAAAGGTTTTCTGACAACAGATTCCTCATGACCTGAGACCTGCATGCTGAAGAACAAAGGTGTCTGCCATCAGATCCCTCACTACGGAATGCCTGCATGCTGACGGACTCTCCTGGGCCTGCTACCTGAGTCCTGCTGCTTCCTCCCAGACTTACCCTGCGGCTTCTTCCTGCTACCTGCTTGCTGCCCAAGGCCGGCCACGCTGCTGCTGCTCTCCCCCTGCGCTTTTGCCTTGGACCAACGGAACATCATGCAACCAGACCACTGCTGGATCCTGGTGGTGACTATTCCTGTTTTACACAATTCTTGCTTATTTCCTATCTTTTCTATCGCCCTCCTTCTTTTCCCCATTACCTTAATTCATAATAGTCGCTGTCCTTCCTTTCCCCATCTCCCTGATTAAGATTTGTAATAAATTAGTCAGACCAACATTTGAACCGTTGCTTCTTAATCTCATGCCAGGTATACATATATCAAAGAACCTCCTCTCTCTCCTATAAATTGGAGAGAAACACCCCTCTAACAGAGAAACCCCACACAGATAGAAAGCATCCTCATGGAAGAGTAAAAAAAAAAAGGATTAAGAAATTACCTTCAGACATAACAGCTCTGATGGAAGCTTCCTAAGCCTTCTTTCTCTTCTATTTGTTTTTGTTGAAATCACCATAAGCAGGATGCGTCAAACCTAGATAAAGTACTTTCCAAAATACAGCCTGTCTGTGGAATACAATCAGCCACACTGCTAAAAAATGGGTAATGTCTGTGGTTAAAAGAGAATCTGAGTAGTCAACACTAGTCAGCTTCAACTAGGATCTAACACTTACGCCTTTCAACCTGAGAACTTGGCCTCGCAAACAGTTGGATATCTTCATTAGTGCAGTAGGGTGATGCTGAGTAAATTATACATTGGTTTGTTAGCACTGCCTAGTATTAAGAATCCAAACATTTCCTGTTATACGACCTAGTTGCTTATAGTTTTGCCAGACTAACTGTTTAGGTTGAAATTTTCCGTGCACAGCATCTGCCTCATGAAGAAGTCTTTTGGAAATTTTCAGCCAAAATGTTTCTGCTGGAAAGCAAGAGAAGAACACAATATTTTTTGCTGCTAAAAAAAAGGAACAATCTTGTAACTTTTACTTCAGCAGCTATTGTGCCTTTATTCATTAGAGCAAAAACTTGACATCTGGCAAAAAGTTGGTCCTTGTGTTCCTGATATGCTTTTTGCTATCCATGTAAGAAACTACCTAGGATGTAAACCTTGGAGTAGTCCGACTTGCATGAGTTCATTAGAAGTTTGTTAAAGTGTGACCAAAAAATCCTGGAAGTTTCTGTTTTTACTGAGAACACTCAGACTTCTTCCTTTTTCTGAAGCTACTTGTCTATATGTAATTTCCACAAAATGTTGGACAGCACTGTTTGTTCTCTTATTTGAATGGTTCATTCACTAACCCCAGCATGGGACTGTCCTGATTTGGAGAGTATGTGGAATGTATTTGGAGGATTTTAAGCTTTGCTTAACATGGTTATTTCCAGACTGGGGTAGGGTCAAACAGCAGAAGAGATGAAGAGAAGCCTGGTCTATGAATGATCCATTGGTGACATCCAGCAAGTATCAAAGGACAAGCTACATTATTTAAGGGCAGACAGAACAGGGGAAGAATATAAGACACCCCAGAAATGCAAGTGGAACAAGTAATAGAGGCAGATGCTGGTGCAGAATAGAGACTGATAGAAAAGGGAACTTGGGCTGGCTGATCAAAAAACAAAACAACAACAACAAAAAACCAGCCAACACACTAACATGGAACTACTGAAGTAAATATAGAAACAAAACAAATTCCATATGAAATGCTGGGTAAAAGGGTCTGAATTGGATTGCTTGTGACTGCCCATTAGCAGGACAAATTGAGGGATGTTTGGGTTAAGATGCAGAAGTTTATGAATACAAAAGACTAGGTGAAAATCTTAAAAAAGACTCAGACTTCTGAAGAAAACAGCATATCGAGGTTGTCAGTGGCTCAGTGTCTGGATGGAAATCAGTGATGAGTGGGGACCCCGAAGGTCACTGCTAGGACCAATCTTTAATATCTTTGTCCACGCCATTGACAGTGGGGTCGAGTGCACCCTCAGCAAGTCTGCTGATGACACCAAGCTGTGGGGTGTGGTTGACACATGAAAGGGATGGGATGCCATCCAGAGGGACCTAGACAGGCTTGAGCAGTGGGCCCAGAAAAACCTCATGAGATTCAAAAAAGCCGAGTGCAAGGTCTTGCACCTGGGTCAAGGGAACATCCACCACCAATATGAGCTGGGGGATGAAAGAATTGAGTACAGCCCTGAAGAAAAAGACCTGGGTGTACTGCTGGATGGGAAGCTGGACATGAGCCAGCAGTGTGCCCTTGCAGTCTGGAAAGCCAACCCTGTCCTGGACTGCATCAAAAGAAGCATGGCCAGCAGGTTGATGGAGGTGATCCTGCCTCTCTGTGCTGGTGACACCTCACCTGGAGTACTGTGTCCAAATGTGGAGACCTCAGTACAGGAGAGACATGGACCTGCTGGAGTGCATCGGAGGAGGGCCACAAAAATGATTCAAAGTGTGGAACACCTCTCCTATGAGGACAAGCTGAGACAGCTGGAGTTGTTCAGCCTGGAGAAAAGAAGGCTTTGGGGAGACTTGAGAGCAGCCTTTCAGTATCTAAACGGGAGCTACAGGAAAGAAGGGGACAGACCCTTTGGCAGGGTCTGCTGTGATAGGACAAGGGGAAATAGTTTCAAGCTTAAAGAGGGTAGGTTTAGGTTACATATAAGGAAAGTCTTTTACAGTTGAAGGTGGTGAGGCACTGGAACAGGTTGCTCAGAGATGTGGATGCTCCATCCCTGGTGACTTTCAAGGCAAGGCTGGATCAGGCTCTGGGCAACCTAATGTAGCTGTGAATGTCCCTGTTCATTGCAGGGGAGTTGGAATAGATGACCTATAAAGGTCACTTTGAACTCTAAGGATTCTATGATTCTGTGATGTCTGAGGAAAAAATATGAGGGCTACTCCAAAAGTAATGCCACCTATTTAATTATGTTGACCCACAATGACAGAGGCAAATGTTGGTGGTATGTTGGTGGTATGGCATTAGATGTTGAACCTTCCCAGCAATATTCCATTACAGTTTGTTGCCATGTGAGAGGTGGCGGCAGAGGGACAGTCTGGCAACATGGCCTCTGACATGGAAGTGCTTATGAAGCAAAGGTGTGGCATTGAATTCCTCCCTGTAGAAAAAAATGGCACCCACTGACATTCATTGATTCTTGCTGAATGTTTTTGGAGACTGACCAGTGGATGTGAGCACAGTGAGATGGCAACAACAGTGGGTCACCTCCACTGAAGCAGGTTTTTAGAAGCACGGCATACAGGCTTTTGTTCATTGCTTGTGAAAATGCATAGCTAATGGTGGTGACTGTGTTGAAAAATAGTTCTTTGTAGCTGAGAATTTTCTCTATCAAATAGTGTTATTATGTTAATACTTGTATAAGTTGTCATTTCCATGGAAATAAATAGGAGGCATTACTTTCAGAGACACCAACATTTCTTTATGCCAAGTCACCTTAAGAGCATGGAATAAAATGTCTTACAGTGATCTGTCAAGGTCACTGCCATTGTATCTTGTGTTTCTGTAGCTCTGATCCCTACTTAGGTAAGCAGAGAAGAATTACTATCCCTCTCTTCATGATCATCAACCTGAGAGGCAGATTTACAGGTGACATGGAAAAGCAAAAGGTATGCTAACCACCTCCATCATTATTATTTCACTTCTCCATCTGTGTCAGCATTCCTTATGGAATAACTGAGAAAGCGAGTCTATATCAAAAATAGTAAATGATGATTGAATCAGTCATCTTCTTCTGATAAATTATCATGAGCTGGGAAAATGTTTCATAATTTATTTTCACGAGTTAATGATATATAATTAATAAATAATTTAATTTCATAAGTTAAAGGATTTTTTTAAAGTAAATGAAAATTTTAAGGCTCTGTTTTAGCATTCTCTTTTCATGTCTCTCTCTATCCTAGTAATAGACCAGTAGAGTTACCAGGTTAAAAATACACATCAGAAATATTCAAAAACTAAACTGAATGCAAGACCTAAGTCTGCCATATTCTGCATAAAAAGTACAATGGTATTGTTTTTCCACTTAGCAAATATTGCTTTCAGATATTATGCGGTAGTTCGGTATTTCCATGGCCAAATGTGCGTAGAGTCTTAGGCTTTTATTTCTTTTCATCTTCTAATAATTTAATTGACCTTCCTAATTATCCCTTTCAACATGTACTATTCATGTATTTCTAAGAACGCTGTTATCCTTCGAAATTCTTGATTTGACACTGTAACAAAACTTCTAACACAGCTTTGGGTGTTTTTACCTTTAATTGTTTTGCAGGACAGTAATTCTGTGTGTTTGTAAAGTGTGTTTACTCTGCAAACATTCAAGACTGAAGTGAAAAAATTTTGTAGATTCAACCAAGTTAAATATACTTTTCTTAAAATTTACTATGCCTTTTTTATAATATATTTGGAGGGAAAAGGTGTTTTAGCATTTTAAACTTATTTTTAAAACACAGTTTATACTTGAAGCTTACTTTAGCATTTTTAACAAGGTTTTTGTAAGCTAGCCTTTTGCCTACAATAATTTTTTAATGTCCAAGCACGCAAAATTTTGAATAGTAGGAAGCCGAATGAAAATGTTACTGCATCCCAAAAAACTGCATTCACAGGGTCTCTGCTTTCTAGAATAACAGCAGTCACCACATAAGTGCTTAAACACTACTCTCTTAAATTGTATACTGAAATCTCATAAATTACGCTTGCATGTTCCCACTACATAGACACTATATAGACAGTGAAAACCATTTCTGACTGAAATGCAAATATTTTAATACTTGGGTTGCTGCCCAAAAATACTGTAAACAGGTGTGGCCACAAAGTATTCTGAATACAAAGCATGTGCTTCTCCAGCTTCTCTTGACACCCTCAAAATTTATTTTACTTGAAATTTTAAAATAACATCAAGAAAACTGGCAGCCTACACCTTCCTATGAACCTCTTTTCCTGAAAATTCTATATACTGCTCTTTACACATGACCTTGTTTTAATTGTTTTGAAGAGACATTTAATTCATTTACTCTCCAGAATTTAATCTCATATAATTTTTCTAGTCTGTCACTCAGGCCACAAAGAAGAAAAGAAGGCTGTACAGCAGAGCTCACACTTCCATCACATAGTCTGAGAAAAGAAGTGGGACATCCTACTCGGGGATAAGAAAAAGAAAGACATAGCTCTAGAATAATTGTGATTAAAGCATTTCAATTCCACAATCTTCTGAGGTAATTAACACGCTATAGGAGCTGCAGAAGAATGTCTGAGCATTAGGAGTAATGACCAAAAACTTGAACATAGGAAGTTCCCTACTAACGTGGGAGAACTTTACGGTAAGGATGACAGAGCCCTGGAACAGATTGCCCAGAGAGGCTATAAAGTGTCCTTCTATGAAGATATTCAAGACACGTCTGCATGCCTACCTGTGTGACCTGCTGTAGGGTACCTGCTTTAGCAGGGCAGTTGGCCTTGATGATTTCTTGAGGTCCCTTCCAACCGCTGTGATTCTGTGATTAAACACAAGGAGGTGTTTTTGTCTACATTGACTTTAGAACTGTCAAAACTGAAGCCCGTTTTTCATTCTGACCACAGTAAAAACAACCTTATGGTTTATCTACATTCTAGTCTCATCTGGTAATAAAGTGATCTAACAAAGACAAGAATGGTGAATGAATCAATAGAGAGAAACAGCAAAGTTTTGGTGCACCTTTTGAAATGGGGATCTGTAGTCAATCTTCATACATGCACTGATGTCGGAAACTTGACCTTCATATTTACCACTGTACTTTGCTGTTGCAGTACGAGTGATAATCAGGATCTATCTGGCAACAAGCAAAAGAGATGTGGATATGGCTTCTGCCACAGACAACACACGTTGCCATCAATTCATCAATCTTTGCTTGGTTTTTGCTGACCTGCTGTGGGATTACTTCAGTAACAAAATGTTGCTGAAACAAAATAACACTCTAAAAGGGGTTTCACAACTTGATTAGCTGCTGTATCTTAGCAGGTGACACTCAAAGAATTTCTCCTGTACTGTCTTTCTTATACTACCCACTCTCTCATGTTGCTATTGCTATTGTAGTTCCTGTATTTATGTACAAACAATGAGCCAGCTCTAAGTTTGTTCTGGTTAGTAGTCCCAGTAGGAAGCATCTTCCCTATACTGACAGGTGCAGAAATCACCAGGAGCACTCATCACTCCTACAGAGAAATAGAGCTCACTCTGTGCTGTAAACAATTTATATACAGTAGCACAGGACTGGCTTTCTTGTCCTAGTCCTTATTCCTCAGAGGAAGCAAGTATCAGCACAACTACATGGTAATGTCTCTGAACAGCTTCCAAACCAAAGGTGGCTTGCAGCCACCAGACCAAACTCTGGAAGGGCTGGCCTCTATTTCTTTGCACTGGACTGTAGCTCCTAGCTTCAGAAAAACTGGATTTTGAGTGACTGGAGAAGTAGTTGTGTTTTCTCCAGTAAATTTCTATTATTCTTTGTTGCCGTATCAAGCAGCATATCAACTTACTGTTCTAGGCATCCATCTCAATAGGCATGGGTAACCAGATACAGAACATGTATCTGTGAGTCAATAGAAAAATGTTTCACTTGTCAACAAGCAGCCATAAAAATAATTGCAGTTCAAACCCTTTTAATGAAGATATATGTGAAAAGTGATCTCATGGGTCCTTCATAATGACTTTGGCATTTTTCTTCTGTCTGAGCTACTTGGCTTTTCAAATTAGATGTTATTTATATGTGGTGTTTGATGGAAAAGCCATGTGGAAGCTCTTTGCATTTGTGTGGGCCTGTAAGGTAAAGCCATTGTCTCTCCAAGGAAATAAAAGGCTGAGTGCTCACTTAGCTAGAGAAAGTGCTAGTCGCAATGGCAAGATGATGACTGGCATTAATTGGCGTAGCATAAGTCATGTTTCCTATATTTCTAACCTACTTGGTTTCAGAAATACATGCTTTGTGCCCAGGACTGGGCACACTTGGTGTTCAGGGAACCTCCTTGTTAGTTGTGCCAGTAAATCAGTCATAGGATCTCACACTGTATGTCATGGATTCTCAATTATGGGAGCAGTACTCTCCTTGCATACTAAATAGAGAAAAAGATCCCAATGAAAAATAAACATATGACAACGGTATCCAAAAGCATCATCCAAAAGTACAAAGAGATTTAACTGAAGTTGCATAACCAAATCTGACTCTATTTTTTGTAAGTTTTTAATGCCTGATTTTGCAATGATATTCTTTTCAAGTTTTAATATGTGAGCAGTTGCATATTTACCATGAGTCATCACAAATACATATATTTTAAACCATGGTATAATCATGAGGGCTATGTGTAACTGTGTTAGTACTCAGTATATATATGTGGTTTTGCAATATTTACAGAGTAGATGCCATTGCTGTTACATAAAACACAAACTGTTTGCATTTGTAATATTACTTGTATACATTTAATCCAACCTGGTATTTAGTGGGGCTGCCTGTAAAAAGCAACCCTGTATTAAATCCATCTTTTTACATTTTGAAAAGAATTAAAATTATTTCAACAGAAGAGTGGAGTTAAATTGCTTCATGGCTTCTGAAGTACAAATATTGCCAGCTGAAATACTTGGCAACTCAGCTAAGGTTGAAAAACCAATACCAACCACAGGCATGCATTTCATCTTTTCAGGAGCATTGGTGGAGAAGGAAGAATGAGGTTTCTCTTAAGAATGGCTTTATAAAGAGTCTTTTTTTTTTTTTTTTTTTTTTTTTTAAATAAAACTATATCAAACTTATATTGCTGTTACCTGAGTGATTTATGACTAAGAAATCTGGGATCCTCAGGGTCCTTTTACTACATTGTCTTTTGAAGTGCCAGTACAGAACTGTAAGAAAAATACCTTAAAATTCTGTGAGAACATTGTTTAGTCTAAGGGGCAGTGGTTGACATAAAAGCCTTTTCACTTTTTTCAAGGAGATACTTTTAAATGAAAAGCACATTATAACAAACCTTAGCCACTTCCTTCCTTCCTTCCTTCCTTCCTTCTTTCCTTCCTTCCTTCCTTCCTTCCTTCCTTCCTTCCTTCCTTCCTTCCTTCCTTCCTTCCTTCCTTCCTTCCTTCCTCCCTCATTAGAAAAGCTGTTCTTTGAGGCACAGGCCCCATATTTTCCTATATAAGAAAAGTTTAAGAAAAACTCTGATGATTCATTAAAAATAATAATTACTATAGAGTGTCAGCTTTCAGAGAAAGAATTAATTTCTCAGATGTGAAATGTGAAAGATGACTTTAGTAGCACCTAGATCATAATGTTCTGTTTGTCTCCTGCTCTCCGTGGGTTAGTTTCCAGGTATCCAAAGCCCACTGTGGTTTGGGCAATACCACTTTTCTATACCAGCTTCCAAATACATCTGTTGCACAGATAGAATCTAACAGGAAGATTTCAGACAACTAAAGGAAGAAAAGTGATGGAAGAAATGATGAGAGGGGTGAATTTGGATAAGGAGGAAAACTAATTTATCATAGAAAATCCTTCAGGCTGAACAAGGAAACAAGAGGCATTTGTGGTGATACCACACCAGTCAAGATTTGTGTGGGCCTTAAAGGTTGACTAGGCCAGCCATATGAGCTGACAACCTCTTTCCCTCAATAACATATACAGAAACGTTGCAGTCTGTACTGGCATATAACTGCTTCTGGCGCATCAGATCATCCACCAGGTAGTCACTAATGGTTTGGGCGATGACAGCAAAGATCTGACCTTAGTTCAGAGCACATTCCAAACCTATGTTATGGACCTGCAGCAATGATTATAAACTCTCTGTTACATAAATACAATCTATCTATCTACCTATATATTTTTTTTTCACGTGGTACATGTAAAAGCATATCTAGGGAAAGAATATATAGCAGATTCTCTCTCTAAAGTTGCTTCATATATATTAAACAAAATGATGAATGAAAATGTAACGGAAGAAGAATTATGCCCTCAACCCTTTTCTCCAAAGTCCAAACAAAATCTTAACTATGAAAGCATGATTTCCTCTAGTTCTTGTCATATTTCTGCTGAAACCATGATGCTTATAAAATGCAGTCATGGCAGAATGTTTAGAAATCAACTGATAAAAGTTGTTGTTACTTAACTAAAATGAAAAGTGTATGTGCCATACCCTGGATAAGTTACTGTAATCTGTAATAATATGTTAAAAAAAAAAAAACAAAACAAAACTGAATAGTTAGCTCAGTTTGTTCTTTGCATACTTTTATGTTAAGTTACAATACTGGCAAAGTTTCTTCTTTTAATCTTCGTGATTTATGGGGCTGTTGATGTCTGATATGCAAACTATGTCTCAAAATCCTAAGATCTGTGAATTTCCTCAAATTCTTAGTCTTTCTCTTAGACAAGTCTCCTACTGACTTTGGTAGAGCTCTTCCCTGGAAAATGCCTACAAGCGTCAAGGCTAGGTAAAACCTGACCTTACTTGTTTACTGCTGGAAGTATCTCTCCCAAGAACAAATGGCATTAAAGTAGGATTTTAGTCTTGCAAACCAAATCATGCATATTTATCTGGTGGATTTGCTACCAAGTAATGCACTAGCCTATTAAGCATCACATTCAAGTGCTCTGAAAATGACAATATCTCTCAGAAATTTATGTATGTTTTAACCAATCACAATATACTTCCAAAAATAAAAGAAAGAAAGAAAGAAAGAAAGAAAGAAAGAAAGAAAGAAAGAAAGAAAGAAAGAAAGAAAGAAAGAAAGAAA
>JAOWBP010001760.1:67093538-67126230 GCA_028571105.1 Tragopan temminckii | reverse complement strand
CCCAGCTCACTCAGCCTTTCCTCATAGGAGAGACGCTCCAGGCCCTTCACCATCTTTGTGGCCCTCCGCTGGACTCTAAGTTGCATTAGGGGAGATTTAAATTGGATATCAGAATTTCTGCACAGAAAGGGTGGTTAGGCATTGGAATGGGCTGCCCAATGCAATGGTGGAGTCATCGTCCCTGGTGGTAATTAAGAGACATGTAGATAAGATGGGTTAGGAACGGATTCGTAAATGGCTGGACTTGACTGCATTTGTCTTTTCCATCCCAAATACATCTAGAATTCTGTGTATGTAATTTTATATGTATGTATATATATATATCTTTATACATGTACCTATAAAGAAGTACATATCTATATAAGATGTATATGTTTATACATACATTATATCTACGTAATATACATAGACATGTATATAGTGAAAATATAAATCCTGAAGCAATAGACATTTTGTACATTGTAAAGTTGTGTACAGGCTAAACTAATTCTAGTTAGTATTTGCTTTTTCCAGCTGAAAAAGATGGCACAACATTTCAGACAGTTTAGAGGAGTGTCTCCTCTTCAATGGAATGACAGTTTTTGCAGTACAGCACTGGTATGTCAGCAGCAGGTTAGTGGCAGTTTTTTATTTTTGTAAGAATCAATTATGAGGCTCACTGTCTTTGAACAGCTGCAGGAGCACCAGCTAATGATGCAGTCCCTGGAAAGCACCATTCATTTCCTTGCCATGTTTGAAAAACTCTGAAGCAGCGGGAATATAGGATGAGGCAATACTGTCTATACTGTAAATCATGTTACAGCCAGCAATAGTTTCCTCTGGTGAACTTATGCTTTCTAACAGCACTTGTGGGATTTTGAGTAAAACAAACAACTTCTTACTTTTTTTTTTTTCACACTTAAAGAAGATTGTGTGGCTGTGGAAAGAAAAAAAAAAACAAAAAACAACTACTGGCTGGAATTTTTTTTCAGGATTTTGACAAAAAAATGTAGGAGCTGATATCTGTCATGCTTCTTTTAAGATGATTGTTACCCAATTATATTAATCACAAATGAAGTCAAAATTCTCAAGGACTCAGATTCCTAGCTATTTCTGTTAGTCCCCATGCTCTGACCACGATGTGATCAGTTACTTGGATTAACAGAAATATATTTTCACTACGAGAAGAAAAAGCTAAGATATTGGAAGCCTGGAACAGGCTGCCCGGGGAGGCTGTGGATGCCCCGTCCCTAGAGATGTTCAAGGCCAGGTTGGATGGGGCTCTGGGCAGCCTGGTCTGTATTAGATATAGAGGTTGGTGGCCCTGCCTGCTGCAGGAGATTGGAGATTCGTTATCCTCAAGGTCCCTTCCAACCCAAGCCATTCTATGATCCTTTGATATGTTAAAGCCTGTATGAAAATCTGTAGTAAAAACCTTTATTCTGACACAGGGATTGTCATAGATTTACTGATGGTTGCAGCATTTGCTCAGTTCTAAGTCAATATTTAAGGTCTTAAACAAATTGATCTACTGATCTTCAGTATTGACAAAACTCTGAACTCGATACTGGTTTCTATTGAGAGTCATAAGGGACCTGGTTAACTGAGGCAGGAAACTGCATTTTGAGAACTTGTGGATAGTGCTTTTAAAAGTTGGAGGTTGATCCAAAATCAGTGTTATTTACTTGAACAATCTTGAGAGCTGCAGAATTGCAGCTTCTTTCTGAGCCTTGATATTTGAGTACGTGACGTTCAGATGCGGGGCTGACCGTAAAGAGGTGTTGAGGTTTAACTCAGCAGCAGCTCAGCACCACACAGCTGTTCATTCACTTTCCTAAAGTGAGACGAAGGAGAGAATTAGAAATAAAATAGAACCTGTGGGTTGAGAAAAATTTCTTTACTAAGACAGAAAAGGAAAACAGAAAAAAAAAGGTAATGATAACATTATCTATATCTGCAATGTAATTACTCACTACCTATTGACTGATGCCACACTAACAATGAAACATCTCACCACCTATTGACTGACACCCAGATAATCCCCAAGCAGCATCCCACCTACCACCCATTTAATTGCCTGCAGCCTTATGGCCTTCTGCACAGCTTCAGGTAGCATGGAATCACCCCTGGACTTATTCAGAAACCTAACCTGGCTCAGCTTGGCCCCACCCCGCCTCCTGCTTCCACCTCATAAAAGAGATGGATCTTCCTGACTGAGTGGCTTGGCTTTCAGTGTACTTCTATCACTTAGTAGTAGCAAAAGCACCTGTGTGTAATTAATGATGTGTCAGCTGAAGCCAGGATAAGGAGGTGAGGACTTATATTAGTTTTATTCCTCAATCATCTGCTGTAGCTTCTCTCTATCTATATTGTCTCAGTTCTGTAGTTGTAGAAGTGTCAGTAGTACACCTTTTTTAATTTTTGGTGTTTAGATTTTGGTATGGTTAGATTTTCACATATGTATCCTACTCATTTTTGTGGATCACCTACCATAATGTGATATGCATATTGATGGATGCAAATATGACTGGAGAACAAATGCTAATAAATAGATTTTTTTTGTGTCAAATTCAAGGCTCAGCTCTCAAACTCTTCTTGTTTGAAGATGGGAAGATGAGTAACTTGTGGAGCTGGGAAGTTATTCACCAACGGGAGTCATATAACTAAGGGTATTGTGGTAGTCAAGTTACAGCCCTAGGTAAAAATCCAGTTTAAGAGATAATTTACTCCACCTCTGAGGAGTCTACACATGGAATTTGCATTCAGGTGTTCTAGCTGCCTGCAGCAGGCAAACTTTTCCATTTAAATTATAAATTTGTTTAAAGTTCAAATCCTTGAGGATTTTTGTTCATTTTGTTCATTTGTTTCCTCATATTAGAGGAGGAAAATGGGCAACATGGGATGAGGAGCAGTGCTTGGTGATTGACCAGTGAGCTATTTTTTCTTGTCTTATGGCTCTGTATTTAATCAGTGTTAATAAGAAATACAGCTATGGGCAGGCACTGCAAAGGTAAGTTTAGTGGGTTGGTGGTCATCAAAGGAAAGCAGGGATGGGAAGTTGCTATTCATTCTGTGATTTCTTTTCTGCTTATGTTCAAACTCAGTAATAGATTTGGGAGACAGGGTCAGTGGGCAGGTAGTGTGTGTCAACAGGGAAGAGAGGCTGCTGTAAAGGGCAGGTTGGACATTAGAGGAGAAAAGAGAGCATGCAGACTGCCTTGAGAGAGGCTGCTGGTTTTGAGGCCAGATAGGAGGGTCATGAGACAGCTTCAGTATGGCTCTGCTCCACAGAGGCAAGACAGGCTATGGACACATGGGCTGGAGATGACGTCTCTGTAGATTAAATGCTGTGCTGGCTCAGTACCAATCTTTGGGCATCCTTATGGAGATCCTCAGTTAATAAGATGCCTGTTCTTTGTCTGGAAGTTCAGGTAGGGGTCACAGAGGAATTGATCAGTGTTTTTGGCAAGGACAAGCATCTGAGAGCAGTACAAACGTTGTTCCTGGGTGATCACTGTGAACCATTAACATGGTTCCTTCATGGCAACTCCACTTTTTAGCACAGTATCTTCAGAAGCAAAGATTCTAGTCAATAAACCCCATAGGAATCCTCCATTAATTTTCCTCTGCGCATGTGTGCACGTGTGTTCACCCTTGCCAGTGTATTTTCAGAGCTTTCTACATTTGAAAGTTATCAGTGCGTGCAATTAAACATCACAGTCCTCACAGTGGAATCCACAGGCTCTCTGGTACCATTTTTTTATGACTCTTCTTCCCCCCAGATTTTTGTCCACTTAGATCACACTGACAAGATAGAGGAAGAAAAAACACACGCGTCTCTTGACTATCTCAGGAATTAGTATTACATCCCATGAGCAGTACTTTGTCTCAAGTGCTTGACTTCTGAATATTGTACAACCTAGTGCTGCGTGTACTATCAAGAAGGCAAAGACTATGCTGTGACATTGAGCCTTCTCAGGAAATGCCAGCAGTGAGGGTTAGCATTCTAAGTGCTCCAGGTGTATAACAAGTCCATTGTAGAGAAATGTGATTATAAGAGTAATGTTGATTCACTTGTATTTTCTGTAGAAAATTCAGTCTTGTTTTGTGAATAAGCCTGACCATCATTAACCTCTTTCAGAGAGTGGGAATTAAAACCAGAGACTGCTTTTCTTAGAAACATGAAGTGGATTGTTTGCGTGCTTGTTGTTTGTGGGTTTTTTTGTTTGTTTGTTTTGTTTGTTTTCATAGGTGATTTTAAGCTCTAGATATTAACCTTTATTGATGAATAGCACTTTGTAATATTTACAGAAAAAAATCCAGGACATCACTCAGATATTATAGGGCATATTAATAAGCTTAAATATCTCAGAGAACGGCATTGTCAGATATCATTTCTCTTGCCATGTCTGAGAAGGGGCATTTCTGACTCAGGAAAGAAAAGGCACTGAAGACCTGAACGCTTCCTGCAGACTTCAGCTGCTGGGACACAGCCAATTCTGCTAGTGATGGATGAGAAAGATGTCCCTGGACGTAGCTTACACTATTATGATAGTCCACTTCAGAGTCCATTATAACAGATGTTTCATAGAATGATGCTAATTGTACTCAGAAACAGGAGTGTGAGAGGAAAGCCTGAATGTGACCTGGACCTGTCATGGCAATTCCAATTAGCTGGTCACCACTCAGCATTGTAAGTAAAGGGACTACATAGCATGAGGTGAAGCAGGCATTATTATTTCTAGGGTGTTGTGTTTGGCAGATGACATGAGTGTAAAACAGAGCTGATAGATAGCCTGAGTAAAGGCATAGATATAAAGCTCAGTGTGATTCATTGTGGTTATTTCTGGGGTTTATGAAACATGCTATGGCTGTATACAGCACTCTGAATACTATGCTGAGGTTAAGCAGGTCGTCTGTTACTCCGGGGGAACATTTTTCTCTCTTCAAACTCCCATCTTTTCATTGTGGCATTTCCTGTGCACTATTTTTGCTATATTCCTCCTTTAATGTCCCCACTTTCCATGCTCCTTAGGGACATGTGTGTAGAACTAGTTATGACTGCTGTAATCTCTAAAGTCTTTGAGTTTTGAAATAGACTCTTGTATCATTAAAGACATCCTTTCACTGGCCTCCTGCCATGCTTTGCAAGGAAGCACAAAGGTGAGAAAGGTTAGTACTTCAGTACAGATAACAGCTAAATGCATTTGAAAGGAATTGAAGATTTTGTGTTTCAGCACAACGGTTATGTACCTCTGTGCTGAAGTAACAGTGTTTGTGCACTCTGATATTCCAGGATCCTGCAGCAGGTAAGCTTCTCCATTTTATTTATAATTTCTTTCTGAATCCAAGATAGCTGAAATCACAGAATTTGCTTCCTGGAGTTTAAATAATTTGGGTTTGCACCACAGTCATATTTGTCAGTGTTCTCTTTTGCTTGCTGCTTTATCTTTACAGAGCAATCCATTTCTTTATCTGCTTGAAGAATGAGATATTATCCCTTACATTACCTAAATTTATTCAGTGCTCTAATTATGCTAGTTTCTTCAGTCAAGTCAGCCAAAAAAGCTTAGACCATGCCAGGATGTGTATGGGCAAATAGCCTTTTCACACTGTGCATTTCCTGAGGATTCCTTGGATTTCTTGAGTCAAAGTAATTAGTGCTTTTTATCAACTGACTCCTCAACTCTATTTTGTGATTCAGAAAATGAAATAAAAGTATTCTATTTGTTTTACTGTTTAAAGAGCTGATATTTGATTCTATTTCTGTTTGGACGCATTTTATTGTCGCATTTATGACAAACAGTTAACTGTGTCTATAATACAGCTTTGAGTAGTGGAATGGCATTGAAGTGTTCATTAAAATACTTGTTTCTAGGTACAGATGCTGCCAACTCTAACTGTGAATCTCTGCACTTCTGTTGTCCTTGGCAAGCTTGATCCTAGTCTTTCAAAGTAAGCGGAGATGATATCTCAGAATGAGGCCAAAGAACAGTAAAAATTATCAAAAAAAACTTTCTTGACCTTTCCTTTCAGCTTCAGGGAGCATGTCCACAATCCACAGTCATGAAAATTTGATTTTTTGATTGCCTCCAGTTACCAGTCTTTAGCATTTTTCTTTACTTTTCTCTATTGAACTCATTAATTCAAAACTCAGTTCTTTTTGAGGCTTTTTCTTTGCTAGGAAGAAGCTGCAAAAAGAAATGAGTTTTGAATTAATAAAAGATCTCAGTTAATCTTTCACCCATTGAGAGACAATTTCACTACAACAGAGATAAAAGGTTAAGTCTTCATGCAGCACAGGTTGAGTGAAACTGTATTCCCTACCCACATCACATAGCAGGCATTAATGTTTTCTTGCAAGTTCTTGCTCTCTGTAGATCATCTCCTCAGCTTACAGTGATCAGTTGACTCACTTGAAGACTAATTTCAAAACCTTTGTCAGATTTCTTAAATCACTGAAATTGGAGGAGGGAACCTCTCCAATATGAATCCGAAGGATGGATTTTTTTTCTGGTTTTTCATTTTGGGTGAAGAAAACCTTGAAAATATGCATTGCAAAGGATCCTTGCTGCAGTGATTTGTAATCTGAGAGTAAAAAGGTAGAATCACAGAAACTGTGTGATCTCAAGGCTGAGAGGAGTGACAACTACTGCTCAGTGTGACTCGTCCTGTTTATACTGGGATCTGTAGTTCTTTCTCTAAGACAGCTCTGCTCTCTTGAAGGAGCTCTACTTGATTAGCCCAAGATTTTGTGATCCTTAAAGGGAAGAAATTCCATGTTTCCTTTCTATTTTGGATGTTTCCCAGGAAGTGTTTTCTTTATTCTGACTATATTGTCATCTCTCCAACCTTCTTCCAAGCTCTTTCTCTGTTAGTATAAAAAGTTTGCATCAGAATCTGACTGTGGTGGCAGATTTGTATTTCCCAACAGAGTTCATTATAACTGTGACACCACCCTACTGTGTCATCAGTTTTCACAGTGGTACTTACTGTCTGTGCTTTCTAGCAGGCAGCCCAGCTTCAAAAGCTAATGACATTATACAAGAAAAAGAGATTTCCTTTAAAGTTTGGAGAAAAAGAAGTTTAGCTTCTGTTGAGCTCCCAAAATTCCATCTTTCTACATGCTAAATCTAAAATTTCCCTTGCATATAATGAAATGATGGCAGTATTTGCACCTCTTAGATTTTTAGTGCATTAAAGTGACATTTTCTTTGTCTGTACCTGTTTGAATTTGAGGAAAGATTATAACTTTGAATTTTCATAAACAGAGAACACAGCTTTTTTTTTTTTTTTTTTTTTCAAGGGAGTTATCGGAGTCCTCTTTTTAGGAAGGCAAGATGGAGGCCTTGATTGACTGTATGATTAAGCACTAAAACAGTTTTTTTTTCCATTCTGCTAAGGTATTCTATCCTGCTGCCTACATATAATGCATCTTATTAAGTAATTTTTGTTAACTCACAGTATCCTAAAAATGTGGAATCAGAAGAGTGATTCATTGAAGCTTTTAGCACAAATATGTGCTTTCAAAGTTACCAGGCAGTAGGCCTTTCCTAGATGGGACTAATGTGTCATGCCCTTACTGTCATCCATTTTCTCTGTTTCTATCAGCAGCTCTATCTTTATGAATTCCTATTGTCTACCATGGCCCAACATTCTGTGTCCTGTGCATTTCCCAAGGCAACAGTGACAGGTTAGCTATTGCAGGGAGGAAGCCCACTAAGTTTCAGGGCCAGATATAGATCATTGGTAATCAGTTTGAAATGGATTACTACAGCTCTCTGTGTGTTCTGAGCCTTTACCCTCTCCTCCCAACACATGCCTGCCAGATTGACACCTGAGGGTGGTGCCGGGAGGAAAAACATATGACCACTTACTGAGTGTATGTCATTTACCCTCATATGATAATACTCTACCACAGATCTCACTAAGGACCTGTAGAATGTGGTCTTCCAACTCAGTGGAAGAAAGCCAAGGAACAACTATTTTTAACAAAAGATTGAGAATATTCATGTCAGTCCAATATGATTTCTGTTCAGTTCACAGGGTAACTGGAAGATTTTTCCAAGCTATTGTGTATCGTCTTGGCAAAGCTTTCTTCCCCAGCTGCAATCTGTCTTGAAAGGGTGTTGACTGAACCATATAACTGATAACTCACTGTTACCGTGCTCACAGGAACAATACTCACATGTATTTATTTACCCTTTAGGGGATTCTTTCCTTATTCTATTGGCTTACTCTCAGACCATTGGTAACTAGGCAAGTTATGAATGTGCAGTTGATACCCTTACTCTCTTACTGCTAAAACTGCCTTTGATAAGTGGCTAAAGTGTTATTTAAAAATAGTCAAAGAAAGTAGGGATCTATGTTGACCAAGATAACCTGACTGTTTATACCTTGAGATTCTATAAAATTACATAGGTTGCTCCAAAAGTAATGCTTCCTACTTATTTCCATGGAAACAACAGCAGATACGAAGAACACAACAGCACTATTTTATGTAAATTCTCAGCTACAAAACACAATTTTTCAACATTGTCACCACCATTAGCCACGCATTTTCACCAGCAATGAACAAGAGCCTGCATGCCATACTAGTAAAAATCTGCACCAGCAGAGGTGACCCACTGTTTCAGTATTTCACCACCCACTGCCTCACTGTGCTCATATCCACTGTTTAGTCTCCATAAACATTCAGCAAGCATTGATGAATGTCAATTTGTGCCATTTTTTCTGCACAGAAGAATTCAGTTCCACCCCTCTGCTTAATATACAGTTCCATGTCAGACACCATTCTGTCAGACTGCCCCTCTGCTGTCATCTGTTGCACAGATACAAAATACAACAGCATACTGGTGAGAAGCTTCAACCACTACTGCCATACCACCAACATCCACTTCAGAAGTCGTGGGCCGACATAATAAAATAGGAGGCATTACGTTTAGAACAGTCCTCATAGAAACGTATCTTTCAATCTCAGAAACAACTTTTTATGTGAACGTGAATTATGCCAACAAAGAACTAATTAAAACTGAAGTAGCGGGCAGTGAGTAAAACAAAGGTAAGAGTTTATATATCAGCTCATTGTCAGATGTGTTTTTCCTCTTTAAGGACACTTTTAAAATCTCCCAAGGGCTTCCCGTGGGCCATAAATTGTACAATTGCCTGTGCATCATTAGTATGACTCTTTCTTTCCATCATTTCTGGCTGTGGGTTTTCTCCTGGCCAGCAGCTTCTGGCTCTCTGTTTTCTTGGCGTCTCTCTTCTGGCTGTCTGCCTCCATCCCTGGGAAGATGCTTACTCTTGGCATGCTCTGTTTCACAACAGGCAAATTCTTGCACCTTGTCCAAGAAGACCAACTTGTTTCAAAGTACAGCTTCCTTCGTGAGGCTTCCTGCCTGCTGTCCAGCTGCAGCCTTTCAGAAGACAGAATACAGGACATAGTAAATAATGAACAGATTAACCAAATGCCATCCATTGCAAATCCTGAGGACCCAGTTACATTATGTGGCAGTCTAAGATATTGCTAGTTTTGAAGCGCTATCAATTTGAAGAAATATGCATACCTACCTGCACTGAATGGTTGTACAGAAAGGAGAACAAAACCCAAGCAGGCAGTAAGATAACGAGTAATTTTCTACTGTGTTGTTACAATAACATAAAAGAACATGAGTGCTAACATATATAATCTGTTTGTTAATTATTAAGCAGATAAATTTGCTTCTTGAGCTATCAAATGTGAGTTCAATCTTAAGTATTTTAAGGCTGCAAGCCTCAAATATTTTGAGTCATACTGCACTGTTCTCAGGTTAGCCATGTTCAGAACAGAAACAAACAAAAAACCTTCTACTACTCATCTACGCAATGTAATTGGCAACTAAGTGGTTGCTGATAAATTTGAAAGCAGGTATTTGTTATAAGATCTTCCAACTCGACACCATCCAGCATAAAATGTGTTTCTGTTCCAAAAGGAAATGCAGCGTAGACTGTGCAAAGTTTTTTTTCTCTCCCTTCTTCTATGTCTGTTATTGGTTTGTATGTGAAAGTAAGCTGTGAGTATTTTGAAAGCAGTAAATCCGTGTCAAAATAGCTTTTGACAGAATGCTTCGGAAAATGAACATCCAAAATTCAGAAGATTGAGGCTGTGTGGTGTCAAATGTTTAGAACAGTAGATAATATTTTTTTTCCCAAACCATTGATTTTATTATTATTATTATTATTTATTTTTGCTAAGCAATATCTTATTAAAGATGTACTATAGCATCAGAGCTTTGAACAACTAATCATACTGACTGATGAGGCAAAATATATGTTTTACAGCTACTATTCAGTAAATACAGCTTCTAGTTAAATTATATGTTTTTCAAAACAGTGTTTCCTTTCAGGATTTTTTGATCCATGAAAGTATCTGTCAGAAAATGTCACCAATGTCAAGAATTTACTAGATTGCAAAAATAATGAAGCATTTATGTAGATAGGGAGAACATCCATACTCCCATTAGCTTAGATTATTATCATTTTTTTATTAGGGGTGTGATATTTGATCTTCAAGTTAAATCACTGAGAATGGCTCAGGACTATAAATTCATGTTAAGAGAATGAAGTGGCCATGAAATTTTGGAGCAGAGTAAAAAATTAAAAAGCTGTTCTGCAGCTGGATTTCTTGTGACTTCCTGGTAAGCATCTAACCCTTGCCAAGTTTAGGAGGTAGGTGATGAATTACTTGGGTGAGAAATGCTAGTGTCCAATAATTATTCAGGCTCAGGCTGGAGTCTCAGTGAAGCACTCTTTATTCAAACATTTTTGCAGAAGTTGGTGTTCTAATGGGTAGGCACACTATAACAATCAGCAAATACTTATACCCCTATTATTGACCACAGCTCCCTCCCCCAGCTCTTCAAACAGGGTTATAGCTTATCTGGGGTTGAGTTTTCAATTTGTCTCCTTTTAAGGCATCCCCTTGAGAAGGTTCTGCTTTAAGACATCGTGGCCTTATCTCCAAGGTTTTGCAGTGTCAACATTACAACTCCCCCAAAGTTACTGGTTTCCGAATTGTTGCTCAACCCTCGTCACGTAGGCCTAGCTATGTTCTGTTACCCAGTCCCTCATAGCAACAGGCTGCCTAGCAATTTCTGGAAGAACAACATAACATTCCATATATCACACTTGCAAGCTCTTCCTGTGATCATAAAGCCGTAAGTATTGTACCTTAATTCTCATCGCTCTTTCAACATAGTCTATTACTAAGATTTGTAATTTTCTTTTCCTGTTCTGTTCCCACCACCTACTTTTCCTTCATCTGTTTATGAAGATATTTTGAAATATATTCAGTTTTTTTCTTACCTGTAGAACATGAAGTTCTTGTTGCTTTTTTCTGTTTTATGACTTGCTCAAATATTGTTGTTTTTTTCCTTAATTCTAAGTATTCCTGCTGATATTATTTTTTCAAAATGTCTGAAACATTTGCTAATTACATCTCTTCTGATTGTAGTTTCATTCTTCCTTTTTCTCAGACAATACACAAGATGTTTTTTCTGTCACTACTATAGGAAAAAGTGTTATTTGATCATTTGAAAGGATTTAAATCATTTAGCAGAGGAGAAATGAAATTGAACATCCTTAATTTTTTCCACAAAATAATGATATATCATCCTCTTTCCTTCTTGTTATTCTCATGCTGCATTCTTGCACTGAAAATGGTAATAGCACTTGTTAGTTCGCAACGTTCCTGTGGGATTATTATGGTTAATAAGCTGCAGTTTTATGATTAACACAAAGTTTGTATATCATATGGATTATTTAAGCCTCTTTTCATGGATACATCTGACACAGCTGGTAAAAGAGCCTAGCAGGAGAGGTACCCCGCTAGATCTCCTATTCACAAGCAGAGAAGGACTAATGGGAGATGTGGTGGGTGGAAACTGTCTTGGACATGACAACCGTGATATGACAGAGTTCTCGATTCTTGCTGAAGTGAGGAAGAGGATCAGTGAAAACACTACCTTGGACTTCCAGAGGGCATACTTTTAATTGTCTGTGGCACTGGCTTGTGAGACAGTCCTGAAGGGCAAAGGGGTCTAAGAAGGCTGAACATTTCTCAAGAAGAAAAGTTTATAAGGCACAAGAGTAGGTTGTCCCCATTTGCCCTAAGATGAGCTGGTAGGGACAAAGAATGTCCTGGCTGAAATGTTCTGTGAGCTTCCGCAGAGACTTGGGGGGAAGAAAAGAGTTTAACACCTTTGGGAAAAGGGGCAGACATCTCAGGAAGAGTATTAGGATGTTGCTAGGATATGCAGAGAGAAAATCAGAAAGGTGAAAGCCCAGCAAGAATTTAATCAGATCACTGTTGTAAAAGATAACAGAAAATATTTTTACAAATATATTAGCAACAGAAGGAGGGTCAAAGTGAATCTCCATTCTTTATTGGATGCAGTGGGGAAACCACCAAAGATGAGGAAAAGATAGGGGCGCTTAATACCTGAACTTTCAACACAGTAACCACACGTAACACTAAAGGTTTGGGACAGAGTAGCTGGAAAGCTGCACAGAGGAAAAGGATCTGGGAATGTTATTTGATAGCTGGCTGAACATGAGCCAGTGGTGTGCCTAGGTGGCCAAGAAGGCCAATGGCATCCTGGCTTGTATCAGAAATGGAGTTGCCAGCAGGAGTGCAGAGGTAATCATCCCTGTGTACTTGGCCCTGGCGAGGCTGTACCTCAAATACTCTGTTCAGAACACAATAAGACATTGAGGTGTTGAAACACAGCCGGAGAAGCAATGAAGCTGGTGAAGGATCTCAAGCACACGTACTTAAGAGGAGCAGCTGAGGTAACTGTGATTGTTTAGACTGGAGAAGAGGAGGCTCAGGGGAGACCTTACTGATCTCTACAACTATCTGAAGGGAAGTTGTAGCAAGGTGGGGGTAGGCCCCTTCTCCCAGGTAACTGAAATAAAATGAGAGGAAATGGGCTTAAGTTGTGACAGGGAGGTACAGTTTGGTATTAGGAAAAGCTTCAGAAAGAGAGCTCAGGCATTGGAACAGGCTACCCAGGGAGATGGTGGAGTCACCATCCCTGGACGTGAAACATTTAAAGAAACATTTCGATGTGGTATTTTATGGACATAGTTATTTGGTGTGCTGGCGAGGGTTTGATGGTTGGACTATATGATAGTAGTGGTCTTTTCCAATCTTAATAATTCTGTGATTCTAATATTCCATTTTGCTTCTGAAATTATCTCTCCCAGTATCTCTTCAAAACTGCCATTTAAGGACCTAGTTTTGTCTAGTTGAATACTGGACTCACAGAAACTGCAGTAATGCTACTCCGAGTGCTCATAAACAGTAGGTTGAAATACTGGGCTTTGATGTGAAAAATGCAGAGAAAAAGAATCCAGACCAGTCCAGATATCTTGTATTGGCATTTCAGTTTATCTTTCCAGACTTTTTTTGCCTTGGCTTCTGTGTTTAAAGGTTCACTTTAGGGAATATGATTGAGACCTTTCTTCCATGAATACCACAGAGGACAGAAAACTAATGCTTTTCTCCCTCTACAAGAATGAAGAGGTGCCTAGCAGCATTCTGAAAGCAGGCTTATAAACTTTTTTTTTTTAAGGAAGTATTTAGGCACAAGATGCTGCAGAAAATCAAAATACGAAGGGATTCTCATTTATTATTTGACAAATGTTTGATAATACAGTCGTTGATGAACATTAAAAGGTATGCCTGAATAGACCACCTTGTAGGAAGTCCCTAAGCTACTGGAAGTATTTACCATGAGGAGGACAGCTATATACTTGTCTGCTTTTTATTCTTCCCTGTTTGCTACTAACCACACTCAAAAGCAGGAGACTAGACTCCATGGGCTTTTGGAGTAATAGTTGTTAGAGCATGTTTTGAAGCTTTCATGTTGCCCTTTACCTGACCATGTTTTTTTAATCAATATTTGTCCTGTCTTCCTGGTTATTCTTTCTCTGATTGCAGATAAAATTATTATTATTTTAAGTGAAGAACAGCACCTTTCAAAGAGATGAGTTTTCACTGAACAGAATTTTGTTTGGTGTCAGTAATAATGTGCTTCTAAATTGGAAAACTCCAGGTATTTAGGTGGGAGTACATCATCACTATTTGCCTTTATTAAAGGACATTTTGTCACTTTTATGTATCTACAGTTTCTACAGTTCCGCATTGCATCTGGTTGTTCATATAGCTCTGGAATCTGCTAGTGAAAAAATGTTATCCAACAGGAATGAATGCATTCTCCCTTTTGCAAAAGCTGTGCTACTTCCACTCTTAGACACTTATAGTATTACTAATGATGATCTTCCAGATTTATTTTTAGGTATGTGAATTTACTTCATTCTATTTATTACCATGCATAAAGTAATCATAAAGAGAATGTTTCCAAAAGGCTAAGGAATCACAGTTTTGTGAAAAAATGATCCACAATTATCTTGAAGCTATTCCCAACACCGAGTGCAGGCTACTATGTTATTAAGATAGTAAAACACTGATAATAACACATAAAAAGGCTAGGGCTCACCATGGGTGAGACTAGCAGTCCATGATAAGAATGAGAATAGGATCTTCAAGAACACAAGGCAGCCCTGAATTTATATTCAATACTTATGGTACATAATATAATCTTTTAAACATAAAATTAAATTTGTGTAATTTGGAAGAAAAAAAAAAAGAGAGATTCAAATTTCAAAATAATGCAGGTAAAGTACAGGAATTATATTGTTAACTAAAACTACAAGTTCCAGAAAGAAACTGTGATGGAAAGACTGGTTGTTGAAAACAGCTTAAAACTATGCCTTAGACAACTAATCATACACCAATACCATGTAATTCCCAGTGTAGTGCTCATGTTAGCAAGCCTAATGGAGTTCTTTTTGAAAAAGTTCTTAGACATCTGGTGTAATTTTCAGGTAATTCTATGTGGAAACAGGAGTTGGACTTGATGATTCTTGTGAGTCCCTTCCAACTCAGGATACTCTCCTCTATTCTGCTCTGCTCCTTTGTGTCATGACTGCTCATCACGAAGTATAAGATTAAACTAATTTTTGTGCATTGTAATGTGCTGATGGATAATGTTGAACCACATTTCAAGCAGCATGTAATCATTGTGGCTTTATTAGAGGGGTAGTTGAATCTGTAGTGAAACACTTGTTCTAATTGTACTTCCTGAGAAGTTTCCCACCACATACCCCTTCTATCTTGATCTCAGTGAGTGCATACATTTGCTGACACATGCAGAGCACCCTGCCAAGTGTGTGTGTCCCAAAATGTTATCATGCAAGAAGCTATGTGGGAACACACAGTTTGATTCAAGCTTAACCTGGTAATTGCTCCATGACGGTGCACTGTAGGCCCACTCTTTAGACTCGGTATTAAAATGGCTGAGGTGCTGCCCTGAAGAAAACCCTAATGGTTCTTCTGAAAGGACTTCACTCACAGGGGATAGCCAAGAAGATGGAGGGGAGTAGAGGAGACCTCTTCTTTCCCATCTACCACCCACCTTTCAGAGGCTGCTGGTGCTACTGGGTTGACTTGCACAAAACAAGGCTGCTGAACAGGAAACATTCAACATGTGTCCTTGGCCTGCCTTCCCTATGTATGTGAAGGAACATCCTTCAAAGTGAGGAGCCACCACAAAGCCTGATGTACCTCTCAAGTGCAGACGAGAGGGTGAATCCAGTCTTTCTGGCATAGGGAGAAAGCAGTGCTTCAGCACAACCTGATAGTTTTGCTCAGCAAAGACTGGAAAGTGCAAAAATATGGGTACTTCCTTATTAGTCCACACCAGAGTATGGATAGTTCCAGTGCTCACTGGAAGCTAATTACTTGCCATGTGGAGAAGTGAAGGTGGTTTTAGTTTTGGAGAAAAGCTGCTTCACGTCATTATCTCAGCTGCTTAGCAAAGCATCCTATGAGATGTGGTATGTGGATTTAGCATCAATCCTTGGACTCTTTTGAGCCATGTGGCAACATCTGTGCTGTAAGAGCAATATCACCACAGGAAGGTAAGTCACAATCTGATTTTAAGTATATCTCGAACTTCTCATTGAAATGCAGGTCAAAGGGAGTCAGAAATATCAGTTGAATGAGCAGAAAGCGATTAGTGATACATGTAAATATCTAATTGTCTTCAGCAGGAGCTTGGTGAAATTACAGTGGTATTATATTAGAACATAAAGAATCTGCATGGGGTTATGGAGGAAGAATTAATTCGCACATAGAGCAGTACTGCAACCATTTTATTTTATTTTTTACTATCCTGGGTAATTTTCATAATGTTCAAGAGGTTGAACTGAGACAAGGGCAGAGTCTCTCCTATGTTCTGTATCCAACTGGCATTCAGCAAGCTGGGTAACATCTATTTAAGAGAGATGAAGGAAAAAATACGAGAAACTTTGCCTTCCTCCTTTTTCTTAAGCGCTGACCTCCTGAGATTGGGATATACATTGGAGAACCTCTAGACAAAACCATGCTTGCAGAATCTCCTGCTGCAGAAAATGCAGTTTTAAAACTTGAGTATATGCTCGTGCTCTGTGTTAAAGAAAGGAGAAGTGCTGTCTTCCCCTTAATGGGATAACCTGCTTTTTGGATTTGTTGGTAGCTTTCCAAAGATAAGGCTGCTTTTTAAGCGTTGTTTAAGATTGTCCTTTAGTTAGACTCACAGTTTAATTGGAGACGTTCAATACAGGCATTTTTCTGCCTCTGCAGTAGCAAATCCTGCAGGACATTTGTATGCATCTCAAATCTTTATTTACTAGGTTCAACTCCTGTATAGATTAATTTCTGCAACGTATCTGCCAGACTAAATTCTGGCAGGAACTATCTGAAGGTTTTTCCACTGCTGTCTTTCTCAGTGCTCTCACAGAAGTTGATTTTCTTCCTAAAAGTCTCAGGTCTGTAGCCTTTAGAGACATTTTTAAGAATGATTTAATAGATCTCACTAATGAAAATAACGATGCCAACAGTTAGCTACGATAACAAATGAAAACCTTCTGTGAGTGTTTCCAGGTGAACTTTCAATCAAGGTTACATTCAGTGCAAGGTCACTATTGCCTGATTTTTTATTTTTTTATTTTTTCTGAGGACTGAGGAAAATGAAATGTATGTTTTACTTTAAAATTGTTTTGAAGTTGACCCAAAGAGTGAAAGGACAGTCTTAAGGGACCTGTGACAGCAGCTTCTTGAAGTACTCAGAAGGAAGTCGATATCAGTGCTGAACTTAGAACCAGAAAGGTAAAGATTGAAGCTGAAATGCTGTAGAAGAGGAATTCAACTTTAAACTCAGTTATCAGGAATGCTCTGAGCCCTAGTAAGTATGTGAATGATGTTTGTTAAGATTTGAGGGTAAGCACAGAAAACAGTAGACAATGATGTTAGGAATTTTTAATCCAGCTTTCTGAATTTTAACTTTTTTTTCTTTTGTGTGTGTGTGATTTTTTATTTTTTTTAATGAAAGAAACTTAAAAAATAGCACACATTACTCTTTGTAAATAGAAAATTTAGAGAGGATATCCATTTTAAGGAAAAAATATCCTAGTGTTCATTTCGTTTCTCTCTCTGTACATGTATAACTCCCTTTTGAAAAAAAAATGAGAGAAGATTAGTGCAATCTATAGTGCAAATTCTCTGTCAAAGCATTAGGTATAATTTTAATAACAGCATCACTTCCTTGATATAGAGAATGAAAAGGTCAGAGATGGAAAACACAGAGCAGGCAAACATTCGACGTTACTAAGAACATCTTTTGTTTCAGTCTTCTGATCTTATGTTTTATTTTTGTATACCTGATCACAGTTCTGCTGTAATGTTTTTCTATTTGCTATTCTTAACATGTTTTAAAGTACAGTTGTTTTCACTGAGGATTTAAAAGTTGTTATGAATTTAAGTGTTAGATGCTTTGTGTGTATAACACTGAGACCACCTTAATGAAGAAACCAAATAAGAATTCCATGGTCACGCTGGTCCTACCATAGTAACATTTAAATCTGCTTATTGTAGAATGTTTTTTGTCTAGAACTGTACAAAAACACAAGACCGTTTCTTATTGGTATCATGTGGAAGTAAATGTGCCTTGGAATTCAAGTTACCAGCACTGGTTCCACTAGCATTAGAAGTTCAGGGCAGCTGTGAATGAGCTGGCAAATCTAGGTATTTTGTCGCTTGAGATAAGTAGAGCAGGTAAACTGGAAATCTAGGCCCCTTCTTCTTATCTCTTTATACTCTTCGTTCAATCTTAAGAAAAAAACTGGTTTCCCTTGAAGAAACTTGAAAGAATGCACCTGTCCATCTAGGAAAGCAGATGATAGGTGGAAGATCATTGTCACACAAGAGTCTTTAAAAGAAAGTTGAAAAAGCCCCTTGCTACTATGGCACATATAAACCTTTTTTTGCTGCTAGGGAAATCCATTTTTCTTTTCCCATTTCCTTTCAGAAGCACCCAAAATTTTGCAGAACCCTGTTTCAGTTTGTGACGAGCCACTCTTCTCCACTGTTCAGCTGCTGAAGATCTTATATTCCCTCAGTTCTGGCTTTTTGCAAACTCCAACTTTTAATGTCAGCTTCACTTCATCAGTTCATACATTTGAAGGCCAATAGGGATCATTAGATAACTTATTATGAGCTAAATATAACACCAGCAGTTCAATTTCACTTAAGCTCTGTAGTAAGCCAAATAATTTATAACAGGCTCAAGCTTATGTCTCAGCACAGCCATCAGCCTTGATTTGATGATATCAGGAACTGGGAAAATACCTCCACTTTCCTTGATGATTCTGATAGTTCATCACCACTACAGTTAAACAATTCAAACTGATGAGGCAAATATGTTTACCTATAAGCTCCAGCCATTGATTCTTGCTAGATATATTTCTCCACTAGCTAGAAAAGCCCATTGTGTCCAACAGTTCTCTCTGTTTGGTATTAAATGTGCACCTTCAGGGCAATCTATGCTGCAGTAACTCAGTAAGCCTCAGAAAATGTCGCATTAGAGAGCAGTTAGACACTGACATTTGAATGCTTTCCTTACTATCCATATTCTGCAAAGTTTGCTGAGAACAGAATACTTTGTGGCATCTAAGTTAGAGGCATCATAGTTGGGAACATCAGTATTGATTTATTTAACCTTGATTTGTAGGGAAATTAGGCTTTTTAAATCATACGGTTTGTCTGTCCCTCTCAATCCTCATTTCCCCTGGAACTTGGGAACATGCTGAATACTTTTTATTTGATAGGTCAGTAGAAATCACAAAGCTTTTATGTTCCTTTAACTTCCTGTACAAGACAGAGGGATCAGAGAGCCTTCCATGCAGCTTGTTCCCCCTCTACCCATCCCTGACTAACTGAAGGAATAGCTGTTGCCTCCTAGTTAATTTGTGCCAGTGTCTAGGTGGTTCAGGACCAGACATGTGACATGCCTCCTCACCATCCAGCAAGGAGGAGCTGTGTGGGAAATTTGAAGGAGGATGAAGAGAAGGTGGTTATGGCATGGTGGGAGGAGATAACTGCAAGAAGCAGGAATCACAAGGGTAAATCTGGAATTAGAAAAATGAGACAGATTAGAGGGACATCAACATTCCCTGGAGGAAACTGTTTCTTTTGTTTAGTTTCTGAGTCAAACTGTGACAACTTATTTCTGCAATCAATCAGAATTCTAAGTCTGAATTTAACAGTAACCCCTACAATATATTTACCAGAATCATAATAAACAGCCTTTACATTACATTGTGCAGCTTCTTTTTCTAGTAGTATTAGAAGTTTTATGGCCATAAATATATATAGCCATAAGACCTGCAACATGGTTGGAATACACTGTTGAAAAGCAACTTTCTCAGTTTTTATCCTGATTTGGGGGCACAAAAAAAAAAAAAAATTTCCTTGTACTGTCATCTTCAGAAACTATATGTTAAGGCCAAAATATAAATTCTGGGAAAAAAAAAGAGTTATTTTTGCTTTCTTGCTTTCTACCTTTTCTTTTAGTTGTCTCTATCTGCTGTCAGGCTTATTCTACAGCCCATAATTTCCCTTCATATGTACAATATCTGAAAAATAACATTTCAGAACTAATTAATGAAGATTATAACTCAGTGGGTTAAATATGCTTAAAATAATTAACCATACCATTTACTGGATAAAATTCTCATAATTTCTTATTAAGGGTTTTCAATAAAGGGTTATCCCCAAAGTTATGTTAGAGTATGAATAGGTATCTGCTGTGTTCCTGACAGAAACTTTTAATGACCTTATTTTACTTCCAATTCAAAGCAGTTTTATTTTCAAAAGTCTCTCTCATGCATACAATTCAGACTTAAAAAAAAAAAAAATAAAAGACTGCAGATTTTATAAAAAAAATTTCTTTACTGAGGGAGTCCTCTTTTGCAGAAGCAGGACATTTCACAGCATTACCTGTTGTGTGTAAGGAAAAAAAGGCAAGGGAACTGAGAACTGGACTTGAGCCTGAATTGATGCATGGACTTTGAGAGCGAATCTCATAAATTTGGGGTAGTATTCTGGGAAATCTGAAGAGAGATAGTTTCTCAAGTAGTTGTGTTTTGTTGTTGTTTTTAATTGTTTTTGCTTCTTTAGGAATCTTACAATTCACTTCAAAGACTTTTCTTCAGTTTGATTCCTCAAAAAAAGCAGTGAACCCTTTAAAAATGTTTTTCCAGAGATTTCAAAATGAACTTGAAAGAAAGATTCTTATTTAAACCTCTACTGCTGAAATTATATGTTTCTCAGTGGCCCAAATCTGTAGAGACTAGCTAACTTTTAAGGAAACTAATGGGAAAAGCAACCCTCTATCCTTAGTGTTGTGCATAACTCTACTGAGATATATGCGTATGTTTGAGACTGCAGAACACTACGCTGTACAGATTAGATGAGAGATGTTTTGAACTGACTTCTATTCCCTACACACAGTAATCATAGAAGCATTAACTTCACTGACAGCTGTATAAAACTCAAGACACTGGTACTACAGGCAAATCTAAATATTATTTTAAAATGAATAGAAATATTTCTGCTAACTTCAGTGAATGGCCTGGTCCCTAATTCAAGTACCTCCTAATTAAAGAACATCACTGGCTCAGATAACATAGAATAATACAACCCATGTTAATGCTCATTATCCAGCTTTCCCATCTTCTGCAATAAAGAACAACTGAACAAAGCTTTGCTATTCTATTTGTATAGCATTCTCTCTCCAACCTGAGAACAGTTGAACAATTTCACAATTTTAAGTAGTTGCTAAAATTGACCCTTCACTTTTCTGAACCACTCTTTGAGTGTGTTTAGATTAGCCTCTTTTTGGATTTCAGAAGACCTTCATTCAAGTTTCTAAGGTGATTAAAATGTATCTCAAATTTCTCTGCATCAGTTGCCTCCGATTGCAGTCAAGGGACAACTGGAGCCAGAATTTATGATGACTGATCATGGAACTTTGTTTAAAAGGGACGTAAAACCTCCACCAAAACAAAGAACAATTTAAATGTGACAGTGGATGAAGTCACATTGTTAAACATAAAATAAGAGTTTAATGCAGAAGACAGTATCACTGATAACAGCGATAATTGGACTGAAATGCAATTAGCACCTAAGCAAAGATAGGATGGGCAGCAGTCGGTTAAACATACTATTCTGCTTATGAGGAAGCAAAATTACTTTTGGCAGGTTCGTGGCGATGCCAGGCAAAGTATTTGCTAGTAAAACAACTGTCATATACATACAAAGAAGAGTTGAACTCACACAACTCCTGAAGGGGCTCTCTAGCAACACAACACTCCTCCTCAGGAAGCAGCCTAGGCCCAAGAGATGCCCTCCCTCCAGTGGCTGCCCTTACATGAGCACGGGGTGGCTTCACCCTGAGTCCATCCCTTCTGGTCACAGGGGGAACAGAAGTGCAAACAGTGTGCCTGAGCTCCCTGGGCCTGCCACACCCTTTCACCAGGTGCACGATCACCAGTTCAAGCCCTGACAGTTCCCCTATTCACATCAGTGACTTAAGTATTTGTAAAGTAACGACAAGCCTACAGGAATGGGAGAAGTAATAGGAGAAGTGCTCAAGGTGAAATTCAATACTGAGTGGGCTATAAGAAAAATGACAGCAATGGCTGAAATGATTATAAACTGTGTGTTGCTCACAAAGAATGAAATCACAGTTAAAAAGGATAGATGTAGGGGATTTTGTGATAATTTAAGAGATTTTAATGTATATTAATACCAGTCATGAAAACAATTACAAAGCTGGGCCACATTGACAGAATTGAGGTTTTGACCTCCACTTAATTTGAGCTTTTGTTTTATTTCACATCAGTTCGTATATCCTCTCTCACTGCTCCAGTTACAATGTTTTAACTCACTGCTGATGTACCTTCCTTACCTATAGTTTTTTCTTCCTATATTCAGAATATCCCTTTGTATAAAACCCACTATGCATTCCTTCCTTTTTTTCTTTTCACCATAGTTAAAGCCTTTATATGTGCTCTAGTTTACACCTTTGTCTTTGGATATTACCCATTACGTCTAGGATAGAGTTCGTTATTCATGATTCCAGACAGGGGCCTTGAATAGATTTACGAATCTTCCTCCAAACATTCCCAGAAGTTCTGTTCATGTGTTTTTGTGCTCTTTCTTTGGTGTTGTTATATTCTGGGAAGAGAGTTTGGAACGTATTATGCACTTGCAATTTAGTCTTGTGATCAAAAAAAATAAATAAATAGATCAACCTCTAAAGAGAGACTGTTGTATTAACAGCAGCAGTTATAATGACTTCTCATTTAATAATAGTGTATGTATAGTTATGTCATTATTTATCTCCTGTATTTATCTATTATATATCTCCTGATGGAACATATTCAACTGAATAGTTTTGTTAATGTTGGTGTATGTAAATCTGAATTTTAGTCAAATATCATTGAATATTATCACAAAATCTAACTTAGAGATATACATTACTTACATCTCAAAAACCTGTCACTCCATAAATAATATGATTAATGTCAATTAGTGGCCCTGATATGATAGGTTTTTTTCTTTAAACATTACCCAGATATAAATCCTTCAAAAATTAGCACAATGTTTATCTATGTTTTCCTGTTTATTTTCTGTTTAGCAAAGATAAAAATGTTGGCTGCATAATGACTGAATATTTGAGCACAGAAGCGCTACATCTTAGAAACACAAAACTTAATCCAGCAACGAATATGTATTCTTTGCACAAATGACTTCCTATTGTTCTGTTCTATTAAACTCAAGAAAAATTATTAGGGCTAGCTTATGAGAATCACCTTATGCTGCACATCCCACCGGAGTTCGTTAGGAGACCGGAATTGAAATCAGCGGGAATTTTGGAGGTGTGAAGAACTACTCAGAAGAAGCAAGGATTTTCCAGGTTAGACTTCTGCTTCTCTGAGTTTCTCTGTTTCCTGGTAGTACATCTGTATCATTATTTTCCTTAAAATCTTCCTGCTTCTGAAAATGTGTAGTTTATTACCTATCACACTTAATGTCGCCTTTTCAAGGGGGGAGAGGGGGATTTTGTTTGTTGCTTTTCTGAAGCTTTGTTGTTGCACTTTCTTCAGACGCGTGTGAATATCTTACTTCTACGCTGCACTTAGTTCTTCTCCAGTGCAAATGGCTCTCATGTGATAAATATGGAAGAGAAGAGATTTGGTTACGTAGCTTAAGTCTTCCAGAGTATTACACACGAGTACTCATGAAACATAACACTTAGAATTAGATCTTGAGAATGAGAGATAGGAAGTCCAGGAAGTTCAGATGTGAATATTTATTCCTGTCTTATCTTATATCAGGATCTGGGTGTGGGAAGGAATTGTTAGTTATTTCAGCTATTCAGTTATTTCAGCTTCTCTGAAGAGACTGGGAAGAGAGATGTAAACAAGGCTGCTTGGAGTAATCCCATAACCACAGAAAACCATGTGGATGGTAAAGCTATAATCGTGCAAAGGGGAACAAACAATCACAGGGCTTATACAAACACCATGTGGATCCCTAAGGGATCCTTATTTGTCCTCCTGAAGAAGATGAGCATCCTGTGCCTCCAGAGATACTTGTGCCCCCTGCTAGAGAACTGTGTCCCAAGAGCCCTAATTTGCCTTAAGCTGTGAAGATGAATAGATACCTGATGAAAGGGATGATTCAGTAAAGCTTTTATTAGCATGCTAATTTTGGCAGAAATCATCTGCCAATTTTTGAAAAGCTGTCAAAGGCTGCTGTTTTAGTATCTTGACATTGAAAATGTTTTTCTGGCTTCAGTCTTCTCCTGGCTTTCTTAAACCACCTGGGAAAACCATTGTCGACAGTTAACAATTTTAGTTTTCTATATAAATTTTTCAAAATTTAGTTCTATCTCTTTTCAAGACACTGAAAAAATAAATAAGAAACTGCTTCATATAGAAAATGAGAAAGTGCAGAAAGAGCGCCCTCTGATCCACCCTACCAGGACATAATTATTTCTCAGGTAGCTCAAATTGCTGTGCTGCTGTGCCACAGAGGTACGGGAAATTTCATGGTAACAGCTGCTTTGTCTCTTTCTGCTGTCCAGTTAAGATTTTTTTCCGATCATGTTTGTTTTTTCATCATGTCATTTATTATTTCTGTAGTTGGTCCAGTTTTTTTCTTTCCTCGGTACCTAATTCCCTTTTCTGTTTTTAAAGGCCCTGTTAAAGTATTTTCGTGTTCAAATTCTCTTTCTTTAAAGAAAATGTTTACTCAGATGATGCCTTCGCTTTCTTTGGACTGTGATCTGTCAGCACTAGCACACTCCCTAGAAATTGACCTGGTAATTGAAAAACACTTGGTTTTATTGTGATAATGCCTCTCTAATTGCCCTTATCAGGACAGGGCATAGAGAATTCCCACTCTACTTGTAACTCACAGAACTCATTATCCTCATTCAAATGTAATTTTTTTTTCACCGACTTTCTCAGGCCACATAAACGAGACAGCAGGTTCTCCTTTTCATTACATTTGATGTTTTGACCTCTGCTGCTGGGGCAGATCATATGTTAAAACCAACTAAAGCCTCATTCTGCTCATGGAGGAGCTGCTGCAGAGAAGATACAGGCAACCTTTTTTGCTCCCTGCCTCGATTACTTGGAGCCCAGAGAGCTGCCATGAAGACCTCCTCCTCAAAACTGCTCATGCCAGTAGCCCTCTCAGAAGAGCAAGGCAGCAAACACACAAGGAGACGAGACATGGCACTGCTGAGGAGGCTGAAGAAAGGCAGGCACCCAGGTGCTCATCTTCCACTAGGAACTGGGATGAGGGTTTGTAGGAGGGCATCTTTTGGCTAATGGCATTTTCTGCTGTTTGCTGGAGGTGGTATTGATTACTCACAAACAGCACTGCAGCCTTTTAAGCCAGTGCTGACAACACAACAGCATGGAGCCAGAGCTTGTGGGGGGGCCCTTTGAAAGAGAAAGCAAGGTGAAGCCTAACTCAGTGGGAGTGTTAAATACCTTCTGATAGAGTTTACAATAGGATTCTCAAAAAGAAAGTTTTCAATTTTGAGAGGACTGGGGACTTGAAGGAAGGAGGTACCTGCAGAAAAGAAAAAAAAAAGAGTTTCTGCTTAACTTTCAAATATTATACATTTTAGCTAGTTACAGTTATTCAAAGGCATTTTAAAACTGTGGGATATTTTAAAGAGATGTAGAAGATTCTTCAGAGCAAAAGGAATCACATGGGATTAATGTAGCAAAAACATTTACATCTTTTACTGTTCTGCTTTTTTGAGGTGGAAAATTGGGAGGGAAAAATAGTTTTTTTCCTTCTTTCTCTTGAGATTTAGTTCTGCTCTATTTTATCAAGCTTCTTTGTGTAAAAGGTGAAAATCAGATTGAAAAATAATTGAAAACTGTTATGTGAATTTGGAAGTATGCTGGAATATTATTCTGAAACTTTTAAATACCTGCAATTTAGGAGTCATCAAGTGCTGTTTCTTTGGCTTTATGCTTTTTATGATTGTGCCTTTGCAATTGCAAAAGATAAAAGATTTTAAGCATGGTTGAACTTGAAAATATATGAAAACTAACATGGCACCAAAATCCTAAATATCAACAAATCGAATAGTGTAAATTTCTTTCTGTTGCTTTGGAAATACTACAGGAAAAAATACCAGACTGAAGAATGGTAACTCACTGTTAATTGTATTGTATTTTCACAATGTGAGGAAGTTCGACACTTCAGAAAAGCAGTATGTTGTAAATAATCCAGAAAGAAGAATGAAGCCTGAATGATGTTGCAGTAAATGTCATTTGTAAATATGAACAGCAGAGGTGGAATGTACTTTATTCCAGTACTAGTTTATACAGCATTTCAGCAAGCATAGTTTTAAGAAATGCTTACTGAAAAATTCAATCCCAAAATTAAACAAGATCTAATGGATCAGCTCAAATATCTATGTGAGCTTTTGTCTTCTTGTAGGAAAAGATCTGTACCTTATACGTGAACGCATAATGGAGAAATTGTTGTTCAAATGGATAAAACCACTTCGGCTATCAAAAATAAGCTAACTCTTTTCAGATCTCTTTTCATAGAATCATAGAATGGCCTGGGTTGAAAAGGACCACAATGATCATCTAGTTTCAACCTCCTGCCATGTACAGAGTCACCAATTAGACCAGGCTGCCCAGAGCCACATCCAGCCTGGCCTTGAATGCCTCCAGGGATGGGGCATCCACAACCTCCTTGGGCAGCCTGCTCCAGTGAGTCACCACCCTCTTTGTGAAAAACTTCCTCCTAATATCTAACCTTTTAATAACTTCTTCCCTAGTGAATTCACTGCATGTAGTACCTCCACCTCCTCCTTTCCACCTTCCTCTCCTCAGAGCACTCATTAGTCATCCCCACAATCATATACAGATCGAGGATTTCTTCCACCATGATACGGCTCCACACGCCGTATCTCCTCCCTAGAAGCAAACACCATTTAATTTCAATCCTAAGATCTTTTCTTCCTACCACCACCGTGGTGTCGTCCGTGTTTTTCAGGACCTCTTTTCTTTCCTCCATACTGGTGCTCCCTTTTTTCTATTGGGGCAGTATTCATACGTGAGAGATAGCACCTTCCCTTCTGTAGTGAGGACTGGCAATGTGGCACAGAGATATTGCTATTCAGCAAGGCATTAACAGATGTGGTCCCCTGTGATCAACAAGGTCATCAGACAGTGCTGCTTTGTGGATAAGAAACACGGAGTTTAGGCTGACCAGGAGAAGTGTGGTGATTTAGGTGACTTAGCAACTATATTCCTTCATCCTGGAGGGTTTCTTGCTTGTGATCTAAGGGACAGAGAAGGGGTAAGAAACTGTTCCTATATCCTCTTTTTTTGATACATCAATTAATTTCCACCAATACTTTAATAAATCAGTACATTTCTAATGATCTAAGCCCGGAAAATTTCCAAGTCTGAACACAAATGGCTTTTAAAAGTTATGAATCAACAGAGCAATAACATGAAATTTAGCATGGGTCCTTAGAGACACAGAATCCCACTAAGATTTAAGATTTTTTGTATTGAAAATTTTATTTTTTGTGAAAATGTAATGTTAAATCACTAGAAAATTTAATTAGTCTAATCTTGAGTAGCTGTTTTGCAGGGAAATGCCAGGGAAAATGAACAAGAACAGTTTGTGCTTCTGTGATTGACACTGATGTTACTCCTGCTGAAATATTGCAGTCTGGTACTGGAGCCTGTAGACATCACAATTTTAAAAGATATTGATAAAATGGTGCAAAGAGTTGAGAGAAATGACATTGATCTGGAAAATACGCTGTATTCGTAAGACTCAGGAGATTTGTTCCCTTTAGTTTGCAGAAAGAAAGTTAAAGATGCTTATATACGAGGCATGGAAAAGCTACTCTACAAGATTCTTCAGTTCAGCAGACAAACAGAAGCCACCAGTGGCTACAAACTGAGGCTGGAAAAATTCAGATCAGAAATAGGGAATGTAGTTTTAGTAGTTGTGACAATAAATTCTTGGAAACATTATGTGCACAAAACTTTGTTATAATAAATGTCATTTATTTTTCTTCCCCTGAAAGCAATGTCCATTCTTGTTCAAAATAAAGAAGGAGATCTTTTTGTGTAATTCAAGTGCAGGGTCCCAGTTGTTTTATAATATGTGGAATCCACACTGCAGTGTAGGAACTTTTCATCTGTTGCTCATGCTGTAGGGGAGGTCCATGTGGGATAAACACATGGAGAAGAACCTATGACCAATTATTTTCAGTCAACTTAGAAAATGCTGGGTTTTTTTCTGTTGTTGTTGTTATTTATTTATTTATTTATTTATTTTAAGTAGCAACTATTCAAGCTACAATGACAGGTGCTAACGCATTGCTCCCTTGTCCAAACTTGTGTACTTAGATTTCTATTTGCTGAACCTGTGCAGTTTTGAAACTTTCATTGGGCCTCCTTATGATTCTGAACTATCTCCTTTGATCTTTCCATTTAGACTTCTTTTCTCAGGGCCCATATTGTAGTTTTCCACAGATCTTCATTTTTTTGCAGGAAAAACCCACAGATATTTGGTAATCTCCCAGAATAATCTTATTGTTTAGTTACATCCTCTCCCAGGGCTCTGTCTTGCAGTCTAATCATTGAAATTTGTAACACAGAAGGCACACAGAAAGATTTCCAAAACTTAAGCTTTACTTAAGTTATTTAAAATTGACTTAAGTCAATCTAGCATACAGATCCTGTCCTTCCAAACCTCTTCTCTTCATGCTTGGAGGCAGACTGCCTGAATTCCATGCTATTACCCCCCTTTCAAAAAACTTAGAAAGGTGTTTTTTTAGTCTCTCCTGTCATCTAATTTCGCAAAATCTCCATCATTTCTTCAAACCTTTTATCTGTCAC
The DNA here is from genome assembly GCA_028571105.1 of Tragopan temminckii. Taxonomy (NCBI): domain Eukaryota; kingdom Metazoa; phylum Chordata; class Aves; order Galliformes; family Phasianidae; genus Tragopan; species Tragopan temminckii. The sequence continues at coordinate 67,097,358 of JAOWBP010001760.1, read as the reverse complement.
TTAATTGGTTGTGCCTTCAAGCTGGTAAATTTCCTACATTTGGCCACTTTCTTTAACTTAGTGAACTAATGATCTTCTATAATCATTGTCATTGCCATTCTGCAGCAGAGCAATGGCACTTGTTCTGTGATTATATAGGTAGAAGTCACCATAATTTTATATTGGAATTCACTGACTGTACATAGCCTCTTCAAATATTCATATCTTTATAGCAGGCATCTTAATTATTTGGAATTAATTATTTCAAATTAATTAGAATTAAACATTCAGGGAGTGCTGAAATATTATGTACAACAGCATCCAACTTTTCTATAGAGGGTGTTTTTTCAAAGTTGTGTTCATTATTCAGAAAAATCAAAGATACAAGATAGGATCAAAGTAGTTGTACTTCAGAATGACACAGAAGGAGGGCAGTAGGAAGAAAATCAAGAATTCTGACCTAGTTGAAGGCCCTTGGGTTATCTTTGTATTTTGGTTGAATGCATCAGCAATGCAATATCACATCTCTAAAAACAAACATTTTTGGGCAGAGCTCATATTAATGTTAATGCTTGTTGAGGTTGTGATTTTCTGAAAGTATGTTTTTATGTAGGGAAGTTAGAATCATAGAATCACAGAATAATTTAGAATGTCAGAAGGTCATCTCTCCAGCCTCCTGCTCAAAGCAAGACTTTGATGTTTTATCGGGTTGTTGTTAGGTTGGGGATCTGCAAGGGAGGATCTTAACTACAAAAGACAAAATTCTGCCCTGTTACTGCATAAATCTCATCTACATCAATTCATGTCTATTGCAAATAACTATGTGTATTCCAAATCGTTATGGAAATATTTTCTTTTGCACTCTTTATAACAAGCATTATGCTTGATGAATTAATTACTGTCAATATCAGCCAATATTCAGAATCTAGCAAATAAAAGTGATGGTCTGGCATTGCCATTTGCTAACTTTGAAATCTTTGAGTTTTGGCTCTATTATATTTGTACTGCCTGTAAGGATATTATTGTTTTTTGCTTATATGTGTAACTAAACAATAAAAGTGACAACAAGAAAAGCAGGAATTAATGTGGTTCTTCAGAAAACAAACAAACAAATAAAAACTTAAAGAAACTTTTGTAAAACCTGCAAAAATAAGAGAAAACCTTAATTTTCAATACATTTTGCACTCCCAGAATTTCATGGTAAGGATTCAATTCAGCATTCATTCCAGAGTTGTTCTTGAGAGTTGTAATGAAGTGTCCTTTCTCTCTTTAATTTTACTTCTAGATGGAAGAATGTTATTCGTTGTTCTGTTTGGGACCTGTTGATCCCACAGAAACTAAGAATTGCCTTCATTGTTGGTTAGAGATTTTTTTGATATCTGAAGAAAAGAGAAAGTTGTCTAGGGTGAAAAGAGGACAAAAAGCAAGTAAAGATTTTAAAATGATTGAATTTAATAAGAATGTGTCCTTTCTGAGCTAATGCGTGTGTAATTCCCCTTCCTAACTACTCAAAGTGCAGCTATCAATATTCTCTTGATCTGACAATAATGTCTTTACACTGTAAATCCTTGCATTGATCCCCTTGTTTTGTTTCTGATTGAAAGATCATAGAAAATTCTTGTGAACGTCTTTCTGACATTCTGAATTTTTCACATTCATCTCAATCCCTGGTCTCTGGTGTTTTTTCTGCAGATGAGAAATTCTCCTTTACATGAGATACTGGCCTGGGAGAACTGCCCCATCTCCTTTTTCTTCTCATAGGATGTTACAGCAGGAAAACTAGTCACAAAGAGAACAGGATAAGAGATTCAATACTTACTTTGCTTTTACCATTTATTTTTACTAAGTAGAAGGTCTCTGGGAAGAGATTTGGGTCTGTAATTTGTCACATTTTAAGTACAGTTCAGAACTCAATGCAATAAACTTAAAGTAGTTATTTTTGCAGGATTCAAATTGGGCAAGGCAGGTAGGTTACAATCCCAGTACCTAAATCTGGGAAATTCACCCTTTTGCCATCAAGTTGCACGTTTGCCACTTTGATATCTACAAGCAAGCAACAGCGGGGCTTGAAATATTCTGTATATCATTATTATGGATTATTTTATATTGTTTTTCCAAAGATGAACTATCTTATTTTTTTAAGTCTTTGCAACCATTAATTACATATTTCACTCCCTGTCTTCTTTCCTATTATGTTTGACTACGGACTTAAAAGACAAGGTACCAAGAAAACTGCCTGATCTAAGCTATCCTAGAGTAAGAGTCATTGCTGCTTAACTGTTTGGCCTTGCCTCAGAGTAATGAAATTTCCCAGGAGTTGACCTTTGAGCATATTCTTGATCATACATCTTTGATCAGGCCATTTACAAAATGGCATAGCAGTGTGACATTCACTGCTGCACCAAGAAAGTAGGGCATGAACTACATAAGTCTATTTTCAGCTGTAGAAATTACTGCTTTTTCTCTTACTGGCAATCTTCCCAGTGCAATAATGATTAGTGAATTAGTGTGTAGCAAACATTTGTGATACATAAACTTTCCCAAGCTGTTATCAAATAAAAAATGAAATCAATCACCAAGAGGCTTGCGACTCTTTAATCATTTTCACTAGAACAGCTAACCTGATTTCTGCATTCACAATCTTGGCTATCCAATACAAAACAGGGAAAGTCATCAAATACTCATACGGATGACCATCGAAGTCTTTTCCCACACCTAGTGCCGCTAAACTGGTTAAATAGTATTATCAATGCCACTATCAAAATGGGGTTACCTAGCCTGTGGGTTTATATAGAGACCACAACAGCGGGTTCAGTGGATTTTGTAATACATACAGGCACAGAAACTTCATTTGTTAAAGATTTCTATTTATTACAGATCACTTCTAGCAAGCATACTATGATTAATAAGGCAAGGATAGCTAGATAGATATTCTATCACAGACTATTCTGTGGATAAGGAATTTGTTGGATGATCGCAGCCAGAGTATTGTGGTCAAAGGTGTCCAAGTGGAGACCGGTGATGAGTGATGTCCCTCAGGGTCTCTTCCAACTTCGGGAATTCTATGATTCTCTGAATATTTACTTTTTTTTTCAATACTCACTGTAAATTTAAAAGAGCCAGAAAGTTGTTTTCCCTGTGATAGCCTTCCTGCTATAGAAAAGGACAGACAGTTAACTGAAATTAATTTTTTTTCTCTACATTCAGATGCTGGCTTAAACATTATTTCTTGTAACGAGATTGGTTATATCAGAATAACTATGATTGAGCATCCCAATAATTATTTGTGTTCTTTAAATCAATTGTTATACACCGCATAAGAAATATTCATTATGGGTTTTTTGGGGAAATACCCAGGAGGTGCCATCACTGGTTTGTTGTATGACATTATAAAGAATTCATGAGAGTTACTGAGGTCCCTGACATAATTCAGTGGACATCCTGACCAAATATGGGAGAACTTGACAGTTCTCCCATATTTCTTGACAGAAAGTCTTTACTGAATGAGGCAGAAAGCTAATTCATTCCACTACACAGGCACAGTCTTTAGGTTTCTAGTGATTCCTGAACTTCATAAATCATGTAGCATTCCTATCTTAAAGACATTTTTGTTCCATGAAAATTTCAAAGTCTCTGTGAATCCAACTTAACCATCAGCATTCCCCAGCAAACATAATTCTACACTATGAATAAGTGTCAGAAAAATGTCCTGTTATTCCTTTTGAACTTGCTTCATATTAATTATACTTCAAAATTGTTAGTTTTGGTTGTGGAGAAGACAGTAACCAACTGTTCCTTGTTTTCTGTCTCCATGTCACTCGTGATTTTATTTCACCCTCCC
>JAOWBP010001760.1:67052076-67092366 GCA_028571105.1 Tragopan temminckii | reverse complement strand
CTACATTTTACAGTTACTTTTTCCCCTTTGGTGATGAATTAAAACTAGTTAAATCCAAGACAGTATTTCTCAGTTCATATTTAGCTTTGAAATTTTGTTTCTGGGCATTTATAAACAAAAGTTTGCCCATTATTTTCTACATAGAACAGTAAGTTCAGATATTTTCCCTACAAACCTTTACCTCATCAGAATCTTGAAGGCAACTTGTTAATTAGTCTCCTTCCAAATGAGTGATTGTTTCATAAGATGCTAAAAATTCCAGAGCCCCTAGGTGCTCCTGTCAAGTTTCAGAGTATGGAGCACTCATCACCTAGAACAAGATCATTAAGCAACTCAGTAACTAGTACTAATTTATTGCACTGTAGAGCTTTAAGAGAGGAGTAGAGGTCAGGAGTCTGATTCCTCTATTCCTCATCTATGTTTATTAAAACTAATTTTAATGAAACACTCATACATTTTGTTAATTTCATTATGTTTTAATATAATGTAGCTAATTCTTCAGCTTCCTGTAGGCTTCTTCTTAGCTATGGCTGAGTTGTGCTTGGCTTTTAATTCTATATGAAGAGTATCTGGCTACATGGATGCTTTCTGCGGGCTGTGATACTGAGAGAAAAGTTCATTTTCTTCAGGGATGATTATTTCTATTTCTTACTGCACTTGACATATTTACATCTTAATGAAACACAGTATTCAAAACAAATTAACCTTATCACCAGCACACCTCTCCCTGCTACTATTACTATAGCCTAATTTTAGCATACACTTTTGTAAGATATGTACAGAGTATTTGTGCTTCTTGGGATCAGTGCCAGAAGGCAGGAAGTGTGCCTTGAGACATGTTTAGCTCCATGAAATTTTCAGTTTCATCAACTTCTATTTACACAAACTTTTATTTCACAAAGAAATACAGCATGGAGTGGTATTTACTAGCTGGGAATATTCAGATGGTTCCTGTGTGGACTGGCATTTTGCAAGGGGAAGGTGTGTGTGACCTTCGAGGGTTACGGAGTCCTTGTGCAACACAGCATTTTGCAGCTCATGACAGTTTAACAAACTTTTAGGTGGTCTTTGAGCAGGACTCCCTGCCTGGATTGCTGACTCATATCTGTGCCATTAAAATACTAACATGTCAAGTAGGGGGTTGAACCTGTTTGTTTTTTTTTTCCTTTGACCTATATGCCGTGGCAGAATGACTCTGTGGAGTAATTCTGTAGCAGGTACACTGCTTGATATTTTGTGACCATAATCCTACAGATAGTTAGGACCTAAATTCTCAGTAATGGTTGAAAGGAACAGTACTGCTTTGAGGCAGAAACTGAGAACAACAGTTAAAATAAACTGTATCTTGTCAAGCGAGAAGATGTTGAATATGGGGTCCCTTTTAATATTTAGCAAGAATAGAGACTGAAATGTTTGCTTGTTTATATGAAAGAAATAGGAGAGCACAGTATTGTCAATGTTGCTGGAAGAAACGACGTTGTTTCACTATTTGAGATATCTGGAAACTCTGTAAACATCACAAGTGCAAGGAAGACTTGCAAATCAGGCAATGGCAGCTCTTCATAACAAAAGTTTGCTAACTTGACAGTCATTAACAGTGTAGGTTGCCAATGATCAATTCTCAATTGTTAACAATCATTACCATAAGTTACTCACAGCAGTCAATACTTAAAAGTCCTATCCTGCATTATCTTTGAGTTTACAACACCAGGAATCTATGCCTTAAAGTCAGACCTGATATGTATTATAGGGGTAGTAGTTGGTCTTTGGCAGCATTAATTGGCAATACTTATCACTGTGTGCAGTGCTATACAGATTAAAAGATGTTTCAACTTCTCATACTGTCCTGCCAGTGAGGGGCTGAAGGAACACAAGAAACTGGGAGGGGGCATGAACAGGACAGCTGACCCAACCTGGTCAAGGGGATATTCCATACCTCTTGGAAGCAGGAAGGAATAAATCAAGCATATACTGATTTTCTAATACTCAATGTAAGCAGATTTCAGCTATTTTATTTAGCTGACATAAATTAAGATACACCACGGTATATACCAAGGTATATCTTAATCTATATCTTGATCAGAGAGACTGCTCTCTTCACACCCTTATAATTTTCATTAATCTCTCTTCCTGGAGACTCTTAGGAGATTTGGAGCACCTCACCTGACATTAGCTTCAAACTTCATCATTTTATGGGTGTCATTTTTCTTAAAACAACAACAACAACAACAACAACACATTTTTAAAAGGTATATACATATTTATAGTTCTTTGTATTTATTTGCTCCTTGCTATTTTTGTTCTTGTTTTTGGCCTGGTATTTCTCTTTCTCGCTCTCTCTCTCTCTCTCTTTTTAATTTTAGTAAGATAAAATGTCTTACTGCATTACAGTCACCTCATTTTTGCTTCTGTGACATCTTGGAATTTTTAGTGGAAAGTTTTTAAACTCCTGCTCATGTGGGTTATAAAAAAGAAAATGACTCTGGTTCAAAACTGACAACCATTAAAACTAGTAAAACTCATATAAACGTATGTCCATATTATTAGTTTTGGGCATTAACAGATTTTTATTTTTAGAAATGTTCTGACCATTGGATTTGAGCTTTCACAAGTATTTGCAAAGAGATATTTATCTGAAAATATCATTTACAAAGCTTTACTCTAGTTAAATATATGGCTTTGGATTATCATCTTCCACAAACAGTCTAAATCCACAAAAGGAGATATTTTAGTGGTTGTATCACAAGAGCTATGATCTGAGATCACGCATTGGCCCCACTCGTATGTCTCTAGATAGTTTGTTCTTTTTTGTTGTTGCTGTTTATTTTGTAGCAGGAAGTCTAAAATCATAAAAAAGCACAGTTATCCCACTTCTAACTTCAGAAAATTGAACCTTCATTTTATTTCTGCTATTACTGTCATTAATGAGCTTCTGTACTTTTTGCAATTATTTTAGCCTACAATATTGTTTATTTCAAAGGTGAAGTCCTTGAAATGCCATGCAGTTGGTTACATGGTTCTTAATCATGCTATCAAAGTGATTGCCAGGAATTTAATCTTATTAAGCAGCTGCAAGTTCTAAAACCAAAGCTGTTAAGAACAGTAATTACTAGAAACTGGAAGGAAAATAAACAAATTAATAACAAACAACAGAAACGACATCAACAAACAGATAATAGCAACCAACCAAACAAAAACCCAATTTTCATAAATTTCATATAAAATTGGACTCATTTGAATTTACCTGGTAACTTAAAAACCATACCCCCATTTGATGTGTTTCTCAGAAATTGATACTTTCAAGACTGTGTGTATCATTTAAGACAAAAAGATATTTGGGGGTCAGCCTCTTCTTCCATGTAACTAGCATGTAACTAGCAATAGGATTAGAGGGAACAGCCTCAAGTTGCATCAGGGGAGATTCAGATTGGACATCAGAAAAACTTACTCTCCAGCAGAGTGGTTGGGCACTGGAATGGGCTGCTTGGGGAGGTGGTGGAGTCACCATCCCTGAAGGTGCTTAGGAAATATTTAGATGTACTGAATGACAAGTGGGAAATATTGGTGATAGGTGGACAGTTAGACTGGATGATCTTGGAGATCTTTTCTAACCTTGGTGATTCCATGATTATAAATAATAGATTCTTAGAATAACTTAGGTTGGAGACGACCCTTAAGATCATCAAGTCCAACCAGCCTCCTAATGTTACATGTTGACAGCTAAACTGAGTCCCTAAAAGCCACTTTCACATACCTCTTAAATAAACTCCTCCGGTGATGGGAGACCTTAGGCAGTCTGCTCCAGTGCTTGACCATCCTCTCCATGAATAGATTCTTCCTGATCCAATTTAAATTTCCCCTTGAGCAACATGGGACTATTTCTTTGCCTTCTAACTCTTGTCACCTGAGAAAAGAGACTAACACTTTCCTCTCCGCAGCTTCCCTTCATGTAGCTGCAGAGGGTGTTGAGATCCCCCCTCTGCCTCCTTTTCTCCAGACTGAATAGCCCCAGTACATTTATAAGCTCCTCATTTGTCTTGTTTTCTAGTCCCTTCACCAACTTTGCTGTTCTTCTCTGCACACTCTTGAGTAACTCAGTATCTTTCTTGTAGAGAGGGGCCCAAAACAGAGCACAGTACTTGAGGTGTGGTCTCATCAGTGCCAAGTACAGAAGAACAATCCCCTCCCTAGTCCTGCTTACCACAACATTTCTGATGTAAGGATGCCACTGGCTTTCTTGATCATGTGGGCAAACTACTGACTCATATTCAGCCGGCTGTCAACCAGAACCCCAACGTCTTCCTCTGCCAGAAAATTTTCCAGCCACACTTCTCCAAGTCTGTAGCACTGCATGGAATTGTTGTGACTCAAGTGCAGCAGCTGGCACTTGGCCTTGTTGAATGCCTTGTGACTGACCTTGTCTATTTTATATTCAGAAGTGACTACATTACTGACTCAAGCCTTATCTGTAGGTGTTAGCTATTTCATTGGAAACATTATATTCTGAGAGGAGCCCATTAAAATGAGCAGTATGTTTTATGTTTCAAGTGGCACCAAACTTGCAAATGAAATTCTGGTAAGTATATAGAAAAGACAGGAAAGTTAAATTATATGAATTTAGTCGGTCAGAGGCCTTGATGCCTTTTCCAAAATGTATTTCTAGCATTCTAACTCCGATATTATATGTTCCATTTAAAATGTAAATAGAAGTACTACCATACTTCAACAAAATGTCTGTATTGATTTTATTTTTTGATTGAAAATCTGAATTTTTGATATTTTATTGATGTGATATTTTTTCATTAATTTTATCTGGTTGTTTATTTTTTATTTTTTTTAATGGAAAGTGATTTTTTAGTTCTCACATTGAAAGATGTAGGTTAACCTGTCAAACTGACGTGCACTTTACCACATGATTCTGAACTGCTCAATGTGACTTTTCTTTTTCTGGGCTTGCTTGGACTAGTGAGGTGCAATCAATAAGGCAGGTAATAGCATGCCATCAATAATGCGGTCCACTGAGAGAGACCAATTCCAAAGAAACTAGACAGCATGAGTCCTTTGAACTTTCATTGAGCACTGCAGCAGGAAAAACTAATGCAACTTAATTTTAAGCTGCCCTGATAGAGTATCTATTGTCCGACTAACTGAACTATTTAAATTTATTTGGAGTAATCTTCATCAACCTTGAAGTTAGATTCTCTGATGGACGTACTTGGGTTTAGTCTAGATGGTTTTCTTTTCTTCCTAATGTTTCAGTGAGTGATGAAAATTCTCCTAACACTATGGATTATATTTTAGCACTTTGCTTATTTACTGAACCACTTTCATTGATTTTTTGTACTATGCTTTTGGACATTTGACACTGATTACCAAAATGCTTTATAGAGATAATTTATCCACCTCACATATACTGAGTGTGATTGTGGAGACCAGAGGAAGACCTCAGTGACCGGACCAAGATAAATTTTGCATCTTCCTTTGAAAAAGGCCAAGAATTCAATCTAGGGAGCTGCGGGTTGGTCAGTCTGATTTTTGTTCCTGGGAAAACCAAGGAGTGAGTTGTCTTTTTATATGAATTGTCTTTGAGCATTTTTTTTTTGGTGCATGTAGGAAAAAAAATTGTCTGGAAACAGACATCATGAATTTGCCAAGAGTAAATCCTGCCTAGCCGGTCTGATTACCATCTGTGTATGATAAAATAACTGTATAGATAGATGATGGGAGGGCACTGGGTGCCATTTACGTCATCTTTGGCAAGACTTAAACTGTGTCTGGATTAATCTTGTATCCAAATAGATGGATGGACAAATAGATGGATTGAGTAGCTGGAAGGATGGGCTCACAGAGTAGTAGTTAATAATCTATATTCTACCTTGAGGTTGAGACAGATGGACTGCTATGAGGGGCTATCCAGGGACATAACCTGTTTGTCTTCTTTATCAGTGTAATGGAGAAGCTGATGGTGGACACCTTCATCTATATTGCAAATGGTTTCAGGGAAAACTCAGTATGCTTGACAGCAGGATGACCATTCAGAGGGGCACAGAGAATTTGGAGAAAAGAGCCAATTTTTAAAAAAATTCAGCAAATGCAAAGTCCTTCCCCTGGGAAGGAAGAACTCCTTGCATCAGTACAGGTTGGGAATGCCTGACTAGGAAGCAGCTCTGTGAGTAGGGCCCTGGGGGACCTTGGTGGGTAGTAATCTGAGTGTGAGCCACCAGAGGCCCTGGCAGTACCAAGGGCCAACAGCATCCCAGACTGTATTAAAAGGAGCACAGTGTGCTGATGAAGGAAAGGGATTATTGCCCTTTACTCACATTCATCACATCTAGGCTATAGCAGACCTGTATTTGTTTTCCTAGTACATGTAAAACATGAATAAATTGGAATAAGTTTGTTGGAGATCAAAAAGATGGTGAGGACTGGATCTCTTGCTCTGTGAGGAAAGGCTCAAGGAGCTGAACTTAGTAAGAGTGAGGAAGAAATGGCTCAGAGGGGGGGCCTAATAGCATTCACCTGTGCCTGCAAGGAAAATACTAAGAGGACAGAGTGAGGCTCTTTACAGCAGTGCGAAAGATATGTATGATTGACTGAATGAGTAAGGTAAAGAAATTCAAGGCTATGTTTTTCTCAACTTCCCAGTCCACAAAGTACGTATTAAAATCTTCATATGGTCAAGAGCTGTTAGTATCATAACTTACATTACCAAGACCTGAGTGGATAGGAAGCACTATAAGTAAATCAGAGGCAGGAGATGCCTGCTCTTCAGAGTTTCATGGATTCCTTGAGATGGGAAAGGGTGAAATGGAATCCTCAGGCACTTACTTAATGGCTCATGATTACCCGCAGTCAAGTGTCTTGATTATGCAGTACTCACATCCTGTTTCAGGCCTTGTGATGTTCATGTGAGGCATAGGAAGCCCTCTTGAACTCTTTGAAAGCTACAATTTTGTCACTACTGTCTTAGACAGCAGGAATTTTATTATTTGAGCTATATATGAAGTCAAACTCTGTAAAGATGCTTTGCATGAGGATGTGCCAATTCTGTTCAGAGAAGATAAGTGAATTTATCTGTTTACTTTTTTTTTCAGATATGTTGATTTTACATGCTGTAGGCTCAAAAGTGCTGTGAAAGATCATGTAATTCTATTTTAATTGACTTCTGGAACTTTTTTCTTAGTCTGTAGTTATCATTTCCTTACAGTCATACTCTCTTCTCTTTTCTTTAAAAAAAAAAACAAAAAATGTTTCCATTCATTTTTTTAAATATTACACAAATGGTAAACATTTTAAGTCCATATGTCCTTTCTTTATAATCTGACAGCTCTTTATTTCCATTTATCTTTACAAATTAATACAAATTTAATTGCTGAATTTAGTTCAAAATGGCTTAATATTCAAAAGTGCTCTTGGCTTTAGACAATGTCAGAAGGGAGGTTTTCTTTCCATAGAGCTTGTGCTTAGCAAAAGTGTCAGGTATGTCGAATAAAATATGCTACTTTCTGTGATAAACTTGAGTATGTGCTTCTATTCCTTTTTGACATTTACTGCAGTGAAAATGTGAATATTTCCCTATAAAAATAATTTTACATAATTTTGTATTTGAAATTATGGGAGTATCTGTAAAATAACTGCTAAATTACTTCCTGTGGTTAAGAATGAATGGAGTTTTCTTTAAAGCTGCACTGGGCTGTCAGAAGAGAATCTATGGATGTGTTTTGTTTGTACCTTTTTACATTTGTCTTCCAGGCCTTGGAAGGATGACTGATCTGAGCCACATGAACATTTTGTCCGTGTTATGACTAGGAGAGACTGAAGACTGCTGGTGCAAGCTTCTCTTGCAGAGTTGGTTATGGATAGGATAGGACTTATAGACCTACAGAAAGGGGCACTCTGCACATCATAAATGGAAGCAGTGCTAAGAACTGTCTGGACCCAGAAGATTGCTTTCTTTATTAATAGGATATGGCATAGTAAAGCTTTGTTTCATATTTGCTTGGGGATATAGAAAAGTGATAAAGTATCACCCTTAAAAATACTTTTTATTTTAAAAGACATTTGCAAAATTTGGTCCTTACTGCAGGTATTTTGATGACTTATAAATTCCCAGAGACCTTAATTGTACTGTTAATACAAAAGCGATAAAATATGCAAATGAATGAATGTTTAACCAGTTGAGTAAAGTACTCAATGTGTAAAAAGAATCTGTGACTCTGCTGAGCTGTAAGTGAATATGTAAATTAAATAGCTTCAGTTATGAAAAGACTTGTGTAAGAAGTAATTACTTCTTGCTTTCTATCAACTAACACAATATTTCTTGTCTATCACAGATTTTTCAAGAAATTATTATGAGGATGAGAAGGATAGCAAACTGCTAGCAAATATTTTTGTTTAGTTAGAGATCTTCTTTGGATCATTTAAAAAGGAAAGCTAATATTTTTATTTCAATTCCGCTCAGCAGGAATGATAAATAGTAGCTGGGCTTAACATGAACTCATTTTAAAATGGCAATCAACACAGTAAGTTCTTCCGCAAGGCATGTAAATTATAAAATATATGTTGTCAAAGCAAGCCATATCTGCCTTACACACTCTCAATTGGTATGAGAGGACCCAAGAGAAAATATTTTAGACTATAGTCTGAAAGGGATTCTCTAAATAGAAATGGCACATATTTAATATCTCCTTAAGGAATTCAAGGTCAGAGTAGCATCACTTCAAAAGGAGTCCCCACAATTCAGGGTAGAAGAGCTATTCTTTGTTACCATGACTTAGTACTTAATTTAAGATTTGTCTTATTTATTTTCTCCAGAAAATAATAATAGTAATGATAATAATATATATTTACAAAACAGTGCATTTGCTCACCACCTCTTGATCAAAGCCCAATCAGTCCCTCCACCCAACTCTCCATATTTTTAGATTTTTTTCACATGATATCATACAGAACAGAATATCCCTTTGGCCATTTTAGGTCAGCTTTACTGATTCTGTCTTCTCCAGAAGCTCCTTGTGCTCCTTCAGCTCCTTTGCTGGCATAACAGTACAAGATGCTGAAAAACTGAAACATCCTCAGCTCTGTGAAGCCACTGCTCAGCAACAGATAAAACATGGGTGTATTATCAACATCGTTTTTCTCCTAAAGCCAAAACACAGCATCACACCAGACACAATGACAAAAGTCAATTTTGCCCCAACCAAAACCAAGACAATGCATTCTGATTAAGCTTTTTTTTCAGACATTAAACAATGTGTATAAAAATAATCTCCTAGCTTGCTTTGATGGTTTCTCAACAGTAAACCCAATCTCAGGGCACAAACTTGTTCCCTCAGTTCTTCCCATCACATGAGCTTCCTTTGCACCTCTGACTAACTCAGCTTTCTGCAGGCAGGATTGGCTGAGTAGTCCCATACACCTACTCTCAGTGTCCCATCCAGACTTAAACCTGGCAAAAAATTTGAAGTTCTCCAAGAGCCATACGGACATGCTGAAACTTGCCTGAAAATGAGATTGCTGCCTTATGGCTTCAGTCAGAACATTTTTTGAGGGGGTGTGGATTGCAAGGGGTGGTGTGAACAAAGCCAAAACTAGACACAGAAATGAAATGAAGAATAAAAGTCACAGTGTACTAATCAGCAATTCATTCAGCTTTTTCAGACATTAAGGAGATAAGTAGATTGTGTTGACTGAGAGGGAGAAATATAATAAATAAAACAAATTTCCAGAGCAGCAATTCTTTTGTGTCTGATTCAGACTTCAAGAAACCACAGATTCCCATTTTAAAAAACAAGCAAATAGAAAACTTTTCTGTTTATTTCTCCTAAGGGCACTGGCAGTCCCCAAGGTCTCTTAAAACTAAAGAACTGGAAAATAAACTGGACTGCTCATTTAATAGACCTTGTTCATGCTGGATTGTGACTTACTTCCCCAGCAAAGAAAATGGCATTCTTCTTGGGGAGTTTGGGTCGTGGCTCACTGTGAACTAGAACGGCAAAACAGAAAACTAGATAGTAAGTGTGGCTGTAATGATGTTTCGCATAGAACACATTTTATATTGGGAGAATATGATTCTTTCAATGCAGAACATATTCTCCTACAAAACAGAAATGAATAAATATATTTACATATGGAGCTAGAAAAAATGTGGAGAGAAAAAATAGGTTTGTTTCACTTTGAATATAGAAGAATTCCATTTTTTAGTGTAAGTGTAGAGTGTTGTCAGGTTGCACTCAGTCAACTGCCTTTAACAAAAAAATACTTATAAAGAAGGCAATGGGTTTGATTGTACTTGAAAAAGTATGTGTGCAGCATATTCCTGTGTTATTCATAATATTAGTGCTTTTAACAGATGGGAACTTTTAGTGAGTCCTAAAATAATTACAAGATAAAACCTTCATATTTCTGTATGAATATTTTGATAATTATTATTGAAAAAGCAGTTAAAGGAAATGTATCCATTATGAATTTCAAGACAAAGAGGAAGAGAATAAATATAGCAAAATTTCAAGTACTAGAACCCGCATTTTTGGTTGGGGAGGAGGGAGAAATTTGGGAGGGTGGAAATAATCACATTCATTACTTAAATATTTATTTGAATGTGTACCTCATAGAATCATAAAATTATAGAATTGCCAAGGTTGAAAAAGATCTCCAAGATTATCCAGTCCAACCACCCACCTACAAGCAATATTTCTCCACTAAACCATGTCCCTTAGTACAACATCTGAGCATTTCCTGAACACCTCCAGGGACGGTGACTCTGTCACCTTCCTGGGCAGCCCGTTCCACCACTGGCCACTCTTTTGGAGAATATGTTTTTCCTAGGAACACATTGGTACACTATGGTGCTCAAAGCATATCTTAAAATTGGTAAATACATGAGCAGAGGTTGAGAGATTTGACTTTAGATGCAGTCATTTTAGACATTCAGTGATACAAGGCAGCAGAAATATTTGAAAACAAGTATTAAGATTTTATATATTTTATATATTAATATTTTTACATTAAGTGTTTATATTCTCACCTTCAATCTCCTACTACGCACTTGAGTGTTGCAGAGAATACAGACTGCTTCCCTTTCAGATATAAGTTAATTCAGAGTCCTTTTGGTTATTCATACATACTCTAGATACTCTATAAAACCATATTTAAAAATGCAAGGTTCTAGGTGATACATATATTACACTTACATAGTTCTCTCAAAGTCTGTATATTTTATCTTCACAGGAGCTCAGTTCTCTAAGACAGTGGTAAAGGTCGCCAAACTCTTAGTTTAACTTGGGACCAAAATCTGATTACATATATTTTTCATCAACAAGTGATATTTTATATTTTATATTTTATATTTTATATTTTATATTTTATATTTTATATTTTATATTTTATATTTTATATTTTATCTTCACAGGTAATCAGTTCCTAAAGACACACTACCCCATAAAGCTCAACAAACTCTTAGTTTAATTTGGGGTCAAAATCTGACATTGGCACTTAGATCACATTTCACCAATTTCAAAAGGAAACCTGGCAAGTGAAACTAGACTTCTAAACTTTCCTTTCATCCCTACCAAAAATGTAGGCACAATTTTGTTCCATGTAATTGTAGACATAAAATATGTCAGTTAGCTCTCTGACTACTCAACTGTGATGCCCAAACACAATAATGTCTATCTGATAGCGTCAATGTCTATATTCAATAATGTGTGAAAAATTAATGCTGAGTTTATTTGGGCACAAACTAATATAGTGTTCAAAATTGCCTTTAGAGACTTGTCTGAATCACTTGGATGGTATCTGCATATCATTCTTTTCTTCTTCCAGCTTTTCACACAATTTATCTTTTCTTTCTGAATTTCTTCAGGAACATCTTTGGAATCTTTTCCCACCTGTTCAAATGTTAGTTAACATAGAGAGAATGCAAAATTTATCTTTGTAAGTATCTTAATACCCTCCCCCTTTTCTCTTTTGTATTTCTGCAGATATGTGCAGGTTTATGTTGGTTTTTCTCTTGTTAAAATACAGTTTCCAGGGCAAAAAAAATACAAAACCCACAAGCATTAAATTCCCTACCTGTACTAAACTCTTAGCCTTCAGGAGAAAAATGTGTTTTGATAAACAACAGTAATACAAGAATAGCAGAATAATTAAATGAAAATTATACATTAGTACTTATATATTTATCTTACAAACTGTGCAGAAAAGTTATGTTTCTTAAATCTCAGGGGATCAGGAATATACAATTAAAGGACTAACTATTCTCTATTTGCTACACCATCTATTTGCAGCTCTAATAATTTGTACAGAGTATATAAAGGTCTTTATTACACCTGCCGGGCTATTTTCAGTTCAGAATACTTAAACAATAGCATTACTAATGCAAAAACTCACTTTGCATTGTTTGATAAACATTTGTGATCTTAGGAGGCACTTTCTGCTTTTGATGCAATGACTTCAAGATTAAAAGCATATGGATATTATGACTTTAGCATGCATATTTCTTACATAGGATAGTCTAAAACAAAGTACACCTTTTGTGGTCAACATTTAACAACTCCCTGAAATGTTTCTTATATAAAAAATAAACAAATAGAGATTATATACATATGTATAATGGCATGTCCCTGTCAGTACTAAGAGAGAAATACTTTCTGTCCCATGCTGATGCATCACTAGGGTCCCTACAGCAGCCTAGGTAGAAGACATGGGTGAAAAACTAGTTTAAGTGTTATGGAGCTTAAAAACTAGTCTCTTAACTTTAAATAACTTCTATATCCTGCTGTACGGTAACTGTTGAGTCACAACCTGAACCACAGATTGAGCACTTGGGAAAGGACCCGGTCAGCCCTGAGAGCACAGGTGAAGGCAAAGGTGAAGGGGTGGAGCCTGGCTGTATATTCCTTAGACCTCATTTAACAGCCGACTGCCAGTGAGAAAGGATCTTTTTTTTGGAGAGCTCTCCTTTGTGGAGTTTTCCCCTGGGACCCTAGATCTTTGGAGATGGGTGAGCAGTCCTTTTTCCTTCTTTTATAGCACCTTTCTGGGTTGGTTCCTCTGTCATCACACCTCCTGTATCACCTTTCCATTGTGTTGGTCTTTGTGACTGTTATACCTGCCAGCAAAGTAGTTGAGCTTTACTGACTTTACACTACCTAAATTAACTCATTGTAACATTTCAGATCAGGTGAGAAAGGCAGCTTCTGGCAGGGAAGATCTTGGAGATTCATGAGCCTCATCTAGTTTCAGGATCTAAATTTACACCATGACCAGTCTTAATGCTGAGCAAGTCAAGAGCTTGGAATCTTTCCAGAGTATCTGCATAGAGGCGCGTAGCTATATGCAGTCAGGTTTTAACAACACTTTAAGCTGATAGTGAAGTTTCTGTAATCATTTAGTGTTATTGATTATCAGCTGCCTCATTCATAGGTAAAATATACTAATGCGTGCCTTGGCTAACCAGTTTTAGGAGGTCCATTTTTCAATTGGGGCATGCTAGAAGTATGTAGGCATGGACTAAGCTGATGAACACTAATAACTCAGAACTGTTGCCACTATAACTCAGAAATGTTAAATACTGTGTTTGTGCCCTATCTTTGATCTCTCAATACCAAAGCATTATTCAGATTGATCCTCTCAGCTTATCTCCACCTCTAATTTCTTCTTAATCAAGCTCAGAAAGTGTAAAAAATAAAAAACAAAACCAAAAAAAAAAAACAACAAAAATCATGATACAATGAGAAGAAACACACTTTCTCAGAGGGAGACACATTAAGTAAAGAAGGCTTCAATCACTACCAATTTGCCTTTTTCAGCTGGGAGTTATTTCATTTGTACATACCCATAGAGATGAATGTCGCTGTGGGTGATGTAAGATGTGAGCCCTGATTATGGTTCTCCACCCGTCAACTGTACAGCAGCACTCGCCTTGCTCTTAGCTATTCTTATGCTACAGGGGGCTCTCTGCCTTTGTAAGTTGATTTAAAAAAAAAAAAAAAAAAAAAAAAAGATTGTGGAAGGAGAACAAAGAGTCTTGAAAGAATCTCTTCTTGCTTTCTTGTGTTTCAAAGATACACAATTTGTCTTGGAAATAAAATGTAAGAGTCTCTACTACTTGTAGTGCTTCTCCTGTTTCCCTGAAGAGGGGAAGTAGTAGAAACTAAAACTGTATTATCTGGACTGTAGTTTAAAGTATTTAGTATAGTTAGTTCAAACTATCACTTCAAGAAAGCGCATACATTAGTCAAATAACACCTGGCATTCAGTGCCTAAGCTTAAATGTGACCTGTATATCCAAAAACTCTCCTAGTAATTTCAGTGCACTTTAATATCACTAATACTGAAGTTTGCAAACAAAAGCAGACTAGTTCCAAAACAACAGCAATGATATTCTTACTGTTGTTACTTAGTATCTATGGACTGTGTACAGCTTTTTTTAGAAATCAAGCCTCTTGTAGACCCAACATTGGTAAGACTCATACTATGGTTTAATGTTACGTATCCTGTAGGTTACATCAGCTTAATTTCACATGTACTAAGAACACTGTATGAAAATTGGAATTTTGCTGTATTTTAGGCTGATTTTAATATTTGCCAGGTACCACTACTCAGAGAAATATTAATTTTAAAAGCATTTCAACTTGGACATCTGAAAACTGAGATACCATGCAAACTATGCCATATCATGGTACTCTAAAGCAGCTCTTAGCACCTCCCAGACCACTTTTTCCACAGAGGTCACATAGGGGTTAATGCACTAAGGGGCTTATGCCTATGGTGCACTAGTTCCTGCTGAGTCTGTGTTCCACTGCATTTGCCACTGGCTTGCTGCTAGTTTGCAGCTGCCTTGGGTGGTTCTTAGTTTATAATACCATTCAGTAATACAGTCCACATAAAATCCGCATCACTTAAGTAATACATATTTGACATAATTGCCTTTTTCTCAAAAGGGCTGTTTCCCCAGGGCTATGTTATCTCAGTGAAGCAGGATGTGTTTCTCTCTGCTGCTTCAGTGCAGTTGTAGTACCATCTTTATACGTAGTTTCCAAATCTACATGCTCATCAGACCTACGCTGGCACAAAGCTTTACTGTGAGTCAGCTCCTCTGCTCTCCAGAAGTTACCTGTACTCACTCTTAGTCTTCTCCTTCTGTCTTATCAAGAGGAGTTGCTTTTCCTGCCCTTCTGCCTCTTGTAAGCCATGCTGCTGATTACTTTAAGAAAAGGTACTTCATGTTTCCTGTCAATATTGGTAACACATTTTTGAACAAGACATTCAACTAGAATAGAGATTGTATAAATTCTGGTGACCTTTCAAAACTTCAGTAAAATTAAGCGATAATAGATGTTTTGTGATTTTGGTGAGACCACACGTTGCTGATTCAATGGTATTCAAAGGTTTTCTGTACTGGGATAAGGACTGTCAGCTCCTGATACTCCCACTGGTCAGTGGGAATTACTGAAGCAGCCTCGCACCAAGTTCTGCCAATGAATTTTGTTTCATGGCATCTCATGTCTGCAGGAGTGCTTATGAAACCTGTATTTTTTCAAACATGAACATTTACAGGATCTCTGCCTTTAGAAGGCATATTTAAGTTGTCATGACATCCAAAGAACTAATAATTTGCCAGATGATTATTTTTTTCTGATAAGGATATTTATATTCTCAAATCTCAAATTTAATGTCAGGGAACAAAGAGAAAAAACAGGGAATTCCCTTCTAAGTACATATGAATTTCTAATAGCAGAATCTTGGTAGTTTTTCACACTTACTGTACCTCCAAATGGCTCAAGAACTTTGAATGCCTCCATGTAGTAGAAAAATTATACCTCAGCTGTGCTCGAGTTCAAATTTCTGCTAAAACTCAAATTATGAGGCTCATGCCACCCTATTATCAAAGCTGAAAAGGCAAGCACTCCTTCTCATGCTATTTAAAATAATACCAGAATTTAATTGTGATTGATTTTAGAATTCATTTGTAAATTAGCGGTCTATGTTAAAGAACTGGTTTTCTGTCGAATCTGGATTTGAGCAAAATCAAGATTTAAAAAGATATGACAAAATACTTTAGAATTTACCATCATTTAGGAATATTCTAGCAAGATCCTTATTGTACAGTATTCTAGACCTTACATTATCTGTATACTAAAGGAACAATGTGTCATGAATTGTTGATGTTCTACAGTACTATCTTTGCTTACATTCTTGCTAGTTGTTTGGGGCTCTTACTGTTGTATTTTGGTAGGAATTTCATTTTATCTCATGCTTTATTTTTTCTGTTTTCTTTTTCAAAATTGTCTTATAGACAAAGCCTGTTATATTGCTGTTCATGTCTGTAACAGTTAAGTAAATATATATAGTAACCACACGATGGGGAGATTAGTGAGAATTGTCTTCGTCTTAAACATTTGAAACTGTCTGTAAATTACAAAATTTTAAAAGATGAAGGTGGCCTGCAGTGTTGCTTACTTCCAGAAAACAAAAGTTTCAGGTAACTTTTTCTCATTTTCAGTGGGCATCTTCTCTTCGTTTTCATAGTAAAAGTTAGATGAAGCTAGTAAACAAAGATCCGAGAATTTCTCAAACCAGAAAAACATTCTTTAGCTATTTCTGAGTCAAAGGCTTGAGAATAACCAAAAATGAGATGCAGACGCTATTAGACAGACTATAATTAGGCTCGCATGAATGCAGAAGGAGAGTTATCTGTTTAATCTCATGCATCCTCTCTGCAGCTGTATAAAGGATGGTTACTATCTTTGTCCCTGCACTCCTAAAGTGGGAAAGAGACTACGGCCAGCAGTGTTTCCTGCCCAAATAGATGGAGTGGACTACAACTCTGTCCTAATTAAGGCCAGCTGTCACATTCTACCTGTCTAATGCTCCTATTTTTGGAAGTGCGTGGGAGTTGCCAGTTCACCTTTCCCAGAGACACTGAGCATATATGACATCCCTCAGTGATGGTCTGTGTCTAAGCTGGAGAACACTGTGTGTTAAATTCCCAGTAAATACATCAGTTTTTCACCATCCAGCGTCATAGCTTACTGAACAAGCTTTTAGTAAAGATACTTATTTTCAGACTTGTATTAATGCCCACTGAGCAAAGTCAATAGAAATCATTGCATCTCTAGAAGAAGCACCACTCACTGCAATAGTATCATAAAAATGAATCATCTGCAAGCTGCCTGCACTTACAGCTGTCTTGCTTAAGTTATTGGATGGCATGTTGCCTGCTCATGTGGTGTTTAGACATAGTACAGGGAATAGGTGTCAGAAAAGATGATTTTACTGGGGTAATTTAAATAGAACAACAACTGTTAGCTTGTTAGCAATAATTTCCCTTTTGGTGACTGAACAAGAAAGCATTATTCTCCCATGAAGCTTTCCAACCTGCTGGCACGTTCTCCCTGCTTCAGCATCAGGACGTTGCAGTGAGTCAGGCTTCAAAACTGTTCATGGCTGTGGGCCATTCTTGCCAGGGATATCAGCACACCAAGGAGACATTTTCCATCTTACTCAAAGTCTAATTCTGGCTTTGATGTCAAAGACCAGGAAGGTACAGAAGAGGAGATGTTTCCTAGCTAGTGGTGTCTTATTTTCTTCCTTTGTCTCTTTCTGGATCTAATTCTCCCCGAAGTATTAATCTTTTCAACTGGACAGTGTTCTGAATTATTTTTTTTAAACCTCCTGCATCTTCCATAAAAACCTTCTCAAAGAAGATTTCTGAGGAAAGGCTGAGCAAAGCCATGGCATCTGTTTTAAGCACTCTGAATTTTTATGAAAGAGGCACTGACTCTTTCCTCTCAGGTGGGTCAATTAATCACAGGAATTTGAGTTTAATTAGCCTCTTCTGCCTGTTTAATTATTTTATTACTTTCCAAAAAAAGTTAGAAGTGTAACTGTAAACATGAAAATAAACAACTCTCACTCAGTTTTTCATCATAGTGCAACATAGTACAAACCACTTCTCTACTCCCACTCAACATTCAAAGAACAGAGCATCTCAGATACAGCCACCTGCCACCTTGCAGGATAGTGCCATATGTGATTATCCAACAGATTTATGTAGAGATATTGAAGGCAAACTTTAATGTAGAGAAGAACGTTTCCTCCTACTGTAGGCTCTGCTTAGCTACCAAATAAGATGTGTTTGGCTATCTCCATGTGCCTTTTGTTGTCTTTTTTTTTTTTTAATCTTAAGGTTAAACAAGATATATCAGAAAAAGTAAGATAGCAACATGGATAAAGATACTTGAGCACAGATATAGAACACTGCAGTGTGTTATTGATGTTTGATTTGCCTTCAAAATCTGCTCATATATATATATCCTGAAAATAACATTTAAGGATGTTAAGTATACCCTGGTTTCAAAAACAAAAATGTGGATTTTTGTTCTCTGTATCTCAGTAAGTATGACAAAAATATTTTTCAGTCAATTGAAATGGAAACTAATTAGCTAATTGATCCTTAAAATATTTGAGTATTGAATTTTATGGTCAAGCCTCACCAAATCAAGTAAAATAAACTATAAAAAGGATCTCTGGAAGGAGGGCAGAGTGTATTTGTTTCCTAAACTGTGGGAGCAAATGTTACCAAAGATGTGTATTTTAAGAGTAAGCTTCACGCTAGTCAGCTGATGGCACTATAATGCGTAGGGAATGTTTCTATGAAATGAAGGAAAATGAGTGACTTTTTCCTATGAGTCATTTGATACCTTGTCTTCATGTTGGAGGAAAAAAAGCCTGATACATTTTTACAAACAGCAGCTGTGATCAAAACTGACTTCTAGGAGAATTCATTAAAGATTTTCCTCATATTAATTTTAAAGAAAATTCAAGAAATAATCATGTTATGCATAGTGAAGATAATAAGAATGAATAATCTTCATATCTATCATGCATTAGCATACAAACAATAGACATCTAATATTTTTAGCTGCTTTCTTTATTCTTTCTCCTTTTTGTGTATGTGATGTGTCACTGAGTTTTTCTGCATATCAGCTGACTTTAAGGACTAGCTAAATACTTGTATAACAAATCTATAGTTCTGGAAGCTAGGTGTGCCATCCAACTGCCCAACTGAAGCCTTGATGAAATCCTTGGAGTGTGGTTGTATAACCCGTAGAAAACTGATTAATTCAAATCACTTAAAAATAAAAGATAGGTACAGCCTCTGCTGCAGTCCCGAAGCTGCAATAATCTGCCAACTGGAACTAGTGTTAACAGGAACTTGAGTTAATTGATTGACATGAACAAGATTCAATGTGCATTTTAGAATAATTCTCCAGTGCTATTCATTTTGGTGACAGAGAAGACCTTCCCTGATGAGTGCATGGCTGCTAATAAATAATTTTTAATTCAACTGAAGTTATTGGGTAGATTACCTGAAATATTATATCCAGTTCTGGATATAAAAAAAACCAAGGATCTCCTGGGAAGAGTCCAGCAGAGGACCATGAAGATTATAAAGGGCCTGGAGCATCCCCCTATGAGGGAAGACTGAGAAAACTGGGTCTGTTCAGCCTTGTGAAAAGAAGACTGAGAGGTGATCTTATTAATATTTATAAGTATCTTAAGTGTGGCAGCCAAAGAGACATGGCCATCCCCTTTTCACTGGTCTGTAGGGACTGGACAAGGGGAAATGGCTACAAGTTTGAGCATAGGAAGTTCCACACCAACATGCATAAGAACTCTGCTCTGTCATGTGAGAGTGACAGAGCACTGGAACAGGCTGCCCAGGGACACTGTGGATTCTCCTTTTTTGGAGATATTCAAGACTCACCTGCGTGCCTACCTGTGTAGCCTGCTATAAGGGGGCCTGCTTTGCAGGGGGGTTGGACTTGATGATCTCCAAAGGTTCCTTCCAACTCCACAACTGTATAAGTCTGTGATTCTTCCACTTCCAAATTTAAACAGCTTGAGTTCCAAGCACAGAGGAAGATATTTTCAAAAAGTCTGTGAGAAGTCCCAGATGAGAAACTCTATGGATTTCATAGTTTAGGAATAAGGAAATATAGCAAGCAAATCCTTGAGAGGATGGAGAGAGAATGTGGCTCCTTACTGGCAAAGAGAACAATGCTTTTGATTTTCATGACATTTTAATGTGCTGTTTTCACTATGCTTGACATCTGTCCAGATGCACCTTCCATAAGCAGATATGAGCAAGAGATTTGTAGGTCAATGACAATTACCAAAATGAAAATCCATAAGTTACATCATAGCTGAATTGTGCAATGTGAATACAGTCTTGCGTATTATGGAGGAGGTGAGAAAGGCAGCGCTCTTCCTTCATTCTCACATCTCTCTCTTCCTCCTAGCAGGTTCCTAATGGTTTTCTCTCAAAAAGACATCCAACTCTTTCCAACCAGTTTCTATTTTTTCAGAATAAATGAGGGAAGTAGGAGGAAACAATCTATCATGTTCTTACATACGTTATAATTTTTTCAGCAGAACTATTTTATTTCATAAATATTTCTTCAGGTAAATTTCTTCAGGTAAAACAAACAAACAAAAAAACACAAATGTGGAAATACACCAGTTTACAACAAGAAATGTCAGGATTCTCAGGAAGAGCATTTGGAGAGATGAATTTCAGAGGAGGAGAATTAGCATCCTGGGAGGGATGGTTTATATATTGAAATGCTTAGTGCTATGCTGTATTCCAGCTGCAAGTTGTCTGATGCCAGCCCTGGGTGTAGAGCAACTTCAAGAATGGCATTTGCACCACTGGCTCAGGTACCTATGCTTTGCATGTACTGTACACAGAGACCTGGGGATGCTGAAGAGTTGGGAAAGTGCACAATTCAAGCCTCGAAAGAGGTGAAGTGTTTTGTCTTTCTTTCCCTAACGTTAAAATGCTCAAAATGCTATTATTTTGCCTAACAAATTGCATCTCCATGAGGATTCAAGAAGAGTACGTGTACCTGCCATGCTTGTGTTAGATAAAACCTAACACAAAATCAATTCCAGATGTCTAGTCAGATCTCCAGCAAAACAAAATTACATCTACCATGCCAAAGCTAAGTGAGGAAAGAGCAGGGTAGGTAAAAACAAACCAACCACAACAAAAAATGAGATACAGCTGGTGGAAAGCTGGGCTCCTGGGGAAGGTGAAAAGTTAACGCTCCTGCATGCTCATGTATGTCTCCTTGGGTTCATTCAGCTCACTCCCCCAGGATGCTATATCTCTCTTACAGCTGATGCATGGTAAGGAGGAGTTAGTGCGCATAGGAAGGGTTTGGTGAACAGTGGCTGGCACCTGTGCCACAGGACAAATACACTTCTCAGTGCTCTCCTGTCTCACTCCAATTAATGGAGGAACTGTTTTGACATAAACAAACCTGGAGAAAGACTTAGGCAGCAAAAGAGGCCAAATGCTGTCCAACTGACTTATTACAAGTTCTAAGCAGCTAAGGAATGCAGGGAAGATAGAGAAGTCAGTGATAGTAAAGAGGGAAATCCTAGCAAATGGTTTATAAAGCAGGAACAGCCACTACAAGGGAGCCAGTGATGTCTCAGTATGCAGGGAGGTAGCAAGTTGGTCAGTGACATCTCACTGACAGCTGCAGTTCGTTGGAGGGCATACCTGTTCTACTTCAGAACACTTCTGGTTTTTATCCTTTTCATAGTGTCACTTTGGTTGTCAGGGGCGCTTCTTTTTAGTTCACCATGGCTTGCTTTAGTTGTCAGGGGGCATTTTATGTTTTGTTCGTCAGGGGAAACAGCATGACCGTAGTATGTGCCCCTCCCAATTACCTTCCAGGGTAATTGGCAGTTGATCACACAACTGTCACATGGTGGGCTGCTAGGTATGTACATTGATTTCATGATGATCCTATCCTCTGACATGACCTCTTTTAGTCAGCTTGAATGCCCAAAAGCAGCAACAGCAAAAAATAACTACTTCTGGTTGCCACTGAACAAGCTTTGAGGAAAAAATTGTTCCAGCTTCTCACATCCCAAAGTTCGTTTGCCCTCAGCACAGGACAACTGTTGGGCACTGCAGTT
Organism: Tragopan temminckii; assembly: GCA_028571105.1. Classification (NCBI taxonomy): domain Eukaryota; kingdom Metazoa; phylum Chordata; class Aves; order Galliformes; family Phasianidae; genus Tragopan; species Tragopan temminckii. Next base: position 67,070,367 of record JAOWBP010001760.1, on the reverse strand, counting down.
CTCCTTCATGCACCCAGGCTTCTTTAGACAATTAGAGAAGTGGCCCATGTCCTGTGCTAGATTGGAGTTAGATGGTGGCTGAGGGCACTGTTCAAGGAACCAAGACAGCAGCACGCAGAATGCCTGCCTGGCCAGACAGTCACAATCACTGGTAACATCTGTCCAAACGTGAACAGAAACTTCTTCCTCTGAAGCTGGCTTTATCAATTGGACCCCATGCACTGAAACGTGGAGGAAGGTGAATGCATTAGGAATTTGTGGCCACCTCTGTCTGGGGTTTCTACATCAGCAGGTTGGCATTACAAATACAGTGGCTTTACCTGTATATAGTCTTCCAGTCAGATTTACAAAATGCATAAGCGGCACTATTAAATTCTTGCATTCTTGAAACACTTATGATCTTTTTCATATAGCTTCTCTCTCTCTCTTCTGGCTTGAATAAAAGAAGTGAGAGTAAAAAAAAAAAAAAAAAAAAAAATAGAACAACAAGGTCTGGATAGTCTCATAAGTATACAGAGCATCATTTGTAGGTGGTGATATAAAAATTACAAGAAATGTTCCTCTCTGTTACTGTATATAGATATGCCTGGTTGGTCAAAGCCTGCTACTACAAACACTCAGAATATAATTGCATATGATACTGCTGAACATCATTAACCTGCTTGTTCCAGTAATCTCATTAGTAACTCTGCCTTTGAACTTCATTTTTGTGAATTTTTCTTACCATCTCAAGAATTAATTTATCCATTGCTGGCTCTTGCAGTCACTTGCTTATCCCAGCTACAGTAGAACTGTGTTGTCTGAGCTCCTTGAGCTCTTCTCTCCATGTGTCAGTCATATGTTACCCTGCACTGTGAGCTGTCATTCATTTTAAATGCAGCCATATGGATGGCTTGGGTCTTGTTCTCCTCCCCTCCCAGGCTCCTGGGAACTTTCCACATTCCATTTACAATTTTCAGGAATCATTGTCCTGTTTCTCTCTTTTGCCTCATTAGATAGGAGAATTTTCAGCAATATCACATCTTCAGAAATAAGCTAGTCAGAAGTATAAACTCAGCTCTCCAAGCAATGTCACTAGTATCTCAGGCAAGTATTAGAACAACTCTATCAAAACATTATCAGTGTGTGAAATCTTCATCTATCAGTTCAAATAAATGGGACTCAACTTTTTTACCCCCATTACTTTAAGAATATCCAGAAGAATATAGGACTGCCTGCAAAAACATCTTTTGCAATGAGGTATTGATTTTTAGGAAGTTTTTGCAATAGAACGGTTTATGAGTTCCAGAGCACTCCAGTCACTCCTGATGGCAAAAAGGAAGAGAGATCTGAAATGAAAACCTGGTATTATTGATCTAAAATGGATGGTTTTGATAGAGTGCCATTTTTGAAACCAAGAAGATATGGGATTTGTTCCAGTGTGAAATACAAACCAATTTCAAAATCTTAGGAGCTCATAAGACTGCCAGACTGTGTGGTGCTAATGAGTAACACGTCAGGAGGGACTCACACAGTTACAAAGATTAGACAGATCTTACTCATTTTTTGTTATAGAATGCATTCTCTGAATAGTGGAATCTCTGAATGGCTAGATGATGTCATCTCCATTACAGCGTTTGCAGAAGGTGGCTAATGATGTATGCTCCTTCATCTCAAGACAATGGCATCCTGAAGGGTGTGGAAAAACGTTCCACCTACTAAAAGCATCCTGATGTTCAAAGCTGGTTCTGATGCTAAAACCACTGCCCTCCAGGACTGCAGGGGCAGCAGTGGCTCTCCCATTTCTGAACCTTGTAATACTGGGCTGTATGATGCTGCTATTCCTATGTGAGTGAAGGTGTATGCAAGAAAGCTTATTCTTGGAGGATGCTGAGACACAAGATCACATCCTTCCAGCAGCAGCTGCAACTGTAGCACCCATTGTCTTGCAGGTGTTTGGGAAAAAAGTCACTGACCTGAATTTCTCAGGGCTCTGCTCCTCCCTCAAGCTCTCCCAACTTTTTCTGTTTTGGGAGCAGGCAAGAAAGTTCAAACACAGGCAGCTCTGATAAAGATACAGAATGAACCAGTCCTTTGTCATTAAAGACAAAGATATGGTGGTTGGTGGTTTGACCTCAACTGGCAGATAAGCCCCCCACCCAGTCATTTGCTCTTCATGCAGGATGGGACAGAATCACAAAGGCCAAAGGGAGAAAATGCTAATGTGTTGAGATTGAATTGGTCTGGCTGAAGCAACCAAGCCCTTGTACAGTTCATGATCTTGTGTGAAATGAGCCCAGAAAAAAGTGAAATTCAAACCCTAAATTTTAGAAGAGCTAATTTTCAGTTATTTGAAGAATTAACAGATGACACCTCTTGGAAAACTGTCCTTAGGGATAAAGGAACAGATCAGAGTCCTCAATTCCCACATGTAAGAAATTAAGAAGGGAAGGCAAGAAACCAACATGGCTAAGAAAGAACCTGCTGGTCAAGGCATGTTGTAAGAAAGAAATGCATAGGCAGTGGAAGCAGGGACATGTGGCCTGAAAAAGAGTATATGGATGCTACCCAAATGTGCAGGGATGAAATCAGGAGAGCCAAGGCAAAGTTGTCCATCATATTTGAAAGTTCATGGCTGTCAGGTGAAGTGACTGGAAAAAGGGAAATATCACTCCCACTTTTAAGACAGGTAGAAAGGAAGACTTGTGGAGCTAGAGACCACTGAGTCTCACCTCTGCGTCCACAAAGATCATAGAACAGATCCTCCTGGAAGAGATGTTAAGGCACATACAAGGTAGTGAGATGAGTCAAAGCTTCACCAAAGGCAAAGATGGAAACAGACATTTTGGTAGGGCCTGTACTAATAGGATGAGGTAAAAGAGGGAAGATTTATATTAGACATAAGAAATAAGTTTTGCATAACAAAGATAGGACACTGAAATAGGACAAGAGAGTCTGTAGAAATTCCATTCCTGGAAGAATTCAAGATCAGGCTGGATGGGCTTGGGGCAAATTTTTGTAGTGGAAGGTGTCCCTGACTATTGCAGGGGGAATGGAATTAGACAATCTTTGAAGACCCATCTAAAACATCCTGCGAATTTGTGATTTCACCATAATACTCTGCATGAAATAAATAAAAACAACTTTCCCTTTCCTTTGTTTGCTTTTGTTTCCTCTCTGTTGTGCTATTCAAAATCTTATACAAAAAATTAAACTTTTTTCTGTTTATACATTTACCTTGCTCTAGACTTTTTTTTTCCCCTGTATTTATCCTAGCAATAGTAATTTTCATTTAGTCTCAGATTCAATAAAAGCTTTAGATTCCTCCCCTCCCCCTCCCCACTGGCGAAAGTTTTAATTCATCAAATATTTTTCCTTCACTCTGTACCTACGTATCCCCAAAGCAGTGTCCAGTAGACAGATACTGGATTTTCCCAAGAGCAAATGAAAATGAGATTTTTCCTCTTAAAAAATAAAAAGCAGAGGAAAAGAGTATGTGAGCTTCAGTTTCCTCCAGTAAGTTTATATCTTCTGTATTGTTTATATGTCCTCCTAGCTAATTACTTTGCATCTCTAAAGCAGTATTTTGCATGTCATTTTCTTATTCTTCTTTTGACCACAACTGGCTGTTCACCTTGACTTTGAAAAACTGCTGAAAATAGACAATGAACTTTTCTTTCTGCTTTAAACAGCTACAGCAAGTTAACTACAGCACACAAACACAATTCAGAATAACGTATACATAAAGCAGATTTTTTTTCCTATTTAAGACTCTTTTAATGTCAGAGCAAATGATTGGCAAGCTATTGGGCAGAGACAATCCAATATCATTATTATCTGACTCTGGTATTGGATAGTAAACAACTTATAGGCAGTGCTCAGCTCCTTTATACTTGAAATCAGAATGACTTTTAATCTCTACCTGTACATACAGTCTCGTGCTCATGAATCAAACAGATTTGTAACCTAAGAAATGAAACACCACAATGGTAATTCTATTTATAAACAAATACTTAACATGAAGAACTTATGCAAATATTTTCTGATTTCTATTTTATGTTACACAGATAAAACTTACTGTAAATCCACTTGGTTGGGCTATTGAAGTCTGACTTCATATTTCTGATGTACATTTGAAGACCATGATAGCTGATTGTTTACATTGCTGAGGCTATAGAGTCTCCAGCCTGGTAAAATCTATAATACTGTCAGACACTAGCACAACAACCCATTCAATTCTGCCTTGAAATTCACCAGTAGCAATGCTGACATTGCTATTTAATGTTTCCCTTTCACAGGGAATGTTTAAGAAGGTTGTTAATAAGAGACTTTTCTTACATGAAGGAAAAGTGTTAAAAAATCCCAAGATCTGAAGAGCCATTAGGCCCTTTTACATCAAGTCTTTGTGTCACTGTTCTCAAAATAAGGCTTTCATTGTTGAAAAACTGTTTTAACATGAACTGTCTTTAGGGATCACTTTAAATCAATTAAACCAAGTTAAGATTTGACAACTTCTTTGCTAAGTATGAAGGAGAACATTTCAGAGACAAGGACAGGTTTTTTTTCGTAAGGGAAAGACTTCAACCTATCCTTTGAAGCTCTGTCTTCTGGCAATACTGTAGTTCTTTCCTTTGAGCAACTTATATGTGGATTATTTCCCATAACAGAAATAAAACATGCTCCTTGGGAGTGAAGAAATGTTTTGTTGGTAGGTTGCTAGCAGAAGAATGTTCTCTGTGGCTGTGCTGTATGCGTTTGAAGGATATTGCTTTCTCAGGGACTCTCTGTATGGCATTTCCTATGAGCCTTGAATTGCTTAAGAGTTCTTAAAATGTAATTGTAGTGACTATTTGTCTTCTATTTAAGTGTGCAAGCTGAAATAAAATGCACAGCTTCTGCTGAAGAAAGAGTTGAGATAGTTCCACGCTTCAAATTTGAACAGTTTTGCACAGCAGATTCACAGAAGTACCACTCAAGAGAATCTGTAAAATCACACCCCTTTGAGAAACTTGGATCATTCCAAATTCTTAAAAGCAGAATAAAACTTTGCCCAACTAACCCTCTGCTTTACCCAGGCCCTGAAGTCTCATTTAACTTCTTATCTTCCTAAGACATCACACTGTAGAAATCTCTCAGGAAAAATTTGGCCTCATCAAGTCTGTTATAGTCCATGGAAAAATTTCCTGTTAACCCCATTTTTGCCAGAATTTTCTCTGTTCTTATATTCAATAAATAACTATTTTGAGGATGTTTACTGTACTCTACAAATTAACTTTCATCTGTCTTTGAGTATTAATAACACACATTTCTATTGTTATTTATCTAAAATTCAAATATTTTATTCTTTCTTATACAGTCCAGAAAGTTTTGATCACCAGAAAGAACAGATGGTGAAAAGAATGTATGCTTTTAAAATCTGATGGTGTGTTAGCATAGAAACAGGCTATAATATTTTGAAGCTCACTGAGGGCATTCTATTTCGTTTCTGTGCTTTGAAGAAAAGCCAAGATGCTATTCATGGCACATATATATTACAGAGCAAAGAGTATGTTTATTATGAAAATACTTCAAATTTAAGGCACATCTTTAGAATGCCTGTTATGGGCAATGCACTAGAGGAAGAAGATGACCAAAAGGAAACACATCTTCCTGTCACAGCACTGGCAGAAGCTACGCAAAGGGCAAAGGCTGGTGTTTGTTTTGGAAATAGGCCTGAGAGGCAGGAGTGTTGAAGGAAATGATGAACACACTTGTGCTGATAACAGTGCTGCCTTTGTCCTAATTAAGTCTGTGAATATTGGAATAAACAAACACCACTGCACTGTGCTAAGCCAATTTCCTTCTCAGCACATGCTTTTCAGAACTTTCTTAATCAGAGAAGGTGAGTATCTAACGCATCTCTCTGAGCACAAATATTTCTATATATTCTTATTGCAATGCTTCTGTGGCCACCTTATTCTTGCACTGTGATGTTATCCAGTGAGACTTGCAACATAAATGTGATAAAGAAAGAAGTGTTATGTTCCTAGTGACAAGAACTTTCATCTACAAAACATTAGATCCCTGAAGACTATATGAATGTATGTGACGTGGTCTGGAGTGGCAGTTTTGCACATTGAGTACAATTATCACAACAATTATTCACATTTCAATTATTACTAGGAGTCACTACTTGCTCCTGGCAACACTCAGTACACAGAGGTACTCCGCAAACACAGAGCAGAATGAAACTGTAAAAAAAAAAATTAAAAAGAAGTTGAGGGGAAAAATAAAGACATCTTAAAAAGTAAATGACAGACAACAGAAATCTGGAACAATATTAATCTACTTGGTATTAAAGCAACACCGTTTCAGTCACATGAATTTTACCCCAACTATTCCAGTTTTCATTTGATGCAATATAAATTGCACTTGTTCAAAGGAATTCTTTAACATGTTGTCTTCCACATACTTGCAGAATGTGCTTGTATGTCTCTGATCAGTTTTACCAACTTACTTGCCTGGCAGTGCTCTCTATTCTGTAAGAACAATTCCCATTGCTTTTTTTTTTTTTTTAAAATCAACTCCTCCCACTACTTCTGCAAAGTAGATACACAGTTTGGGACAATACCAGAGGCTATTAACCACACAGAGGTAATAGCTATATAAGCCTCCAGACTGCAGGAATGCAGGTGCTGCACTGCTGCTGCGCTGCTGCTGCATTTAAAAGTCAAAATCTCCTCTTCCTTACTCAAGTGCTCATCCTAATTTTCTGGTTTCTATTTTAATTTTATAATTTATATGTAGACAAACATTTATACATTTCAAGCAACACTGCACTATCCTTTAGGTTGATCTTTCCCCCCTCCCCCCAACAATTTTATTTCCCTAAAAATTATTCTCTACATGTTCCTGTCATGGAAATGACAGTCTGCTAAATACAGCATCACCACAGGACACCCTACATTAGATATCATCTTACTGAAGGCTCTCAAAGTGACAGACAGAATGACTTCCCTGAAACAGTTACAACACAAAAACTTCAGTGTTTTACTAAGAATTATCTTACCTACAATTCCATTTACATTTATTGTAATCACTGATAGACATGGAGGAAAAAAAGACAATTCTCTGTATTAACATGTAGAAATTCCAATATCATATGCTTCTATAAAATAATTTTTATTAAGGAATGGAAGAACATTTTTCAAGATCCTTCATATTTAGATGGAGAATTATGTAAGCTTATCACCTCTCATATTGAAAAATACTGTAATCTAAGGGAAATCATAAGACTTTTGTCTGATTTATCATTTTTCTACCTATCATTAATATTATTCATGGAATAGCACTAATGAAAATACTTATTATACAGAACATCATCTGCATTGTGTCCGTATCTCCAGGAATTCCCTGGTGTTCTTTCAAGTTTCTAGAGATTTATTCATATAGTTTATCCCATGAAATTCTTGGCTTCTGCTTAAAGAACATATCAGAGTTCACTGGCCCTAATGCCAGATCATATAGACTGGACATGCCCCATTTGTGTCCAGGTCTTCTTGGGCCCTTCCAAGATATAATTATGACCTCCTCAGATAAATCGTTTTGTTTTGATTTAACTCTACAATCAATGACTTGATGTTTGGATTATGTTGCAACCCTCCGGAATAAAGTTGAGAGCAGTATTCCCTCAAGCCATGGCTGAAGTGTGCATGGATGCTTGCTGGTGCTAAATCTGACAGAACAGCATTGGAGGACTGTGTAGTGTGAAGGAATGTACATCTATGGCAGCTTCTGGTGCTTACTGGAATTCTTGATTGTTTGTATCCCCCAAACGATGCCCAGTGTCACCCAGAGATCACCACCTGATAGGTGGCAGTGCAGATTATGGAAGTCCTGCATAAATCTTGCAGACAATCAGTAATGTAGTACATAAGACAAGGAGTGAGTTGATTTGCAATTGTTTTAATTGGTAGCACAGAAGAGTGATCCCAACATATGAAGCTCATCCCAGTATCAGGAAAGAGTTTTTTTTTTTTAAATTAGTTCTGTCAGTAGTGCCCTATACTAAAAGAAATGACAGACTTCTTCTACCTCACAGAAACCCCTCATATTTGGAAGCAATTTATCGCTCTTACAAGTTTCAGATTCATTTCTTATTTAATTTGGAAATAGAAGCACTCCCACACTAGCCTCTAGCTGTAGTCCAGCAGCCCAAGTAGAGCACAGATATCAACAATTAAAGTTATTTTTCCTCATAGTTTATCAATACTGATATTATAATAGATCATGGATGAGAATGCAAAGAGGTCATTCATGAAAAAGTAGTTAGACCTGACTCAAAGAACCAAAAAACATACAAGGAAAACATAGATCTAAACCTGAACATAGTAAGTCAAGCTATTTCTAATATAAAGAGTATTGACAGTACAGTATTTATTTCAGCTGAAATTGATTTTCCCCTTCAAATTTCTCCACTGAGTTTATAGATTGACTTCCAGCCAAACTCGAAACCTTGTACAAACTTTTTATAAATTTTCCTTCCAAATTGTTGTCTCTAGACAGATTTAGTTGTTGAGTGTTTGATGGACAAGCTCTGCTTCTGAGTCTTTAAAGTAACTTTCATTTTCCTAACAACATCTTGAGATGTCATCTGATGTATTTACTCTGACAAAGGAAGGAGAAATTAGTTGTCAACCAGGACTGATTTAAATGAAAAGAGAAGGGAAAATAAGCATTTAACTAGTATACCTTAATACACCTAGCTAAACTAAACTGCTTTATCTTGTTGATTAACTTCAGAATTCCCAAAGGAAGGAAATTAAGGGATTTCATGGGTTATATTTACAGTGACAGCTTCACTTTGAAACATAGAAGATCAAGTTTACATCTCCCTTTTATTTGCACCTTCAAAATTAGTGGACCACTATTTTTCCTGAGACAGATTTGGTTATATTTTCGTGTTCGTAGGCATGAACCTCTGCTCTTAGAATGTTATGTCAGATTGCACCTTCCTATCAATAAACTGGAAACTAGGAAGGTAAGTGTGATCACTTCATTACTGTACCTATATATAAATGTTACCTTTGGTCCTTGCAAACAGAAGATATATCTGCACACTATAGTTTCAATACAGCTGGAGTAGAAAGCTTGGACTGCTGAGTCTCAGCAAGACTGCCCAAATGCTGAAATTTGAAGATGCTCCTCATCAGCTTATAGCTTTGGGAAGCAGTAAAAGCACCTACAGTAAAGTCACATCCCAGACTCCTGTTGTTGCATGAAGGGTAAGTTCAGATAAGAGTAAAGGAATAACAGATAAGAAGGAAGGATAAGACCTCTACAGGTTTTAATTTCCTTTCAAGTTTTCGCTTGTTGTCCAAACAGTTGCTACATTTAATATTCATTAAAACCCAACGTTGAGCTGTTTTTCTGAACTGGTAAATTTTACCACATGGCATTGCTTTAGTTTTTAAAGCTGATCGGACCTAGTCACTCTAGTAGAGAAGTGTAATTTACATTGTTGCAGGAGATGACTAGGAATAGCTGTACTGAAGAGTTTAACTCCTCATAAAAGAGAATAATCTTTTAATTGGAGAACCCAGGAAAAAAATCCTAGCCATTTTTAGAGTGGATTTGATCAGTGTGTTTAGCAACATGGCTGTCTGCAGAGCTGGCTTTAGGCCAGGAAACAGTGGGCAGTGACTTGCTTATCAGAATTACTGACAGGAATATGGAAAACTTGGCTCCAGATATTTAGGTGTATCAAAGCACTACAACTTCCTGTCATTTCTTTTGCCTTTTTACAGTCTTAAATATTAGAAGCTCTCTGACTACTAGGAGAAGTAGCAAACAATATCTATCACTGATTTTGCCCTCTGTAGACTCTGACAAAATCTCCAGGGTGGAGTGGTGTCCTACCACAGCTTCTCCCACACCCACCCAGCCTCATCTTCCCTCATTACCATGATTTCAGCATTGTTCTGCTTCCAAAAAAGAAAAACTGCTTCTGACAGGTTCTTGGCAATACCAGGTAAAGAATTTGCAAGCAGGCCAGTAATCATACATAGAAAGGAGAACAGAACTCACCAAGCTTGCAAAGAGGCTCTCTGGCCATACAGCATTCCTCCCTTCCAAAGCAGCCTGAGCTCAAGAGATAATCTCCCTTCAGTGGCTGCCCTTATATGAGTCCACGGTGGCTCCACCCTGGGTCCACTCCTTCTGGCCAGGTTTGCAGCACAGGTGCAAACAATGTGCCTGTGCTCCCTGGGCCTGCCAGGGAGTGCCTTCACCACGTGCTCAATCACCAGTTTAAGCCCTGGCATAACAGTTCCCCTACAAGTGTGCCCCTCAAAAGTGCTCTTGCCTCTGTGTGTTTCAGAGGGGACTACTTAGAGAAATTGCTATTTGAATCTGCCTGAAAAACTGTGTGTATTTTTCTGTAGGTCTCTACGTGGTTCCAAGTTACAATGCTCTTGAGAAGTAATAATTGGTTCCCCCAGAAAAATAATGCTCAAGTGCCACAATCAGGGATCTAGTGAGAGCCAGCTTGAGCTGCAGTTGACAGTGTGAAAGCTCACATGGAGCACATTAATGTGACATATTAGGAGACTACTGAAAAGGATCAAAGATATCCCTGACCTCATCCCACAGTGTACATATCTTTCACTGCTCCAACCCAGTCTCCTGCTGTGTAAGAACTCAGATATTATCACAAGGAATTTGTCATGATTGTGACTTGTTGGCAGAAGACATATTTCCAGTCCTTGATTGCTAAACACTTAGGAAAAAATATTACCTAGAGTTTCTCTTCTCCTACGCAGCACAGAGTGTGATATAGAGACCTATCACACATGATTTTTGTGAAGGAAAATTCCATGAAGTATTTCAATATGGTAGTATTTGAAACATGAGTGGAGAAGATGGAGGGTGCACTCCGATGAACATAATATTTGGTGAGAGAGCAAGCTTTCTGAAAACCTTGGTTGCTAGCTCTTGTTCAAGTGCTACTTAGATTTATGTTAACACAGCTATTGGGAGTCTGCATGGTGAGACAAGTCAGGGGATTCAGCAAGGTTAGAAAGAACATGGAAGAATGTGTATGCATTTTCTGAAGCATTTCGCTGTACGATTGCAGGGAAAAAAAAGAACAAGAAAAGAGAAAGAGAAAAAAAAAAGGACTAGCATTAAGTAAAGGAAGGAGGTGGAATAGTAGCTGCCCAAATCATATTAAATCAAATACTTTCTAAGTCACAGCTTGAGGTATAACTGGACTTTGGAAAGAAAAAGTATCTGGGAGCTGAGGGAGCAATGGATAAGGACAATCTGAAGAAAAATACTTTTGGGAAAAGAGTGTGATAGAGGACAGCGAAGACCTACTTTGGGAACAAATCAAGCAAAATGTTTCTCTGAAGAGCAAGTAAATGAGATGCTAATTAAATCATTGCCAGAAAATAGAATACATGAGTTTACACAATATTTATGACAGATAAATTATATATCCTCCTAGAAAATAGAATTTAAAAGTAGCAATTCAAAAAGATGCTTGGAAGATTCCAGATAGAGATCATGAAATTGGAGAGTATCTAGTGAATGGATAAACAACATCAGTGCAAAAGTACATTTCCTTCTAATCATTTAATGAATGCTTCTGGTATTTGATTTTAGCTATTTCCTCATCTAACTTAGATTTGTTTGTGAAATGCAAGCTGGTGTTTTATGCACTCTGACGATGACAGGAGTTTCAGGACTGGGTTTGGGTCAAGACACAAGATCTCCTTAAAATGCTTATTCAAGAAGCCCACAGTTAACTGTTTTATTGTCTTTTCAGAAGAAAAAATGGGTGAATAATAATTAAAATCATCGTGTATAAAATAATCACTTCTGGGTAAACAGGTCTGGGAGTCTAACTGTATGCAGTTTACCAGTAGGTTTATAATGGTACATACCACAGAGACTTTCTGTGTGGTAGATATCATGCATACACAGAACAAAGAAATTGAATTATCAGAAATGAAATGTAACACCAGCACTTCTAAATCACTTTATAACACTTTGACTCCTTGATCTATATGTTACACGAGTCTCATACTCTGGGTTATAATTTTTTAAAAATGATTTCTAAGTCTCTGTTTTATGTAACTCATATCATCTTTCGGTCTCGGTAGCTTTGGCACATTTTTATCACCCTAAGCAGGTCCCATTTTGTTAGCTTTCTTTGCTTGAACTGAGTAGTACAGTAGTATATTAGGTTTTTTTTTTCTTTCTCATTTTAAAATGACTTTATATGATGAATGCTGAACTGTGAGAGATCTACTCTAACTATTCAAGGACTCCTCAGAACTAATAAATGTTGTGAAATAGCTTCTGGCAATCTGGCACTTTTTCAGTAACAAAGAAGTAGAAGCCAACAGCTCCCTACCTATAAGCCCTAAGATTTAGAGTACTTGGGGACATGAGTCGCTTTGGTTTACTTAGATTCAATTCTTACCACCAGTTTCGTCTATAAGCAGTGAAAAATACATTATGTATCTTAAGACAGCCACTGCTTCAGACAGTGGAAACCTGAAGCCAGCTAACCATGTCCCAAAGGGTAATCCCATTAAAAACAGTGATAGGGATTAGTGTGGGATGCATTTTTTTAAAGCAATTTGTATTCCACTGAAGGCAAACCTTCAAAAGCAGAGTTAGAAGTTAACATCAAAGAGTTAACCCTATATAAACATTGTGTCATTAATTTTCAAGGCCTTCTTACCCATTCTTCCCAGGGAGAGGCTGGTTTTAGGCAGTTGAAATTGCAGAGATCAACACGCTTATTAAAGATTTATTAGGGTAAGGAATATACTGTACCTACTACAGAAGATAATTTATATATCCTACCACATTTCTGGACACAGTGAATTTTGATAGATGCATGGAAGGCTAGGGACTGTCTGAAAATGTGGTGGCAGCTCATATAGTAAACAGAACAGACCAAGGACTGCTCTCTGCTCCTGAGACCATCTAGCACAACATATCCACAGGACTGAGTTTTCTAAGTTTTCTTCATTGCAAAACAAAGCAGCAGCATCCACACTCCTACAGGATGTGGTCACTGACCATGTGTAGCCTAGCATCACGCCCGGGAGGAAAGATAGTGTGCTTGGGACAAAATTTACTAACGTACAGTGTGAACAGCTACATTCCAGAGCCCAGACAGGGTATATTTGTGTATTGGTTCAGACTCAGCCAAAGACTACAGTGGCACAGATGCAGAATTACAGACAGCAAGGAGGACAGCTAAGGCAGTGGATGCATTCATGTCTGGGCTCAGGTTCAGTAGATAGGGTGTAGACTTAGAATTTTAAAAATAGAGTTCAAACCATAGATGGCTGCTCAAAACGCTTTTAAAAAATAGCTGAACTCTTAATGCTTAGGCATATTCTCCCTTTTAGTGGAAAGAAGGATTTAGTATAATGTTAATGACATTTAAAGTGTCAGATGGTTTCTGCATTTTCTTTCACAGCTTCTGCTGTATATCTAAAGGGATATATTAGGATAATTGGCAAATACCTTCTGAAAGCAAGGTAATTTACAAATATATGTGAATCATCAACCCACATAAAGCTATCAGCCGGGCAGCAAATTGTGTAAGATTGCTGTTTGAAAATTGCTGTACTTCACAAATATTAAATAATCACTGTATCCTTAAGATAAGAAATAAGTTTGGGCAAGGTTGTGGCCAGTTTTAAAAGTGGCTTTTGCTACAAATGTTGTTCTTTCAAGTTTTAGTTTAGATAATTTCTATAACTTTGCTATTTGTTACTGCACATAACTGTAAAAGTCTGTAGAAATATCAGTCTGCAAATGGAATCCTGAACTCTTCACTCCAGCAAATATCTATGGCATGTAGTGGGAGTTAGTCATGAAGTGTGACCAGCTCTTATGATGGTATTCAAGAATTTGATCAGTTTTGTAATAAATTATAGATATTCTGCATGGAAAATTTGACAGGAAAACTAGGAAACGATGAACTGTTTTTATAGTAGTTAATGTCAAGGTATATATGCAGTCCCACAGATCCTACTGAACATTATATTCATTACATTGTTATAAAGGCAGAGTTTAAAAATACAAATTTCGTGAAAGCCACAAGCCCTCTGTCATTATAATACTTTATAAGAAATTACTGTTTCTTTTATTTAAAAACAAAACAAAAAAACAAACAAAAAGACACACAATGAAATCAGACCTCTTGAAGCATTTGTATGTTTGTCTAAGGGTATATACGTTTAAATGTTTATGGAGGACATACTTGAAAATTAGAGTTGTGAGCTTCTGCAATGAAGCACAATTGAACTAAATTGTGATGGTGAGGTGGGTGCTTGTGCATTATTTCAGAATGAAATCCAGACTGAAGTGTTTGACTTCATAAAAAAAAATTATCTGGACAGTAGTCATCGAGAATTTTCTGTGGTACTCCAGAGAAAATTGTTGCTGACTTGAAAAACAGAAATTCCATGTGGCCTCGGTTCATGTTATGTGAGGAACACGCTGAGGTCTAGCTGCTATTAAAATAAGAATCATGTGCTTTAAGTTAGTCAGGAATTTAAAGTCTTCTAACATCTCTTTATATTATTTTTAGTGAATTATTGCTTTATTAGACAAGTTTAGAAGTCTTCTGTTGCTGTCTGTCTTAATGTCTCTTAGATTTGATCTAGTGGTTGGTAAATGTGCCCATAACAGGGGGTTGAAACTAAATGAACTTTAAAGTCCCTTTCAACCTAAGACATTCTTTGATTCTGTGATCTCATGTATCTTAATTTGTATCTACTAAGAATGGAGATCATTAATGAATTTTACATAGCTTTTAAAAAGAGTATGTTCTGTTGCCTACGTAATACACAGAAATAAGAAGTCTTCCAGTACGTTCACCTCCTCCTGAGCTGTTTATCAAACAAAGTTCTTTGTAGCATGCTACTTCAGCTTCTGAGAAAGATAACACTGCTCAAATTGGCACAGCATCTGTTGGATTGCACAAAACCCTACATAGTTTTATTATAGAGCTGCCTGCAAAATCTTAATTAATTGTTCGCATATAAAACAATGGCAAGCATTGTTTCATGAAGTGGTGATGTTTTTAATGTTGACTTGTATCCATATGTCTGTTTGGACTGTGTGTGTGCAAAGAGGTTAGCGAATTCATACTGTATATATATATATACACACTGTATATATATGAAATATTTATAGACAGTAATCACAAAAAAAGTACACCAAAACCACCAACAATAAAAAGCAACAGTAACAACAACAAAAACACATGTGGCCAGCTCCGTTAGCACAAAGCACTATTTTCTATTTTGTTTCTGTTTTGTCTGAGAAAGAAGCTGGCATGTTTTTGTTACCTTTGCCACAGAACGTCCCAGGCACATTGCATTTAGAGCCATCCAAGGAGCCAGGCCAACTCCACAATCTGAGAGCAGACTCCTGGTGGGTGCTAAGCCAGCAGCACTCACTTGTTTGAGGATGGCAGATTTTCTCTGCTCACTGGCTGTCCAGCACAGGTGAAAAAGCACGAGGAAGGTACAACACTAAGCTGTTACAGCACATGCTGAAACTTTGCTTCATGGGAAGCATTTCACAACTGATCGAATGCACCAGCCACTTTAAGAGTGGAAAGATAAATCTTCCTTTTGAGACATTTGGTTGTTTTGTGCTTACTACTTTTAATGTAATTAGTGGTGTCGAGTGAACAAAGCCGAGTCTTCTGAGGCTACTTTAGCAATATTTAATTTTTCAATTTTATATTTAAAATCAATAAATGCATCCAGCGTATTTGGTTTTGGATTGTTTCGGGAATATAGTTTGGAGATACAGCGAGATTTCTGAGCAGCAATTTTAAGCTTTGAAAAAATTACTGATTTAGAGAAGGCTCTATTCACATTTTTTCAGCAGTATGTATTGAATTACTAAAAACATTATATACATATATATACATAAATGTATTTTAAAGTCAAAATTGTCAAATAATGCAGAGCACTTACCTGCTTTCCAAACCACTGAAGAATTTGAAAAAACTGCTGCTGGAAGTGACAAGTTCTTCTGTATACACATCTTTATTGCTTTAGACAAAGCAATTAAAAATTCTCAGTTTTACTTCAGCATGAAAGAAATCAAAAGCAGTTTCTTTTGCACAATATTCAAAAGTATTATTTCTGAAATAGTTTATAAAATATGGCAACTATTTAAGGAAAACTTAATATCTGGAAACAGACATAGTATGTATTTCTTTTTGTATATGAAATGATGATATTCTACTATGCGAGTACAGAAGATGACTCCCTCCTCTACTGTCAGTATCTGTGCTGTACAGAGGATTTCCTCACCAAAAAGCTCTGAAAAAGAATTTTGTCAGTCTCCCTGAGGCACTGTGGCTGTTTGTCAAACCTTCCTTTGCCTGGATGCTAAGGCTAATCATATGACATTAAATGCTCTAACAGTGATATGGATTTGCAAGTCTGATTTGCACAGTCTAGATCTGATTTCAGCCTCACTGTGATTTTGTGCTGTTGGATCTCTTCACTATCTTAATGTCGTTGGAAATACTCTCAGGTTACACCAGAATATCCCAGAAAGTGGAATCAAATGGCTGGTCAACTTCAGCTCAGAGTGGTCATGTTGTGAATCCCGGACTGATCCAGTATAACTTCGTTTGGTTTACAAGATGTTCCCGTCATTAATGTTTCTGTTTCATACATGTACATGTGAGAGTTATCTAACAGTCAATGCTGTAACATTGTTGACAGTAAATTTTCCATCCACTTTTAATCCCGCTTCTTTTCCATAATTATGTCTGTAACAGATGTAGACTGCTAATCTGTATCACTGTCACCTCATTTTTTGTGCAATACTAGTACTTTAAATCTTCTAGATTTATTTTTAAATTTATTATTTATTTTGGGATGTAGTGTTTATATTATAAATTATCACCAGAGACCACTCCACATTGCTGCTTGGTTTAACAGCAATTTAATCTAGGTCTTTAAGTTACCAGTAATAATCTGATCTAAAGACGTCTAATCAATGACATAAGGTTTAAATCAGTGCATAGAGATAGGTTGTAACAGGCTGCTGCACTTCGGCTGCAGCCAGGCTGGGTTCTAGTTAGAATGAATGGGTGGAGACTGTCCTGGAGGCTGAATGGTGGTTTCTTTCACAGATGATGAGTACAAGGGAGTCCTAGCAGATGTTCTTGCACTTCTGTGTGCCACTAAGAGCTGCTGTTCTGTAGGAGTGTCTGTTTTCTAATTTGGTTGTTTTTTCTACTCCTGGGATATTTGATCTCCAATTGCACTGGGAATCAGCAAGAAGTGGCAGTATTTCAAATTGTTATTTAATAGAAGCAACAACTGTCTGATAGGATGATTCATGCATCAGAAACATTCATATGAACAGTATATCTTAGTCAGAACAGACAGATAACAGAAAAAGATACAGGTGTTACCTTATGTGCTACCCTACATGAAGATTAACTTGCTCTGAGATTAGGAATAAAAAAGGGCATGGAACGCTTCATTGTTCCTGAATAACATTTAAAGAGGAAGAAGCGCTAATGTGTTGATGGCAGTCAGTAGTGGGACACCTATCAAGGAGATGTCCTTGATGTGATGAATATTTTCAGATTTTTATCTTTTCAGATACTTTTCGGATTTGATCCTCATAATCGGGTAAATGGATGAAGGAAAAAGCAACAATTAAAAATAACTTGGGAACTTGGTGAGGTATCATGAAACAGCAGAATTCACAAGCAGAAAAAGAGGCAACGTGCTTCAGCAGAACAGATCATAGACATTCAGAGAACCAGTGAGAAACTGTGGGAGACTGTTCTAAGAGAGAGTTAAAAATAGAAGATAGTTCTTTAAAGAAACTATGTTAAATGCAAGTTCATGCAGAACTATGCAAAATAAACTATGTGAAATAGGAAATTTTGATAGTATGGAGGAAGGCTAGGAGATGTAGGTCCCTCACCAAGGATAAGACTTTTAAGAAAGATGAATAGCTGGACATTTGAGGCCAAAGAGAAACTGTGAAGCAGAGACAGAAAACAAGTAGTGCATAAATGATGTTTAGTTCACAGCATTTTGGTGCACTAACAGGTACAGGAAGCTAAGGAAAGACTAGGTCCACTTCTCTACAGAGTGATGTCAATGGTTTACGGGCTGGTTCGGCCTGGTTCCATGACTTGTGGGGCGGAGGGATCCACGGATCCACGCCTCTGGAAAAGGGAAACAGGGGACCCCAAAATAATTGAAAACAGCAGCAACAATCTGAGGTGGAACAAACTAATTTACTAAA
>JAOWBP010001760.1:67012938-67051976 GCA_028571105.1 Tragopan temminckii | reverse complement strand
GAGAAGCGTAGATGGAGGAGCGCAGGCGAAGAAGAGCAGGCAAAGAAGAGAGCATCAGGTGACCTTGCCAGGAGTTATATCTCCTCGCTGACCACAAAGCCCCCTGGGGAATGTAGTTCTTCTTCTCCTCCAGACAGGCACCCAGAACTTGAGCATCAACAGTCAAACCCGCAGTGCATTACACGATGTTATGATGTGGAATACTGATAACCAAAAGTCATAAAACCATGACAAGTGAAGGCACTGACAAACAAAGCCTGAAAGCCTAATACTATTTTGCTTTACTCTGAAGGTCAATTGTGAGAAGATGACATGTCAAAACTAGCACTCATGATGAAATAAAAATAAGAAGAACTACTTTGAGAGGGAAATAAGATATTTTGATTTGTGTAGATAAACAAAATATGTTCTGATCAGCTAAATCAATATGATATTCTCAAAGTCTCAAAAAGGCTAGAAAGAGTTCCTATCTTTAAAAAGAAATAGAAGAGATGGTTTAAAGTTAGAAACCAAGCAGTTAATTTCAATTCCTGCCGACAGTGGAGAAAAATCATTAGCATATTTGTTCTGAAAATTTAGAAAATAGTATATGAAGAAGAAGGACTTGTCCATAAAAATCACATCAAATCAAAATAATTTCATTCTGTTATGGGATAATATAGCTGTAGAAAGCAGTTAATGCAACATTTTGATTTCAGTGAGTCTTCTGACATCTCCTAGAACACTCTCGTAAGAAAGCTAGGAACATATGGTCCATATGAAAATGTTGTAAGGGAAAGAAATCAAGCTACGCTGAGTGGGTTTTTTTCAATAATCTGTTCTTATTCTAGAATTAGTTGATATTTTCTTCAATGACTTGTCTGACAAAAAAGAGAGGAGCTCATATTTGCAAATGATGCCTGGCTAGAAGGAAATGCACGTAGAGAATTCAAACTGAAAATATTCTTGTTAATTTATAGAAAAGATCTGTGAAAAAGCAGGATGTAATTCAATAAGAAAAAAGTCTGTGTGTCTCTCTGCTTAAGTGGCAATCACCATCTGCCCAAGCACAGTTGTAAAGGTGCCCATGTAACTATCCACATCATCTAGAGGTACCTTGATAGCCTTGAGAGGTGAGCCCATGCAAACACCATAAAGTTCTATATGGCCAAGTGTAAGGTCCTAATCCTGGATCAGGACAATTCCAAGCACAACTGCAGGCTAGGTGGAGAATGGATTGAGAACAGAGCCAAGGAAAAGTATTTGGGAGAGTTGGTTGATGAGAAACAACACAAGCCATCAATGTGCACTTGCAGCCTGGAAAGCCACCTGTATACTGGCCAGCAACAAAGAAGCCTGGCCAGCACAAGGTGAAGTAGTTTATTCATCCTCTCTAATTTGTTCTCACGAGACCCTACTCTATTCAAATGCACTGGATTCAGATTTGCAGAAAATCACACAGGATTTTGTAAAGAGGGTAAAAATTCAATTTTAGGACTACCTAGAATATCTCATAGGGGATTCACTCTTTTTTTCTATTTAAGACTTGTCTTTGATCAGTTGATTACTCTCACACTCCTTAGCTATATATATATATTTTATATATATAAAATTGCCCAGAATTGCAAGTGAAGAAGTGAAGTAGTTTCTGTACACTTTTCCTGTATAAAAGACTGTTCTTAGGTATTTAAATCCAAAAAGCTTCAACCTATCTGAACATTTTTCAAGGAGAGCTAGAGAAACTGAAAATACAGAGAGTCACGGAGCAATTTGGTAAGAGTAGGGCTGCCAGTGAAGTGGACTGTTCCAAACAAACTCCAGCAAAGCCTTTCACCAAGTAGATACAATTAGAAAGAATGAGAGATTTTAAAGGGTTCTGCCACTGTTATTTTCTAAATGTATCATAGTAACAGAAATAAGATAAGCTTTCAGAGCACTGCCAGTATCTAGGGAGTTACTATATCACAGCAGGCTGGTACGTTTTTGTAAAACACAGTGTACAGTACATGTTTCCAGGAAAATCATAAAGGTATTTATGAATTACACTTGAATTATGTTGAATTCCCTTCCTTTCTCTCAAAAAGATGGTTTAGTTGCTGCACAGCTAAACATGTCAGTCTCTCAGGGGGAAATATGAAAGTGTATGGTGACAGAAAGCACCTCTGATACATGACCAGATCACTGCATAATGCATTACTCTTATCAATCCTCAACCTTAAAAATCAGCACTAGGGTCTACTGCAAAAATGCAACCAGCTTCTAATGCTGAGGAATTAAAGCCTTCCAAATGGATTCTATATGAATAAATCGCATGAAGTCCCCACTGTCAAGTCCTCAGGATGATGTCATTTATTTGGGGGGGAAAAAAAAGTAGATAACTGAGAAGAATTTGAGAAATACATTTTCTGGCAAACTACTCTTCTACACCTGTCAAATTATTAACATTTTGAATCTAAAAGCAGTTGAAAGCTGTTTAAGAGGTTGAGATGTTAAATTAATCAGAGATTATGGATTGCTGGGCAGATGAGATCAAGTGTTATCATGAATTCTTGTCATGTGACCCTGAAATTTAAAGTAATATCAGAGTGTGTGGTCGATAAGTGTATAAGACAGTTATAAACCAATACTTTCAAAGAAAACAAATGATATGTTATTATTTTTCTCTTGGTTTTGGTGACTTTTTTGTTGAAGGGAAATCAGGAGACTTCAGTCATAGGTCACCCCAAAAATAATGTCTCCTACTTATTTCCATATATTATAGAAACTACAACAGATACAAAGAGCACAGTAACACTATTTGATTCAGTAAATTCTCAGCTACAAAACACTATTTTTCAGCATAGTCACCACCATTAGCTGTGCATTTTCACCAGCAATAAGCAAGAGCCTACATGTCACACTGATAAAAGCCTGCACAGGAGGTGACCCACTGTTTCACAGCTGCTATAATGTCATCGTTGCAAGGAAAATATTGTTTTATCTTTCATTGGCCTGAATTAATAGAGGTCAGAAGGCACCAAATCCAGACTGTGTGATGGGTGTAATAGGACAGTCCAGACAGAACTGTCCGTGTAGTCCATGGTCTTTGAATTGGTATGGGGCCTGGCATTACTGTGTTGAAAGAAATGTTGCCTTCTTCTCTTGTCTGACTCTGAAAGTTTGAGCCATCAGCTCAGTCAGCATCATGATGTAGTGGTCAGAGTTGATGGTTTGTCCAGGTTCCAGGAAATCTGGAAGGATCATCCTTTTCTTACGACAAAAGACAGGGCGTATCATTTTATCCATGTCAGTGGGAAATTCACATACTGCCACTCCATGGACTGCTGTTTTGACTCTGGCTCATAGTGGTGATGCTGCAACTCATTGATGTTAATGATGCAATCCAGGAAACCATCACCTTCAGCCTCGTACCGGTTTCAATAGGTCCTGACAAACTTACATACAGTATTCTTTCAGTAAGAGCATTCATGAGACCCACCTGTGCAAACTTTGTGATATTCCAGTGTTGCCACCACTGTTTCCAACTGAAGCTGATATTCAGGTCTGTACAGTTCCCTGGTTGTAATCCATAAATTTTTGGGGTCGAGCTGCTTAAGACACATGGCAACAAAATGTAATGGAATATTGACAGGAGTGTTCAACATCTACTTCCATACCACCAATATCCATTTCTGATGTCATGGGCTAACATAGTAAAGCAAATGGCATTGCTTCTCAGAACAGTCCTCACATAGGAAAGTCTATGAGTAACTGCATTGATTTGTCCTGAATGAGAAGAATCTCCACATTGCTTTAGCAGGAGCAGCCACAGTTTCCCTGGACTTCAGGAGCCTGGATTCAACAGCTGGAGATGGAGTACTTATGGAATTCTTCCAAGCTGATGTGTAAGATGTGTCACTAGAGCTGTCATTAGGAACTGCAACAGGCTTGATTGTTCTGCTCCTCTCCCAGTGTGTTTCTGCACACATCCCGAGCTAGAAGAATAACTGACAATGGATGCTGTGTATGGGACTGAACTGCTTAACATAAGGGAAAAACAACACTGAGAAATTTTTACATTTTTAAAACGAACAGTCAATAGTAAAAAACCAATAAACAGTAATATGTTTTCACTTCAGTGACAATGAAAGTTATAGTACTAGTTTTGTTTATCAACGGAGATCTGACTTTTTCTTTAGATACAGATGAACAAGAAGTTGAGTTACACATTTTATTAAATAGAGAAATGTAATTGTTTTGTTCTGTGGTTTAGGAGCACAGATGGAATGTAAAAAAAGGGCAGGTGAAGGAGGCTTGAACACAAAACAATTCATAGGCTGACTTACAACTCGTAAGTAAGAATCATGTGATATAAATATATCATGGACACATGGCCCATTTGGGCTATATATTGGATGTAAAATAGCAACTAAATGTCTGGAAAGCAACTACTTGCTTGTCTATAAGACATCTAGATTTTTTCCTTATCTTGAGAATAACTTGCTTCTATAGCCAACTGTTGTGTTTCTGGGACCTGTTTTATTTTCCAGCATAAAATTGAAGTGTAATGTGACACAAACCAATTTCCTCTTTTATGTTACTTCTTAGAATTTTTTTTTATTTTTTTTATTTTTATTTATTTATTTATTTTAACTCTGGTGCAGAAACCTCTGCTTCTTTTGCTACCCTTTTTGGCTGCCCTTCCTACCAGCCTCCTGGCCAACTAATTGGGTTGGTTTAATCATTATATTTGATATAGATTCCCTGCCTTTAAAAGACCCAATACCTTTTCTTAATGGTGTTTTTATTAACGCAATCCAGGAAAAGATCATTGAATCATAGAATTGCTTGAGCTGGAAGGGACCTTTAAAGGTCATATAATCTACCCCACCTGCAATGAACAGGGACACCTACAGCTAGACCAGCTTGCTCAGAGCCCCGTCCAGACTGACCTTGAATGTCTCCATGGATGGGGCAGTCATCACCTCTCTGGGCAACCTGTTCCAGTGCCTCCCCACCATTACTGTAAAAATCATTTTTCTTATGTCCAACCTAAATCTTCCATCTTTTAGTTTGAAATTGTTTCTCCTTTTTCTATCACAACAGACCCTGCTAAAGAGACTGTCCCCTTCTTTCTTACAGCCCCCCTTTAGAAACTGAAAGGCTGCTTTCAGGTCTCCGTGGAGGCTTCTCTACTCCAGGTTGAGGAGCCCCAGCTCTCTCAGCCTGTCCTCATAGGAGAGGCAATCCACTCCTTGGATAATTTCTGTGGCCCTCGTCTGGATGCGCTCCAACAGATTCATGTCTCTCCTGTACTGAGGACTCCACATGCAGCACTTCAGGTGAGGTCTCACCAGTGCAGAGTAGAGGAGCAGGATCACCTCTCTTGACCTGCTGGCCACGATTCTTTTGAACTAGCCCAGGATGTGTTTGGTTTTTCAGGCTGTGATTGCACATTGCTGGCTCCTGTAGAACTTGCCATCCACCAGTATCCCTCAATCCTTTTCAGCAGGGCTGTGCTCTATCTTTTCATCCCCCAGCTTGTATTGACAGTAGGGGTTGCCACAACCTAGATGCAAGACCTTACTCTTGGCTTTGTTGAACTTCATGAGGTTCTCCTGTGCCCACTGATGAAACCTGTCTAGGTCTCTCTGGATGTCATCCCATCCCTCAGGCATGTTGACCATGCAACACAGCTTGGTGTCTTCAAAGCTCATAGTAAAAGGCTTGCTGTTTTATGAGCCAAAATACAGCCACCTGAATGGTTTGGAGCTGGGAGACTGCAGCTACTTCTGTGTGTATTACACTGTCAGTGATGTCTCCTGCTGCTCTCCACCAGCCTGCAGTCATAAGGTTAATTTTCTTTAGATCCTTACTGATTTCTCACCCTCCTGAGGAATGCTGGAGCATCTAGAAAAACAGTGTGGAGGCATTCACTTTTTGGAGAGAGACACGGTGGAACAGTGAGCTGCAGATCACAAGCTACAATTCTTCTTTCTTTTTTGAAATTGCCTTTCTAATAAGTGATGAACTGAATCCATTTCTCTATTTCTGAAAACCACTCAGCTAGATTAAAAGTCAAGCCTTCCACTTATATTTTTTTTATTTTCTGTTTCCCATCTTCAAATGTTTCATGAAACAATCACTGACAAACAAAGAAACTGAACATAAAGATCACTCTTTCCTACTCGTTTACCCAGGACTGGTTGGTATATAAATTATTAACTATTCTGGAGTAATGAAATGATTATATATTTCTCTTGTGAATTTTTGGGAGCTAGTTGACATGTAATTTGGCATTTTGTTTGTGCAAAAAGCAGATTAGGTATTTTGTGATATGTCTTCTAGGACAAACTATGGAAAGAGCATTATTACATGCAATTCTGGTAACAAAGAATGGAACATTTTGGGGTGAAATGAGTAATAATGATATTGACAGACAGAAAAAAATGTATCTATATGTGTGTATTTATATCTATGACAACACTTAAAAAATTGAAAATTCTTTTACTGTCCTCTCCTGATGATTTTTTTTAGCCCTGAGCTAAGGTCCTTAGCATAGTCTTTTCCCTCTGCTGTTCACTGATGGGTTGCAAGGTTTAATTTAACTACAGCGTGAATAAGGAAACACTGCACTTGGAAGCAAGAACTCTCTTTCAGCAGTGCTAAAATATAGACCTCTGTAGAATCATGGTAAATTCACTCCTAAATTGTCACATTTTTTTTTTTTCACTAATTATAGCAACGGAATTAACATACTGAGGCAACAGAATATACAGAGCTATTCAACTACATTATATACTCTATGGGTTCCTTCAGAAGGAAAGTGAAGCTATAGCTACAGTAGAATAAAGTTTCTCCTCTTGGAACATTGAGTCCATGGCATATTTATTTGAAAACTCACTCTTTGGTTGTTGTGCAATGGGAGGAGTTTTCACAGCAATTAAATTTAATCAAAACAATCATCCATTTTATGGATTTAAATTTAAACTTGTGTGTTCACGTAGTTTTAAAGAGAGTATGCATTCTTCTGTCCTTTAAAAGTAGATAATCTGATTTGGCATGGCACATTTGTGGTGTCTCTGTGGTAAATTTTCTATTAAACTTATGTAAATACTCTCATTCTTGAGAAAATAAGTCAGATGAGTTGGTCTGAAACATTCATTAAAGTCTACTCCAAAACATGTTTTATATGAAAAATGGCTTTGCTACTGAGAATGATTGGTATGTCAAGAATTTCATTTCGGGCAACATTTTTGTTATTAGAACAAGCTTCTGTTGTCTACACAGGGGTTTTGTTCAGAAAGATATAATGTGAGATAGGAAAAAAGCATCCTTCCAGTGTTCTTATCTACTATGCAGTACTTCTATTGTAAGCATAGATAATAACAATTCTAATATTTTTTTTCATTTCCTCGGGTGCTGCTTCTTACATCTTATAATGGTCCTCATGATTTTACTGCTCCTTCTCTGGATGCTGGGAAAATAATCAGAGCTTGTTTTGTGGTGAGCAGTGTACTTGTCTATTGATACCTTAGAACTGGAAGCTTTAGAGGTGATCTTTTAAATCCCTTTTTAACTTTTTGTATTTCCATGTAAAATAGGAAGACAATCACATTAAAATGTTTTCCTTGTTGCTTCATACATCACTGAAGGTTGATATGACAATTTCTCATTTTTCTGTTTAGAAAATTTGCCAGCTTTTGAAAAGAGAATAAGGAGGGAAGATGGCAGATAAGTCACAGCTCTTATTGACGTCAACCTCAAAATGTCCCAACAACCAAATCATCCTTACATGGGGAGGAAAGTGAGAATCTGATTAGAGCTGTGTCATGAAAAGGGCAAAGAAGTTTGGCAGAAAATAAACCCCTGTGCATCCTAACTTGTCTTCAGATGTCAGGGGCTGGAAGCAACCTAGCCTAGATTCTGAGTGATGCCCAATCCAGTACTCTTAAGTCTGGTCATATTCAATACATGAACTATCATGATTACAGATTCAGAAATAGTGCACTGCCCAATTAATCTAGTTACATTCTAATGGACTCTCACAACCACCACAACCAGAAGTTTGTCCACACCCAGTGAGAACTCTCACGGACATATTAAAGAATAGTACAGTTTATTAGAGCAACAGATTACAGATTCTTATGCATTGCTGATGATAAATACACTGTCTGCAAAGCATTTGAAGTTCACCAAGAACATGAGTAATACGGTGAACCACAAACATGTTAAATCATGGAATTACTCTACAGAGATTTCTAGGTTTCCCAGAGGAAAGCTCTTGGTACACTAAATGTGCAAATCTGGCTCAGTCCATCAACTGGTCCCAGAAGTCAATGGTGTCCTCCTCACTTATCTGTAATGGTATTTTCCCCCAAAATCGTTCTCTCTTAAGACACTTTTATTGTATCTTCTTACTTTCAGGTAGAGCTTGAGTGACTCACGTCAAATATACCTTTGTTTTTGACAGAAAGGTGGAAAACTGCTGGCTCAAGGTTGACTCGGGAAGACAAGATTTCAGTAGTTTCTATAGTATCATCTCTGCAGGATGATCCCGGGATTTTCCTGGAGACTTCTATCCCACTCCACGCTCCATCTTGCTTTTTCCTTACAGTAAGAATACAGAGTTCCTCCACTGTTTACTGACAGGTCACATTGCTTAGGGAACTGTCATGGAAATAATTATCAACCATATTCCACACTGGAGGTTGATCTTCTCTCAAGAGGTGGACATTTCAATAAGTCACCCCCAGTAAATGTTCCATATAACCCACCCTAAGGCTAAAGTCACTCAAGCTTCACAAAATTTAGAAGGAACTAGGGAGATCACATGCAGTCCTGTTACTAGAGCTCAAGAGGCTCTTGGGCTGCACAGTGTTTGTGTGGTAAGATGATTGACTCGCAGTCACAGTATTTAGCAGAACAGTATTATCAGTCCTGAGTAAGGCCTTACGCATAACAGCCAGGCCATAGGAGGAAGCTGGAAGCAAGGAGGAGCCTACCATCACAAAAGCAAAAGCAAAGCTAACCAACCAACTGAACAAAAGATTACAGACCAATAATTTTTGCGGTGGGTTTCTGTGGTTTCTGTTTAGTTTTGTTCTTGTTTGTATCCTGTTCTACCTTTTCCCTTTTGGATATGTTATTGTTTTTCTTTCTCACACTTGTGTGTGTGTGTGTGCGTGTGCACTGATAACTAAATGTTAAAATACTCTCAGAACAACTCCACAGGTGCCGGAGTCTGTGTAGGACCATAGGTTCTTTTGTGTAGCAGATAGATGTTTCTCTCCATCTTTGTAGACACCTACTATATTTTATTACTACAGTGACTATTTTTAGAAAACCCTTGTTTCCTGAACTTCAACTGCATTTCCAGAGGCTGTTTGCATATGCAAGTGTGAGATAAAGTTAACATGTTAAGCAGCTGAGGCAGCTGAAACATGGGGATTATCCACAGAATGGTGCTGCTTCTCTCTCTCTCTCTCTCTCCTTTCCCCCTCCACCCTAAATTAAAACAGACAAACAAAAAACAAAACAAAACAAAAACCAATCAACCAACCAAAAAACAGAACCAGAAAATGGAAGTGTGTAATACATGCTGGAAGATAAAGCATCTCAGCATATGCTGCCTCTGACAACGCGTTGTTTGTCACTAAAACTCCACAGCTGTCAGATGTGATGCACCATACAACATCACCTGATTACATGAGCCCCATGGATCTGCTGTGAAACATCACTTTGTAGCTTACTTCAACAAGTGTTTTCTTCAAAATACAGTGCCATGGGCTGTAGGCTAGATTCTTGCAGCTTCTGAAAACACAGGAGCTGTTTGAACACCATCAGACAAGGCATACTAGCAGCCAAGAAGACAAAAGGATGATGAAAAGGGAAAGTGGAATAACCTCATTTCCCATTGTTCCTTCTGAGGTCAGGATTAAAATGGGCATGGAAGGACAGCTAGCAGTTTTATGTTTGCCAGCTGAGGAGCTGAATGCTGTCTCCCGGTGTGGAGTGCTGCATCATGTCTTAATTACTCCTCTACTCTATCTCCAATCAACAGAGTTCTGTGATTTCCAACTACTTCTCTGCTTACTTGTTTCTGAATGTCAGCAGAAGGTAGAGTTGACACACACTGTGGCTGAAGCACTTAAAGAATCTGCAATAATTAGTGAAGGAAAATTATTATTGTTTGGGTTTGTACTTGATTATGTAAAGGTCATCTCTCTTCTGCACATAATCAGGTCGTTTTTTTTTTCTTTTGTTTTTATTTTAACATCTGTCAAACTAAAATAATTAATGAGAAATTAAATATAAAGGCAGCAACACAAAACATAAATGCACCAAAGATTGCAGAATCACAGAATGGTGAAATTGGTAGCAAATATTTAGATATCAGCTGTTCCAAACTCTGTCCAAGCAGGAACACCCATAACAGGTTGCTCAGGTCAGTGACCAAGAGGCTTTTTACAGTCTCCAAGGAGAAGACTCCACATCTCTTGACAAGCTGTGCCAACATTTGGTCACTCTCACAGTGAAAAAGTATTTCCTAATGCTCAGATAGTATCTCTCGTGCAACAGATTGTGCCTATTTCTTCTTGCCCTGGCAGTTAAAATGAGTATCATAGTCTACAGTGAACCAACTAGAAGGTAGTTAATTCATGTCTTTTGTTCTCATGTCTAACTGAAGCATGCAACACAGAAAAGTCTTTGGTCCATTTCGGGGAAAGAAAGATGTGAATCTCACAGTTTGTGCTCAAATGTCCTCAGCATTGTTGGCCACTCATGGTTGCAGAGACTGACATTGGACATGACTTTAATTCCCAAGTTGTGAAATACTGTCCTTAGTCAAACAGGCAAGCATTTGTTTTTCTTCCATATCTTAGGCTTCAAACCCATCAATCTCAGCAGTGAGTATCACACAAATCTTTAAAACTGGCAGTGGACAGGACCTGCTGCTTTTAATTATCCTTCAACTTAAGCTGTTCTTTAAATTATTGCTACAGCTACTTAATTTTCTTCCCTAGTGTCACAGAGTTTGGGATTATTATTATTATTATTATAGCTGTTTCTTCTTGTTTGCAGGGTAAAAATAATAGTGAGGCTACAGCAATGTATTACTAACTGCAGGCACCAGGCCCTCACAACGTCATGGCCATGTTGCATCATGTAGAATGTTGGCAATGGCCAAGTCACAGGGGTGATATGGGATGTTAATGGTTAAAGTTCTGTAACTCTTTTAAGAAATCCAACATATGTATACAGACTGGGAGAAGAACTCTCTGAGAGCAGCCCTATGGAGGAAGACTTGGGAGTTCCAGTGGATGAAAAGCATGATGCAAGCCAACAGTTTGCACTCGCAACAGCCACCCCTAGTTACTCTGGTGAGCGTATCAGTGGGATAAAGCCAGGTTCTTTGCAGCAGTGTATGGCAGAAAGTTGAGAAACTGTGAGCAGATACTGGTATAAAAGAAGTTCAGACTGCATGTAAGGAGAAACCCATGAAGGCAGTGAAACAGTGGAGCAAGTTATTCAGAGAGATTAAGTAGTTTCTATCCTAAAGGGACTTCCAGACCTAGATGGGTAAATCACAACTTGATCTGAACTCAAGCCTAACCGTGGTTCAATAAGGATGTTGGGCTAGAGATCTTGTGATGTTCTTTCCCACCTGAATTGTCTTTCTTTCCAACGTGAATTGAACATGATTCTCTTGAAGAAAAGTGATGAGTGGTTGCTGTCATAAAGGAAATTTTCATCTCAGTGTTTTAGTTTTCAATTAGAAGTCAACTAAACTTCTAATATTCATTCTAATATCTTTGTATCTTCTTTAAAATATTTTTTTTTCTTATCACTGTCAAAAGTAAGTCTCTGTGATTTAGAAAGCTCTAGAAGACTCAATATTTTTGTGTGTATGTCTGTGTGTTTATTTGTTTGTTTTAATATATATATATTTTTTATACTTGAATTTAGCACTATGTGAGTTTGACAGTTCTATGTAGCGAAAGTGCTAAGGTCTTAGTTTTCTATGACAACAAAGCCTACTTCTCCACTTACAGTATTTATTATTTCCTACCCTGACTCCAGTACAGTAGAAATATTCTATCCACCTGAATATGTGTATGTTATTCAGAAAGTTAGTAGTAGCTAGTGATCAAACAGAAAGTGGAAAAAAGGGTCTCAAAACACTTCCATGGCTTGACTGACTGAACAGAGCAGCAAGTTGTCATGTTCAAGGATTGCTTTTCTGTCACCTTGCCCTGTCTTCCACCTGTACTCCAGTCTGAATCTCCTCAGTAGCTAGCTTTAAATTTTTTGTTTTTTCTTGCTCTAGATCCTAATCTAAATTCAAATCTTTACTTCTTAGTTTTGCTATAGGCTTAAGTGGCCAAGTTTGTATGAGTAGTAACATCTGAATTTAGACTGAACAGATTATTATTTTTGTCTTAACAGTTTGTTAATAAATACTTAATGGAAAGCTATTGATAGCCCATAGAAGTAAACTTATGCTGGATTGTTATGACCTTTGAAGTGCTAACATTCTTCAAAGTATGCAAGGACATACTGTTGTGAGGTGTTTTTTATACATATTTATCTGCCTAGGACACAATCAAGATGTCACTGAAAACAAAAGAACACATGCAACAGCAGAAAGTTGCCTTAATCTGTATACCATATGTATCTGGTGTCATTAATGTCACTACTTTCTTCTCTCAATTTACTTTATTTTTGCTCTGAAAGAATAATATTGTAATAATATTGTTGCAGTCTCCATACTACCGGCATTTTTGTTGAGAAACGCAAGCTGTATCCTCCCTTGGCCTTTATTTTTTATTGTCACATGGCAATGGATTTTAATAGTACTCAGCTGAGATTAAAAATAACTTTACTTATTTAGTGAATCACTCACCACCTTCATTTAATATGCAGAGTTGTTATTAAAGAATATAAAGTGTACAATAACCCTATGTAGAATTTTAGAAGTTGATATAACTCCTGCTACTTCTGAAAATTTGATATTTGTACTTCAACTGTTTTACTGATCTATGGTATTGGTAAGTTATTTAGAAACAAAACATGATAGAAATCAGATATGAACAGAAGAGTTTTATTTGCAGATCCTTTTCAAAGGCATTCATAGAAAGAAGGTGTCAAATTCGCTAAACAAAAAGATATCTAACATCATTTTACACATCCTATCTCCAAGTGTTTCTTCAGAAGGACCCAGGTCTTCCATAGGTCCTGTATTACCTGCAGATGCCTCAGATACTCTAAAATGGTATCTAAAATGACTCTAAATGCTTATGAATTCAACTCCAAGTACTTTTTGAACTCCTGATATTACTCTACACTACAATTAAGTTTTAACTGAAATTTAAGTTAAAATGTCATTAATTGTATTCTAATTTTGTAATGATTTTCCATGATACTGTGTTGTTTTAATCTTCTCAAGATACAGAAACTTAAAGAAAACTTTAAAAAAATTAATATGTGTATTTTGTGCAGTAGTAAGGCAGAAGAGTCTGACGTGTGGGGCCCACAGAGCTGGTGTGTAATACTGGCAGGCATTTGAATGCCTAGTCTATTGTATAACCAGTGCTAACTGTTGTTTCTCAATGAAGTTCAGATAACATAAAGTATTTTAAGAGGCTTATTGCAAAGTTTTTTCAGTAAGTTTTACATATTTTTAATCCTTTCAGATTTGTTTCCTTGATTTAAACTCAATGCCCTTTTTCCTCAGGCGAATGTATGAGGACAAATGATCTTACTTGTTTATGATGTTCCCAACCTGCTGACTTAAACTCACTTTATTTACATAATGACATTCTTACTAAATAGTGAAATCTTAATAATAAGTACTAAGACTTCTGTCTATTCATCCAAACAAACTTTTACCATTCATTGGCTTACCTGTAATGGATCAGTGTTTGGAGAAAGAGTTGATATTTAGCATCTCAAAATTCCTTTAATTCCCTATAATTTTTGAGCTGTTTCCTGTGGTTCTTGAAGAAGAAGTAAATGATGCATCTAATTGCAATTTAGAATTCATTATCCTCTCCTTCTACAGGCCACCACAAATTAGCCAGTAGAGGCCAATGTCAAATTGTCAGGGGAGCTTGGCAGAATACTGAGAGTAAGAACAATTACCTGACTTGTAATAAACAGTAAGAGGTTTGCTTAATGAAGAATATACCTTCTTAGATCAATTTCAACACTCCTGTCCATGGGCAGAATTTTGGATAATGCATTGAGTATGTATGGCCACAAAGGAATGCTTTCCAAACTAATTCTAGTTTGAGGTTTTGAACGAGCTGCCAAGAAAAGAGCATTTCCCTATAGGATTTTTAAGTTGTCTCTGAAAGTGTGGATAAGCTCTAGTATGTACTGCATATAAATTAGCAACGACATCTAAAAGCAATGGATAAGAAGCCATTTTCAAGGGTAACATTTATTTTATCAGGAAAGCAGTATCTCAATTGTCAAAAAGCTTATGTTTTACTAATAATTTTAGCAAAATGTTTTAATTTTCCTGTGCTTTTTGCAGAGGAAAACTGAAATGAGTTATTTCAACAGTCAAGATTTATCCATCTTAAGTAAAAGCCAGCCTAAGAGCATTATGCTTTTGTTTCACTGACCACTGCACATTCCAAGGTGTCCCAGATGAACCAAAATAAATACACAGATAGGTAAGTTGCAGTTTATTACCAAGTGTGAGCCTTTTTTTTTTTCCAAGCAGTAAGAAACAAAGAAAAGCAACAGGACTGAACAGATGAAAATAGTCTATTCTTAGTGCAGCCTTCTCTATCAAGAGAAGAAATTCACAACTGTGTATTCCTTGGTGGCTCCTTTGGTTGCTGCTGTTGATATGGTCAGAGTGCTTGGCTGCATAGGTGGCAGTGGACAGATCCTGAACACAGTGCTGGCTTGGTGATGGCATCTTTATGCAAAATCTACGTGTCTGCATTTAGCATTGCATAGTCTGACGATACCACACAACTTTATGTGTCATGTAAGCTTACAATTACCAAGCAAGCGCAGTGGCGCAGTCTGGCTATAACACATGCTTACCACAAGTCAACTCACCGCAGAGTATGACTGTCTGTGGTTCTTTTCATCTTCATATGTCTCATGAGAATCTATGGGCATGCCTGCATCAGAGGGTACAGGCAGCCTGAGCTCCAGTAGATTAAGGAGTAACAAGAGACAGGATATGAATTTGCCAGTCAGCAGATGCATGGTTTGGACTTCCTCACCATTACCCTGCTAAGCACATAGTGATTCAGAAACATTGCTCCAGGATGTGGGGCAGTACTTAATAAATGGTGAATAAAAGAGCTACATTTATGTGTTTACCTTATGCTATGCATTTCTTTATTTTGAAAACCATGCCTTTCTCTGCAAATTTTAGTTCACATACAAGAAGTATATTAACAAGCGGTAGCCACATTTAGGCATGTAAATCTACTCAAATCTGAGTAATGTCTTAGAACATCAAAGGAAAGTATTTCAAGAGCAAAGATTGTCACCTGTCGTGTTAAAACAAGAGAAAAACTCTACAGTAAAATATCTAGTTTGATTGTTTTGCTTTCAGTCTTTGAATATACATAAATTTTTCAGCTTGTGGAGTGTCTTGAAGTTAACATGCTAAGAGAGTAAAATATATGCTTTGTACGCTTTTATTTCCTACCCAGGAGTTTTCTGACAGCCACCTGATGCCAGCTACATTTTCAAATGTCCCGTCTTCTCCTTATTGCAGATAATTAGAAGCATCTGCTTCATTCTCAAAGTACACACTTGCATGCTAATAGCTGAAAACTGTGATTGCGTCATATCCAAATATTTCTCCATCTTCCCAGCTTCAACTTTTTCTAGCTCTGATCATATACTAGAGTAAGGAGTTTGTTACTTTAAGTGGTCTTTCCTTGATTTATGTCAACTTGAAGAAATTGCACAACTGCTCTAATTTTCAAGTCAATTCTTTCTCTGCTTGCCACTTGTGAAATAAAAGTTATTTGCTTTCCAAAAGAGACTCAGTAGCTGGTGGTCAGCGATAGGTTCCTCTGTCATTCCTGAAATCTTGTAAGCATTACAGCTTGGCTCACACAGCAGCAGCAGTTCTGGGGTACAGGAGAACCTGAGTTTCTACAAAGCCAATAAGTCTAGTGAGCAATTCAATGCACCCTGAGGCAGAGACTAGGAGTTGATCTGATTCATTCCCTCCGCTAACTCTGAAGAGACCTCAGATGCCTGTCTCTGTGACAGTAACATCTAGTAGACAGCTATAACTGGCTGTCTGCATCTGAAAATTGCACACCTCCCTGAATCCCCAGATATCATTTCCATGAAAGGGAACTGCTACTGTAGGAGTTAAAGGCACTGTACATGGCTGCTTGGGGAGATACAGTGAGAACTGGGTTACACTAGAGAATTTCCAAATATTTCTTCCCACGCCTGGGCACTTTTCTATGAAACAAACATGAAAACACCTTTTCTATGTTGCTCTTATAATTCATAATCCTTTCTACCACCTTCCCATTCTCTTTAAACCATTATAATTTGGAAGCTACCAGTACATGCAGATTTGCTCCTCCTCGTCCATTTTCAGATTTCAAAGTGACAAACAGCAATATGGAGGGTGTCTGAAAAGAGTGATATTGTAGTCTGAATTACACATCACGGATCCCTTTTCAGCAAGCATCTAAGCCCTGCCTCCCGTCATCCTGGAGGTCCTCTCTGTTTCCTCCACCATTTTTGTGCTATCTGCCTCTCTTTGACTTGTTCTTTCACTTAAACACTTCCTTTCATGAGTGCCACAACTCATCTTCTAATCCCCCAAGCTCTACTGGGCGTTCCCTTGTAGCCAACATTTGCTGACATAATTTTCCCTTGTCTTGAAAATAATGTGACTCCATTGTGAACTTATTCCTGCAGAGAATATTTTTATAAAATAATATTTGTTAAAACTACCCACCAGATGGCAGATTGCAACAAGTATCTTCTTTCTCTGATGATATTTGCCAGCAGTCATGTTTAGTGATGCTGTGCTGGGCCAAGGAAAGCTGGCTCAATGAATGCTGTATATTCCTACGAGCTGCCTGATCCATGTAAATCAGCCAGGGCAAAATGCTTTCTGCTTAGGAAGATACTTCTGCACACTAAGATGCATACAGGTGCAGTAAATCTCTAGTCTGGAAACTGTGTACTCTACACAACATACTATATTTCTTTGGAAGGCCTGAAAGTACGTCAGCTTGGCTATTTGCTGTCCACTTAAGAGGGTTTCTGGTGGGGAAAAAAAAAAGAAGCATCAGTCTACACAGTGAATCTTAGTATAGTTTTGCTTTGATATTCTTTCTATACTACTGAACAGCTCAGTTGTCCATTTCCAGATTTAACCGGATACTCAATGACATTTTCTGTTCAGATCTTTCTGTGCTCTTGGATGCTCTCTTGTCAAAAGCATAAGCAGGTCTAGCAGCAAGTTAAATGCACTTTAAACTTCAATGCATCAGACTCTCTAATGGCATCCACAATTTGAATACAGAAGACATTGCAAAAACCAGATTCCAGGACTGCTGGAAACAGGTATGGGATCCGCTCAGAGGTGGTAGAGAAAAAGCAGAGTCAGAACTGCAGCCCTCATCTACTCCTGAGCCTGTCAATCACTTCTACTTTCCTTTTTTGACAAGTTTTTACTTCACTAATAGTTGGCAGGATCAAGCCACAGGTGATATTTTCTTTATACTGTGAAAGTCAGTATAACCCAAGCACAGTGTTTAATAACTAAACGGCTTTTCTTGCATAACACCTCATTCTTGTAAATTAATCATGTCGCAACAAACTCACTCTAGGCTAACTCAGCGTGCCATTTTAACTCATTTTCCATGTTCTGAATGTGGAAACATTAAATCTAGGTCAATATTTTCAGTAAATTCAATAAATTATTCACTGAGTCAATTATTTTCTTGGGATTTTTTGTACCGCAAATTTTTGACTTCATACCACAAAAATATTTTAACATTCAAAGAAGGAAAACATTCTTTCCTTGCTAAGGAATCCCACAGGCATGCATCTTAATTCTGAATTTAACATCACTGGGCATATCGCAGCAGGTGGCAAGTGAATTTCAAGCCAGCACATTTGATAATTATTATTCTGAGACGTCCTTTTGTCTATATCAGCTTATTCATGAAGTCAAGAAGGTGAAAATTCTCCATTAATGCAATAAAATTTGTATATTCCTAGAAGCAAGATGTCATTAAGTAATTTGTCTAACATTGGTTGTTGGAAACTGTAATATATCTTCTGATCACTTGTCTGGTCTTGTAAATCAAAATGTTCTCATTTTGATTAAGCAGTTCTTTTTGTTGTTTACTTACTTCCATTTTGATGAAAGCTTACATGTAAGATTATCAAAACAAAACAAAGTAAAAAAAAAAATTAGAGTTAAGTGATAATAGTCTCCTTTATTTATTAGAATTATAAGCCTTTTACAGAAGTGAACTGCAGGAAAAAGTTGCATGAAAGGTATAGACATCTGACATGCAAAGACGAATAAGCAGTTCTAACAGTAAGTTCTGGGCAGACAAAGGGAAGGCAGGAACACAAGTAGGATGCAAAGAGATGGTTTGGAGGGCACACTGGGAGGCCTGTCAACATGGGGAGGGGTAGATTTAGACACAATGTCATGAAAAATTCACAGAACTCTACCACTTTAGATCAAAAGTTAAAAGGAAACCTTCCGGTAAAATTCTGTCAGAGCTGACATGCTTGGCGTGCTCAGGCATCTCAGCAGCTGTACTGGTAATGAATGATTTGAGATGCTGCTGAAGAAGTTTCTGTCGTATTGGCCAGCTGATGCTCACTGGCTGTGGCAGATGTTGTTAAACTGGCAAATGTGTCCCACTCTGCCTGTCAAGTTTATCTTTCCTCTTCTCTTACGTGTTCCATTTCCTTTTCATCACTGTCATATCCATCCCACAAAACAGGTCCTTTTCCTCAGTTGCAACCTTAGCAAAAATTCAGTGTGTCAGACATGCAGGACACAAACAGAACCTCTGCTTCCACTTACTTCCAAAAACTAAAGCTTTTCCCTTCTCTTCATCCTTGACCTGTTGATGGCGGTGAGAGGAGTAAACTGTTAGTGCTTCTCCACTGCATTTGGATTTGAAATGTTCAGCATTGTTAGAGCTGTAATTATTAATGGGTATTTTAAAAACAAAAGCCATTGATGTCGTGCATTATTTTTTCACAGCTTTAGTTCTGATGATGAAGGAACTGCTAGAAAGAACAGAGAGACTGCTTTCAGAGTGTCACACTTGGACGTGTTTAACTAGCACTCTTTATCTCTTAGTTGGACAAATTCAAGAGCCCTCTTTGTTTTTAATCAATTTTCCACATGGATTGACTAATGTACAGAGAAAAAAGAGATCAAATATCAACTATGGCCTAATAAAATTAGACACTAAAGAAATCAGAACCTGTGACTTTCTTAGTCGTTTGTCCAAGTCTTTTTCTGCAAGCCATTCTCTCTCAGGAGTTATCTAATTACATAATATTTTACACAATAAATGCAAGCATTGTACTTTGTTGTCATATCTTACATATCTATTAGAAAAAAAAATAATTAGACTGTATTTTCCATGTACAGGATGATTATGTGCTATCTAAAGTAAGACACATGGGGTTGAATGTTATGGTGATTAACAGTGATTTGGTGCACAGTTTTATATGTGGGATTTGAACTTCAGTGGTAACAACACTAATGATGTACATACAATGTTTTCCATTAACCCACTGACATTCTGAGATAGTGAACTATTAGCTTAAAGGTGTTTCCCTCTCTTCAGAGCTAAGGCAATGAGTCCATATATTGACCCTAGTGTTCTCTCATTCATAACTGCCACCACAGTGCAAATATTATTCTATAAAAAAGTAAGCAGACACCAGTTCAATCCAAGCTGTGGACATGTCATGAACCACATGGAAAACACTTATTACAGTTTCAAGCACATTTACAAAGCAGTTTATTGTGTTTAAATGGCATAGAAGTTGGGCTTATTCTAAGTTCTGTATTATGTTTAGCATTTGGAATTTTATTACAAAGCAACAGAAACAAATCAGAAGTTAGCCCTTGTGTCTCTGCTTAACAGGAAAAAGACTTCAGCACACTACAGCTTATACGACAGGACCATTTCCTGTCACAGGACTGTCCCACCAGTAAACAGAGAGAAACTGGGAAGGTCAAGAATGACAAATTAAATCCCTGAAACACTTCATTTCGAGATCAGAACAGGAAGTGATGAGAACAGTCATTTACTTTTATTCCAAGCATTTCAGCTCTAGGAAAATGAACAAATACAGTGTGAGTTGTATTGGCAAGCAGTGAGTCATTGATTCCTTTTGTTGATTACAGTATAGAAGAATCCCTCAAGAAGGAAATAAACTCTTGAA
This sequence comes from Tragopan temminckii, assembly GCA_028571105.1. Lineage (NCBI taxonomy): Eukaryota > Metazoa > Chordata > Aves > Galliformes > Phasianidae > Tragopan > Tragopan temminckii. The sequence continues at coordinate 67,031,567 of JAOWBP010001760.1, read as the reverse complement.
TTGGAGCTTCACCTCCAGCAGGGGCAAAATATGAGGCACACAGTCCTTTTGTTGCAGCTCTGTTGCTGTACCTGGTCCTGTGGACCACTTCAATATTATTAATTTAAATATGTAAAGGAAAAGAAATAGTCAGGGAATGATAGATATTCAACTCCACTTTCCCTCTAACCCCTTTTAATTTATCTTTGTGGTGTCTGATTTGGTGTTATTACTACAGTCTCCTGATTTCACTGACTCAGACTGCTGAGTGCTGCATAATTCCTGCTTTATCTTTTAGAAATATAAAAAAGCTATAGGTGCAGTTCCTTAATGGCATAACTTGTATGTAAAGATCCCTCTTGGTGTTTTCTTGCCTTTAGCTTGATGTAAAATGAACAAATGCAGCATCCTGCTACCCAGTGCTTGCTTCAGGCAGAAATGTGGAGCTAAGTGGTGAGCCTGCTAACACTGAGCCTAGGGCCAAAAGAGATGGTTCAAGAACCAACTTGCTGTTGCTTACCAAGTTGCTTGGTGAGTAGTCAGCTGAAAGTGCGTGGTAGAAACAATATTTTGCAGTATAATCCTTATACTGTTCCTTAATGCTCTGAATTGGCACTGAGGAATCCCAGTGAAGAAAAAAAATGCTGCAAATGTGGATTTTCCATTCATTAATCTTACTTGCAACTTTGAAATCCAGACCAGACCATCAGATTACCCTGTTTGATCTTTCTCAGTCTGTTGAACTGGAAAAAAAGAAAAGGAGGTTTTGGTCCAACTCAGACTGAGTGGGATGGTATTTTTCTATGTGATTTTGGAGACTCTAAGTAATGTGAAATTCCAAACTTAACATGGGGTTTATTTCTTCTACAAAAGAGTGTTAAATGTTGCTGGTCCTTTGAACCTTCCTGTATGATGAAAAGGTAGTGAAAAGGTAACTGGAAACAGCCAAAAAAAAACAAAACTTGTCCTAAGAGAGAAGGGGTAAACAGTAAAGGAGGAAGGGGAAATATCAAAACACAAGTTGCATTGAAAGTAATGCTTCCTGTTTATTTCCATGGAAACTACTACAGATACAAAGAGCATAAGAGTGACGTTTGATAGAGAAAATTCTCAGCTGCAAAACACTGTTTTTCAACATGGTTACCACCATCAGCCAATTTGCAAGGATTATGTGATCAAGGTGCTCTTTGTTTTGTGGTGTGATAGCTGTTCATGGCCATCCAGAACATGGCTTGTATTTCACATCACTGTCACCACTGCTGAAATGCACCACACACCACCTCACTGCACTCACATCCACTGTTTGGTCTCCATAAACATTCAGCAAGCGTCAGTGAATGTCAATGGGTGCAATTGTTTCTGCATGGAGGAATTCAATGACGCACTTTTGCTTCATCCACACTCCCATGATAGAAGCTGCTTTGTCAGACTGCCTCACTGCTGCCATCTGTTGCACAGAAACAAAACTTAGAGAACACTGGCTGGAATGTTCAACTTCTACTGCCATACCACCAATATCTGCCTCTGACATCATGGGTAAAGAAAATAAAGTAGGGGCATTACTTTCAGAGCAGCTCTTGTATAATCAGTTGTGGAGTAGAGTTCTTCCAAACTTATGTGAGCTTGATTGGTCAGTTAATTTGGTCTCAGATTTGTTGGAAGCACAGAGCCTAACCCATCATTCACTGAGAATACACTGGTTTTCTTATCTTGACTGCGCTTTTAGAAAAGTCAGCATTTTACTTGGAAAAAGGTTTACTGATGCTCTTCAGTACTGAAACCTTGCCAAAAGAGGAACCTTAGATTTCTTGTTTTTCTTAGCTTCTGACTCCTTGTACTGTCATCTATCATCTTTCAAAATCCTACATTTTTTCCCCTAAATGTGACTTTTTGATTAGTGCTTTTTTCCCTTCTGTCCTGTTGCTTTCGCATTTTTTCTCCTTCACATTGAAGAAAGTTTCTCTTGTTGTTTCAGCACAGCTGAACAACGTTTCACTTTGTATTTCAGCAGTGTGTTGCATTTAATAGGAGATATTTCCAAAAGGGCCGAGGGTCAGACTTTCAAGTTTGCAGCACTTAACGGCTACATATGGTTGAGCTGAATGCTGTAAAAATTCCTTGCTTCATAGCACGCTGAGCATGGTCATGCAACACAAGGCACTGCTGCATTACAGACTCCTGAAGAAAATCCTGATGAGCAGGAGCAGCAGTTTGAAGATTTCTGCGTCAGGGTGCCTGGGCTTCATGACTTTGCACCTTCTAAGGCAGTTCAAGTCAATATTGCCTTGACATAGTAACACTGTGCCTTTCAGGTGAGGAACTTGAATTAAACTTTGCTTTATAGCTAATATGGAATAAGCCTATTTTCTTCCCAGTCTCCTGCATATTTTAAAAGAATTTGGCTTCTGTAACAATGTTCACTTCCCTCCTTCTAGTCTTGAAGGCTGCACAGCAGTTGTGTGTCACTGTAATTCACCAGTAGCCTACATCTACATACCTGGCTTGTAGTTCATGTCTACTGTAATCATCATTTTGCTGAACAATGAAAATAAAACATTATATTGGTAGATAAGGATCAAAGTCATGACCTTTAAAACAAAAGGAGATTTTTTCTGATCCAAATTCAGTGCTGAAATGAAGTTCAGTTTTGGGAAGTTTTCCTTATCATTTCCTGGAAAATACATGAAGTATTTGTAGCACTTTGCAGTGGACACTCTGTCCATGACAGATTTTTCATCTCATATTCTGAATTTTGCTGTATTTTTGCTGCTTTGTTTCTAGCATAGCGTGTCCACAATTACAAGCAAAAACTAAGAAGTTTATAAATCATCTGACATTCTAACAGTATGCTGTTTGCTGACTTCAGATGACTCACTGTCATATTCGTTAACTTGTTCATCTATTAAATAGAACATGCTCTACAGCAAGTGACCCATTTCATTTTCAGTTTTCTTTTTGCCTTTTTGAAACTTTCTAGTCTGATGTTCTCTCATCTGAGTGTGAAAGGTTGATATCTTAGATTTAGATATCTAACAAAATTGGGCCAGAGTAACTGCTAAATAAACTCCGCAATTATAATTTTGCAACTTCATCACTTCTCCTATTTTTCTATAAACAAAAACTTTCCTTCAAGGTTCTGACACAGTTCAGTTCTGGGCTAATAAGTATAATATTTATTGTCAAATTCAAATAGTTCTGAAGTTATGAGTAACAAAATAATTATCACAGTGCTCTATTGAAATTTGTAGGTATTTCGTTCAAATTGGAATACTTGATTACACGCTGACGCAGAATATAAACACAAAGCACATTTTCACGCTAGATATTCTTGCAAAATAATTATATCTTGATTAGCACACATGGATGCAATGTAATAATCAATGCCACTACAAAACATACACTTTAATAGTGTTCAAGATTATTGATGTCTGGCAACCTCTAAAACTACTTTAATATTTTATAGTAATAGTATTGCATTGATTTCCTCTATGTATTTCTTTCCTCTGTATTGAGCTTGTGAATCTGCTACAGGTTCTTTGCCATGTATATCCAACACCTGTTCAAGATTGCTGTGCCTTTCCTTTCATTCCACACATTGTTTTTTCAGCTCTCACTTTTCTCTTCCAATAAGGCCAACATAAATGATTTCTGAGGCCATAAAGGCTATGTAAAATGTCTGGATGACAAAGTAATGAACACTCTTTGTGACTGGAGACAGCACAAGTATTTATTGCTAAGCAACAAAGACTGATGTCAGTGAGTTTTGCCAAATGCAGATGGTGAGTAGGTTTGTTGAAAAAATGAAATCACTCTAACATAATTCTTTACAGTGGATTCTAATATAATAGAAATGAAATGCACTCAGCTGGTCAGAGTGAAGGGCTCCGTAGAGAGAGATGAGGTTAATTTAATAATAGTTGCTGCTGGCTTGGCCTTATTTTAGGGAGTTGCTCATATGTGAGAGTACTCCTTAACTGTCTCTTCTGAAATATCAACAAGAAAAGACTTAAGGAAGGAGTCTTCTACAGAGCTTCCTTAAAGTGCCAGCCTTATCAGAATCTGTCATCCAAAATATTATTGAGAATAAGGAAAAGAAGCAATTTCTGGTACCTTGTTGGAGGGGATGTGAGGATGGTTGTGTTTGGAATATGCAGGTACAGCATTGCTGGTCACTTTAGCTTTCTACAGAGTAAACAAGTTTTAGTCCTGTGCAGTGAATGTCTACGTATTCTTTTTCTGAATAACTCATCAGGTGTGAGAGGTGGGCTGAGATTAATGATTATGTCACTGTAAAGCTGAATGTGTGCTCTACAGGGAATGTCCACCACACTTCTTTTATCCCTGTATGAGACCAAATTTGCTGCAGTGAAGAAAATGCTCATTCATCTGCTTTGAGAACACTGATGAAACAGCAATCTTTATGCATATTCTTTAGGCAGAGCTCACTGTCAAAATCAGATGCAAATTTTTCTTATACCCAGAAAGGATAGACAAAAGCAGACTTTAGTCCCAAACCGTGAGACATTCTACCTCTCACAGTGCTCCGTTTGATCTGAAAAAGATGAAACTAAATGGCTGTTGGCTAGCACTTAAAGGCAGTGCAGAAAGCAATCTAATCATATTTAACCAATCAGATTGTTAAAACAATTTGCTATGACTTCCCTTGGTCACAACTTGCTCTAGGAAGCAGCTTCCTCCTCACCTGGAAGCTGTGTCACCCATGTATTTTGCTCATCCTCTCAGAAACAACCTGCTCGTATTTAACTTGACAGATCAGTTCTGCTGCCCAGCTCCCAGACATCCCTCATCTTCGGTTCATGGAGGATCAGTGCCTGGCCCAAACTCCTTGGTCTTTGGTCCTTAGCTGAGTAACATGGAAAGGCTGGCACTTTCCTGGATTCTCAGTCTCCACAGTGAGTCATCCTTGCTGATCTGTACCAATAATAATATTGGTGCAGGGGCTGGAATGCTAGCCCATAAAAGGACAAGTATGTGAAATGGTTTGGTGATGGCCATAAATTAAAATATACACCAACAAATTAAACAGTCTTCATCTTGTTGTAAAAAGTGGCCTAATTTTCTTCTAGGCAAAGATGCTACATCTTGGGCAGCTCATTAAACAAGTCTCTTGCATGTGAATGAAAAACGAAATGTGTATGAAAATTACTATGTTAGTTTTACTGAAAGAAAATTCTCCCATAGCTCATATGGTGCTTTGCTTAGCAGGAAAAAAAAATATTTTACTTGAAGTTATTTTTATTTCTGTTAGTTGTTTTAGGCAACCAGCCATATCATGTCAACCAGTCACAGCAGAAAAATATGAGTGGCTGTAAAATTAGAATTAGGTAAATTCACTTGACAAAAATGGTAAGTCTGAACAGTGATTGTATCTGGGAAAAATTTTAGGAAAGGTTATAATTTTTTGCCACTTGCTTTGCCACTTGACATGTTGTTTGGTATTTTTTGGCTTTTTCTGGGTTTGGATCCAGTTGTTCAGATTTAGTTTTACTGTTTGTAAACATCTGCTAGTGAGAATAAATGACTTCTCAGAGATCGAGGTATTCAAGGATTATTCATTTATGCAGTTTGTTACTGGATATTTGCCCACCTGGTGTCCAATCAGGCAAGGAAAAATAGAAAATAACTAATAAAAGAAAGTGGTAGTGACAGCTTGGACTAAACAATACAAACTGAGAATTTACTTCTTGTTTTTTTTTTTTTTTTTTTTAAATTTGAATGTATTTTCAGAAACATTCATCCATTAAAATGTTTCTGATATAGTATGAAATATAATCTAGGTGATGTCAATTTAATTTTAATTTTAGCTGTTTAATAGCAAACTCCTTCATTAATCTGTTTGGATAGGAGATATTCCTGACTTTTCAGATTGTTCTATTAAAGCTGCTTTCTCTCCTGATCACCAGGTTTGTAAACAAAGCCACAAAATCCTGTTTTCTCTGTCTCTAATGCACTGCTGAGATACCTAGCACACTCATGTCATTTAGTCTTAAAAGCTATTAATGCACTTGGAAAAGATGGAAAGCAAAATATCAAATCTTGTTGAGCTTTCTGAAAGCTGTAGTCAGTCTTTTTTAATAAATGTTTTTCAGAAAGTCAGTTTTGTCTATGATAAACGCAATTCTCCAAAGGTAATACTGCAGATTTAGTGCACAGAAAATTCTTCCATGGAGAATGGTTGGATTCTGAGCTCTATAATCTATGATACAACCAAAGCAGATAGAGAGACAATAAAACTTTTCAACCCCATCAAAGTTCTTTATGCTTGAGCTGGTCAGACCATCTGTAGACATGAGAGAACACTTCCTTTTCTGAGTCCATTTGGCTGTCAGCCTTTCTGCTGAGACTGGCAACAAAGGATTGAATTAGTGTAAAAGGGTGGAATTTAAATATTTAGCAGTGTGGACTTGACTCTTGAGTTCCCACATGCCACGTGAGTGCCTAGATTGTAAAATTTTGTTGTCCCATTAAGTGCTCATTGCAGTAAAGAAGAGGAAGGACTCCCCCAAGTCCTTCAAGGTCTATAAAAACTACTGTCAGCAGCCTTGGGCTTTGAGGTGACAGAAGTTCCTCAGCCTGAGCCTCCATGTCTGAAATCCCAGACAACTTCTTCAGCCACAGGGCTCCTTGCAATATGTGAGTTTCTCACCCAGCAAGCCCACTGAGCTCTTTGGCTTCAGATCCAGTTGACTACAGGAGAGCTGCAGGTAGAAGGAACACCCAGCATGAGGCAAATTGTTTGCACCCAAGCACTTACAGTGTCAGTTTCCATACAGGGTGCCTTATAATGTCCTATTAAGCATAATCCTCCTCTTAAATAAGTTCATTACAGCAAGCAGAGAGGGCCAGACTAACACCATGAGTATCTTCCTCTACCTTCCTTTCAAATCATATTCTCCTATGATTCAAAACCTACATCTCTTGCATCTCTTTTATTATAAGCAATATGAAATTGATTCTCACACTCAGGAGAACATTATCTAACATTTTACACATAGTTTTCTCCTTAATTTTGATCATAGACAGCTTTGAATTAGAATATCAAAGGACCTTAACAACTTCATGGAACATAGATATTTATTGTCATTGTGGTTTGAGTTCTGAAATAATAGACTTTGTTTTAATTTTGTCAAAAGATTGTTAAAAGGAAAACTCTTCAGGCCTTGGAAAAACTTATTATCTTAAACATTAGCAATCAAGAGGCAAGTTGAAATGAATAACAAATCCCAACTTGATAGCTTTCATATGTTTATCCAAACTTAATATGCAATAAAGATCTTTTAAATTGCATCTATCTATAATTTTCATTGAAGTTTGAATTATGCCATATATTAGGCAACTCTTGTCTAATCAGATCTCTCTATCTATGTGATAATATTGCCCTGCAGGTATTGATCTCTGAGCAGATACTATGGCTTTTTATCAACAAAAAGCACATGTAGCAATGGCCATTTGAAAATCAAATTTTCCTATTAGATTAAGGTAAAGTCTGAAAAATTCCACCAAGTTTAAAGAGTCAATTGCAGTGCATATCCTCTTTATGTACTGATTAAGAACAGTGTTGATATGTTGCAGTACCCTTATAATAACCAAATACATATGAAAAATATTAAAATATTATGAACTATTAAAGCCCTGATGCTGATTTGTTGTATGTAATTTTTGGCTGTCAGCTGGTATTGTCAGGATGTTGTGAAATGATATATTTCTTCCATGAAGATGAAAAAGTTTGAAAATCTTGTTTTACTCTGATTCGTCTTGTCCAGGATGTGTGTTACCCCATATCACATTAATAAGGGGGCTACAATGCACACCATAGCATTATGATATGTGAATAAATTCCTCTTGAAGAAAACAGAGAAAGTTATTTGAAAATACGGCTGTCAGCTACTTCTGGCTGTGGTCCCAGAAGACTTCTGGTAAATCTGAATTCAAATTTCAAACTTTCAGCTACGTCAAGATGTGTCAAATGAAAGTGTATTTATTTGGCTCCTTTGATGTGCTGTATATTGAATTGTCTGATAACTCACTTACAAATTCGTGTCTTGTCTTTTTAGAGAGATGGAGGAAAAAGATGGGCCACAAAGGGACCACCTTTCAGAATCAGCGTGTTTTCTTGTTCTCTTAGAGAAGAAAACAAGGAAAAGTAAGTAGAAGCAGATGACATTTTATTTCAGAAAGCCATCTCTCAGAATTATGTAATATAAAAAAACTCAATAACTCAGGTAACCTGTCTGCAACAGAATTTATGCTTGCTATTACGCCCATGATTTTCTCTATCTATTGCTGTGAAATGTTTGAGAGAAATGAAGTTGTGATTTTGAGCCAAAATCAGAGAGATCTAATAATCAGTCACGACAAATATTTTCCATTGTTTCTTACTGAAATCTTGCTTGACACTCAAGTTATCTTCTGGAAGAAAAAATACCATAAACAGAGATGGATGGTAGTATTGATCTTTGTGGTGATGAAAATTAGGATACTGAAATACCAGAAACATTGAAATGTTAGAATTGTGATCAATTTAGAAAATGAATTTTGAGGCTTTAAAAAACTTTTTAAATTAAATCACTTAAAAAGGTCAAAAGAGTTTAGCAGCTTTAAAAAAAAAAAAAGTGCAAAAAAAGTCAATGAATCTTTTACACCTCCACAAAATTCAGCCTTGAAAAATAGGTGGCTTCAACATATTTTTTAATTTGTATGCATGTTGACGTGCACAAAGGGGGGCTAGAATCTGTGTGTGTGTGTATGGTTTTTGTGTGTATCTATCTTCTCTACTTTCTCAGCAGCCTGAACTTGGTCACTGTGAAGCTGGGTTACTGCCTGCTTTGCCTAGAGCCAAAGTGATCCCTGTTACCAAGCTGGGTTATTCTGGATGGCTTGCTGAATGGTTCTATTAGTTCATGCAGGAACACATTCAGTACCTCATGAAAAGCAAAGACATCTACTCCACTTTTTTATGATTTCTACTGATGTGTTGATAACTTGTCGAGAACTTGAGATGATAGTAATCTATTTATTTATTTATTTATTTATTTATTTTTGTATCCAAAAAGATCATAGGTAAATATTGACGCACTAGGATATACAATTTAAGACAAAACTTACTTTGTCCATTGACACTAGGAAAAAAATCTACAGGAAAATATCTTAATCAGTATCTTAATACTCTGTTAGTAAATTGAACTTTCTTATAACAGCACCACACAGACAGAAATAGCAAACAGATGATGACATAAAGCTCTTAGCAATGTCACTAAAGTCCCAGGGAGGGGGCAGGAAGGACCATCCACCTTGTTAACAGTAAGCTCTATTCAGTATGATAGTGTGATAGTACCAGTAACACATTTACTGAACTTCATGCCTGTTAATTCTGAAAAACATCTCCATATTAGATAAGAATAAAAGACACGGCATGAAGTACACAGTTTACACCAAAGCTTTTACAGAAAAGTAGTTGCTCTATACAGTCTTGAAATTGTCTCAGCTAATCAAAGCTTGCTAAGATGTTCTAATGCTCTTTGCCGAGAACAGTTACGGTTTACATAATGATCATAACATTATTTCTGTGATTGTCTGACTCCACAGAATCACTGAAATATCAAAATCTCTTGAGTCCATTACTGCTCTTTGTCCTCCTTTGAAGTAACTGTGTAGTGCAATGCTACTGTATGTGCTCAGTAGAATCTCGTTGGGGTCCCATCACCCTGAAGTGGTTAATCACAACTGTGTGTGCTTTCAGTCAAGAGCCTATAAGTTTGTATCAGATATGTTAGAGAATATAAAATACAGTTGAAGATACATTTCTCCATGTTAGAGTCAAAAATGGAGGAGAAATGGGAAGACCTTTTCCTACTCATAGATGCAAAGAGTCATTAATTAGCTAGTCAAGGACTTTTCTTTAGCAAGAGAAATTTGCATCTCCAAGGAGCTAAAGTAGAAACAGTTATTTTAATTGAGAACAATGATCAACTAGTCTCTTAGAAAAGGAAGCAAAATAATAAATTTCAGGAAAAAAGATTAGATTTGTCTGGGCTCCCTAGAATGTTACAAAGGAGAAATTTCTTTTAAGAGTTATTGTTCCAATGGAAGAAAAAGTGAGTATAAGAACTAGCTCAGTCCTCAGGGTATGCCACAAGCCTGCTTTGTTGGGTGTGCTCTGACCATGTTCCAGCTCTGCACTGGGAGACTAAATACCACCCTGGTCCCCTTCAGACCTGTGGAGATATATCCTTGGATTCAGCCAGGCTGAGGAGTTTCTGAGGACAGCACAAAAAGGCAACAGCATCACAGATATTAGCATTTACATGGCTAGGATCATGTAGAGACAACATGTTTCTGCCTCTCCTGAGAAAAGGAATCATTTATGGGATAATTAATGTTGCTATGGCAAGAAAAAAGCCCCTTTTCAGAGTGTCAGTCTCATTCCTCCTGTTCCCAGGAGCAGGAGGAGCAGCATGCCCAAATCCCCACAGCTGTCTTGCTACTGGCGCTCAGGCTCCACCTGATTTCCATGAAGAAAGTAGGCCCTGGTTGCTCAGCCATGGGTTGTGAAAATTAATATCCACCTACTCAAATAATAAGCCTTGAGCAAGTGATTGAAGATGTATCAGGCATCCCTAGATTCTCATTAAAAACCTTGTTTTTACAGATCTCAAACCATTTATGCAGCTTTTGTCTGAGTGTTCTTCAGTTCCTCACAGGGATTTTGGAGGGCAGTTAGTCTTCAGTAGCAGCATCACTAATTCTGCATACTGGGATATTATTGCCCATTTGTTCCCCTCTGCTTGTCTAACCAATGAGCCTTTGCCTTAAACCTTTCTTCTTTGGATTTGACTGGGCAATCATGCTTATCTTGTTAATTTATTGATACCTCACATTCTTAAGTCTCATCTCAATCTTGGATATGGATGCTTCCCATTTAAAAAGCCCTTTTCATTATTTTGCTGCTGTTATTGTTGTTCTGGTGGAGATAGTGCTTCCACCAGAGTGTTAAAGAAATATCTTACAGAAGGCAGACCACAGAAATATAAAGGCTCAGAAGTCTCAAAGTGAGACTTGTTGGCTAGATGGAAGGTGCTATAGTGAGTCCACTAGAACAGCAGATCTGCCACTGCAGTGCTGCTAGCTGTTGTCCGAATTGCACCCCTTTTAAATAAAAATACAACCACAGAGAGTAGGAATCACTGCAAGATTTTTTTTGTTTGTGTAGAGGTAAGATACCAGTTGGTAGAGCTTAAGAATACGTAGCTTAGGTCTTCAGGCTAAGATCAATACAGCACATACACTGCCAATATTACTCTCTGTGGATATCTTTGTACCAGCCCTGGTGCTTTCTCTGAAAGGTGAAAGGCTCTTCAGAATATCTCAGGTGTCAAAAGCAAAGGAAAGGTAACAAAGCAGGAGGGAGGAAGGAGATAGTTAAAAGCAATTAGGAACTTCCCCACTATTGAGGAACTCAATAAAAGTTTCTTGGAGGCAGCAAAATTCCCAGTAGGAACTGCTCTTTTCTACCTGGGAATGGATTTCTGAAAAGTTGAATAGCTCCATAAAGGTGCCTTTATAAGGTCAGAAGAATAAGAGAGATGTCTAAGCATAGCCCTGATGTTCTGTCTTATCTTTACTTACAGTATTTTTTACTTATACAGTGCCTTCCCAAACACTGCATGACAACCCCAAAAAAGAAGCTCCGAAGAATACAGAAAGGATTTGCCTTTGGAGCTCTATTAAGATACATTGAATTCAGCATCAGCAGATAACATTTTTTTCCCCAAACCCATGAATTCTAAATTTAATCACTGTCAAACATTTTGAGATTCCGATTAGCTCTCCTTCCAAGAAATTTAAATTAAAAATGAGCCTAAGCACATACCTGTGGGGCCTGGACAGGTGTCCTCCTGCAGAACTGGTTTAAGAATAGCCATTCTTGTCAATTTAATCTGACCCAGATGGCTTTCCATTGAGATAGGCAACCACATCAACCATTGTGGCATCTGAAGGCAGTAACTTCCTAACATGCTTCAAAGAGATCCCCAAGAGAAATGTCTCACTGAGTGCTCTGACACAAATCATGGTCTCTTCACAGTCAGCTGTTTAAATGAAAAATCACCATTTAAAAACAAACAAACAAACAAAAGCAAAAACGCCAAAAAGTCAGATCAGACAATCATATAATTCAAAATCTGCATTTGAAAATGTCTGATCTGAAAGGCACATTCCTCAAAAACAGCATTTTCATCTCTCTAAATCTATTTTACAGACCTATTGTCTTTGTTAATGATTTTTAAATATTGTTAACTAAAGCTATTAACTCGGTTTGTTTTATGGCACAGACCCACAAAAGCTCCTGCTCATTTTAATCAGCAACAAGATTGGGCCATTTATATATGTATAGATGTGTGTCTATAGGGATGGGAAGGAAACGGGTAATTAAAAAGGGAGTAAATTGGTGTGGGATGTGTTGGTCTTTGCAGTTCAGCTTGGATCAAAGGAGTTCAGGTGGCACAAGAAGTTCATGCCCAGTTTTCAGTTCACTTCATTGCTCTTCCCCAAGCACTAGCAGCACATTTGGATATCAGATGGGATACCAGATTGTGTTTAGAAACACTGGTGAAGAGGATATGTAAAGAATCCCACTCTCACCCCTGTGAACAACCTATCAAAATAGTTGTCCAGGTTGCAGTCCTCCCCAGGGTCTTTACACAAATATTGACCATGCATTGCTCTTTTCACTTTTCTTGAGTCCCCTGATACTGTAGTCCATGTAGCCAAGCTGTAGTCAGTCTCAGTAGGATGGAATTGGTAGGCATTGCATGTTATCCCTAAGGAGAAAGCATCGTGGTACCTCTGCCTCCTCTGTGAGCAGGGATAACAAGAGCACCCCTTTTATTTAGACTTGGTCAGCCTTTAATCTGTGTATCCCTTGTAGCTGTGGTGATCACTTCTAAAATTTTCACAAAGAGTACTTAAGAAAGGCAAGCTTGTTCCCAACAAGTTTAAACTCAGTATACAAGAAAATAATATTAAAAAAAAGAAGACTGAGAGTCAGTGAGCTGGGACTTTTAGGGCCAACAAACATTTCCTTCTTTCAAGACATTGATACAAAAAGAAGAAAAAGGTATTGCAACTTTCCTGACATGACTGAACTTTCTGAACAAGCAATCAATAGGGTTTCAGACAGCTTCCCTGTCAATCTGATCTCACTAGGGGAGGAGGTGGAATTACTCTTCGTATGGGCCTTTGACCCTCAACAGAAGGTCATTAGCACGAGGATTGATTCTGCTTTTTCCGTGCCCATAGGATTCCGTCTCCTGCACGCTAATGCTCCACAATGCCTCTGGCTCTGCAGATCAGAGGGTAGGTGCACTGTGAGACAGGAAGCAAAGGCGATCATGTCCAGCTTGCAACCCTGCTCCTCATGGACCAGAAAGGCCTTGCACATACTGCTGACTTAGCTCCAACAGGCAAGAGAGTGGCAAAGATAGGAAAAAATTATTCATTTCTGTGCAGAACAGAAGTAAATAAATAAATAAATTGTATTTATTATTTTGATTTTGAGATTACTCTGCAGATGACAGCACCTATGGGTGTAAGAACATTTCTCGAGGAATGAAACAGATTGTCAGTAGCTATATTATGTAGGATCTACATGCAAGAGATACACATGTTCATTCTTCTCTTTCGAGACCAACAGACCAGAACTCATGAAGTATATCAACAATCCACAGAACTGCAGTATTAACTCTTTAGCTCCCAGTGTATTGAATGATGTTATGATGTGGAATACTGACGAAAAACCATGAAACCATGACAATAAGGAAAGAAACGTTTGCCTTAAAAGCATCATCGTAAGAGACAAAGCAGGTATAAGTGCTGCAGCCTCCATGCTTTAGACTTGTTCTCACTCTTTACTTCGATAATATCATCACTAGTTGTTCACCTACCAGTGCTGTCTACAGTATATATCTGAGGTTCCTCTTCCCTATGACTTCATTTATACCTTATATGCTCCCCTCAAAATCATCTCAAGACAGCCTCTAATAATTTTTGTGGCCAAAGGGCAAAAATTATAATTAGCTCATCCTGTTACTGCCTTCTAATTAGCAGGAGAAACGCTCTTCCTTGGTGTCTGTAAACTGATCTTCTCCCAGTTAGCCTTCTACAATTTCTCCCTCTACAATTTCTCCTGCAGTGGAGCTTTGAAGACTCCTACTCATCTTTTCCGTGACCCAACACTCAGCAAAGTCTTTGCAGTCTTATTCCCTCTACATTTCTTTGCCTCTGAATAAATCATATTTGTAAATACAAATTCATCTACCTGCTCAAGGTTGATGATCCATCCACAAAAATCTCTCATTTCCTCCAAACTAAACCGTTTGTTATGTTGACATTTCCTCTTACTGCTTTGACTTAAGACTTAAAGCTGAAATGCAATATGTCCAAAGAAGAATCCTGCCTTTCTCCTTGAGAGAGGAGAGCTTTATCACTGTGGGAAATGCTACAAAGACTCAAAATCAGGAATTTTCTCAGAATTGACCTCTTTCTCCTTGTCTACTTTGCAGTTCTCTCTGCATAGCACTTCTTTCACAGTTGAAACTTATAACTGCATCACTCACTATCTTATTACTTACTTTCCACAATATTATTTTCTCTGACTTTGACAAATACCATCTTGCATTGCTTCTAGTCTGTCAGCTGCAAAGTTAGTTTTCTTAGCTCAATGTTTTGAGTAAGTCATTCTTCTCCTTGTTTCCTATAACAACAAACATAAGCTACTCAGAGGGCTTTCAAGACTTTGTAACTGATCTATCCTTACTCATTTACTGTATTTTCACAGTTAAAGGCCACATTCAAGTAAACAGCCATACCTCAGATTCCTCTCCACACACCACCTAAATATTTCAGTTTCAAATATCCAATCATATCTGCAGCCAGACTGCTAGCAACTGAACATTAAAATGCAGGTTGTTTGGTATTTTCTGCAGGCTGAGCTGTGGAACAGTCTTTTCTACCTCGACCAGAAGTCACGTGAAGTCAGACAGCTCAAGTCAAAGGCTATGATGAAGATTATTAATGAATTACACAAATGCTTCAGTAAGCCAGTCACAGCATGAATTTGCTGACCTAATCTCAAAACCAGACAACCAAACATAATCCTATATTCTCGATATTTCCAGCTGTAGTATATATTTCCTTACTGTTGCCTAAATGAGAGGCAGACATGCTCTTACCTAAGATGCCTGCTTTGTAAGTATGTGATTTTCACTATTGACCTCAATAAGACTAGGACGGATTATATATTTAAAACTCAGTTTTGAACTAAAACTATACCCTAGAATACTGTGCAAGAATGGGCAGCCTTTCTTCTAGAATCAGGACTTCCTGACAGTGACAAATCTTCTCTTGATCATGAGCTTATTGCCATTTTCTACTATATGAGGCGTAACAGCTGCCACATTCAACTCCTTAGGGTATAGAGGTCCCAACCTCTCTGTGAGCCAATAGCCATCAGATTGTCCCACACTTTTGATTTTCTCGTTATTTGCCTTTGTTGGAACAAATTCATCCAAGTCTTCAGAACTTAATTCCTCTCCATCAGCTATCAGTTTAAGCACATGGCTTCTTTCCAGCAGTACAAATCAAATCTTCCATTGACTCAGTGGTAGATTTTTCTTTCACTGGTAATTACAAAGCAAGTGGTGAATACAAGCATGAGAAAGATGTTTAAAATCACCTTTAAATTAGATGGGGAAAAAAAGATTAAGAAAATCAAGAACTCAAGTGAAGGAGGATTTTTTATTAATCAGTATAGTTTAAAGTAAAATTAAAGTAAGAAAGGGTTTAACTTAAAGACTGTACAAAGATATAATGAAAGGACTACTAGGGCTAAATGTAACTAAAGAGAGACCAGGGTAAAGGTAAATTATAAATATTGATGCTAAAATAAAATAAAATGGACATCTGTTGTCTCAAATTCCTTAGGTTCACACCCATTCAGTGTTTTATTCATGATTAGAGACGTATTAAGGCAAAGGTTGTAATACGTGCCTGTATGTATCATGACCTTCTAGAACATAACATCTTCATTGTAAGCTTTGTATCTTCCATAGATCTTCTATTACAGTTTTGAAGAGGGGGTAGCAGCTACCAAAATCTGTGTTGTCAATGAATTCCAAAATAAAATGTTCCACACTTTGATAAAATATTTTCTCTTTTGGTTCTAGAGTATCTGTAACCTACATGCAATGTGTTGCTGGCCAAGTAATTATTTTCTCATAGCATACTGAATGACTCTTTAAGAGCAATGAACAGTTCAGTGGACTTTTTCTTTCCCTTAAGGTAAAAAATACTTTCTTCTTTAATTCTTTCAGCCTTCACGGTCTCCTCAGATTGTTTCTCTTGCTGCTGCTCTATCAATTAGTGATACGCTTTTAAGGTTTGTAGCAAACTGGGGTAAGGAATATCTTGCCAAATACCAGATGACTATCCAGATCTATTGCTGGACAAGATTATGGAGTAAAATGAATTTATTTTTTAAATAGGGGTTGTCAGTCATATAATACATTATTAATACATCTTAATACATCACTAATATTGCTCTTAACAATATATGTTCTCCCTGAACAAATTTGAAAAGCAGTTATGCTCTATCTCATTCTCAGCTTTGGCTGGAATCTGATCTCCAGCTATTCACTTAAACAGGGTTGATTTTGTCATGATTGCTTCTTCATCTGCCACAGGCCTTTCTTCTCCAGTTGCACATCCACTTGAGCGTGGAAGAGTACAGGACAAAAGTTAACCTCTTTCTGAGTCATCTAAATGCAGAATGGCTCATCTCTTTAAGTAAGCATTCTTTCTCATTTCATATGTGTGATCCACACAATACTGAGGACAGATGAACAATTTCACTTTCTCCCCCTACTCTCCCTTAAGTTTCCACAAGGCAAACTACTACTTTATCTCTTAATTAGCACATCCAGCCTCCCTGTTTAACAACCATCTTAAAGAACATACATAAAGCAACTAAAAGTACATAATTTCTGTAATGCAGATCCAACTGCATGCTTTTGATTCTATGGATTTTCTCCTATCATATCAAGTTGTATTTACATTGCTATGTACTCCGTGTTGGTTAATGCACACACATGAAAAGTGAAGATCAAAGGATGGAGAGGTTTCCTTCTGAAGACTCCTCCGTTGAATAGAAGAATTACCAGTGGACTTGTGATTTTCTAATAGTTTACTCAAGAACAGAAGACCAAGTGAACTGTCTTTATTTACTGTCTAGAAAACTCAGAGAACTACAAAAGTTGAAGGCTAAAAAGAGCAGAATTTCGCAAGTTGGAGGAAACAGATAACAGTTTTGTCAGGAAGTAAAAAGGGAGTAAGAAGCCTTTCCTGGCTGAGTTAGGGGTGAAGCAATTACTTAGAATGATGGCCTAACTCTGAACAGTTGGATCTGACAGGAAAGCTTGTATCCATGTCTGGAGTATAAGAAAAAGTGGGGTCTGACACTTCTAGAGTCAGATAAAAGGGGACTGGATCTGAGCCTTTAGAAGGAATGGCTGTGAGTGTCCTGGCCAATCTGTACAGTGTAAGGAAGAAATGTAATCTAATCTTAGTGACAGGCAAGAGTAGAGTTATTTCCTTGCATTCTTGCATTGTTTGTAAGGCTTTTTCCACTGATCTGTCTAATGTTGACAAATGTACAAAGTACTTCTGTTTTCTTAACTTAACTGGACTTAAAAGGTTTAGAGGTAAACAGCAATATATTTTATCCCTCCAGCTTGGATGTTCCTCAAAATCAGGATCCTGGGACAATCTAGGCATAATCTGAGAGTTGGTAACAGAGAAATAGGACTGGAAAAGTTGGTTAAAAAAGCTCTGTGGCATACAGCAATGTAGAGAAGAGTCCTACAACAGCTCCTGGCACTCACAAATGGGAGATCATTGGCAGCACTATGGTGTTACAAACTAGACAACTGGTGGGCTGCTCTATACAGTTGTGAAGTAGGTCTGAATTTTGCATCACTTTGTATTTTTGTTCTGATATCAATTATATTTGTTGTTTCTTGATTAAACTGTAAGTGAACCACCAGCTGCCATCAGCATCATTTTGCAATTAAAAATAGAAATGCAGCTTACAGAAAGTAACTAACTTTGAGGCACACAAAAGAGGAATGATGATAGGAAAAGAGCACTATGATTCTTGAACTTTTAGGTCTGGCTTGCAACAGGGCAGACAGCAACAGCACCTGAAAGTGAAAAGGATTAATAATCCTGTTTGTCATGTTTTCTGCAACTGTTTATGGGGTGGGAGGGTGCAACTGTCATTATTTTTGTTTCTGAAGCATTAAGAGCCAAATTACATGAGTACTCTGATGAATTCCTACTCCTTTGGAAATCAGCTCTTTATAGGGCTGACATAAATGTGTTCTGAAAAGCATAGGACAATAACAATACTTCTTTCTCCAAAGTAAGAAGACTGGCCTTCCTTAAGAGAGGGGCACTGAGGCACAGAATTGCAGGTCAAATTTCACTCCGCCTTTCCTCTGCTCCCAGATCCAGCTGACAATCCCTCCTAGGAAGCACGCTGTCCAAGGCAACTGAGGCAGCAGCACAGAGAAGGGTGC